>CP092864.1:99246900-99630840 GCA_030710605.1 Cordylochernes scorpioides
ATAAACACAACACATTATTCCCTTATAGACTTAATGACGAATTAAACTACACATACAAACCACAAACGGAAGAAATTTCAACTTATGAAATCAGCTGCAAATACAAAAAAAATGAATTTAAAACTAAACCTAATAAAACTAGAGGTAAAACTACCAATATATTAGGTTATATTGAATTTGAAAAATTACTGGACCCAAAACAAATGTACACTAACAACTTCGTCGATAAATTTATTAAAACATTATTTAAACTAAATAATAATAAATTTATCAAACTTATAGAATATATTAAAATTCATAATCTGACTAACAGATTAATAGATATCACACACGACATATTTAAATACAGAAAAATTAAACAATCTACTAATAACATTAATATTATCATTAAATTTAATAACAATTTATTTAATCATATTAAGTTTAATGATATTTTTAATAACCAAAACATTAATAATATTTTCCCTATAAAAAATTTAAATTTCAAAACAATCTGGAGATACAACAAAAATATAGGTAATTTAGTTTGCAATTATAACCAATTTATTAATAATTTGGCAAATTTAAAAAAAAATTAAATGTAATTGCAACAACTATATTGATAGATATAAGTTTTCATGTCATATATTAACTAGCAATTTTTCTTTTTTTAAATCCAGAATATCAGGATATTTTAAATAAAGGGTATAAATATATACCTCAGATTAAACACAATTATAATAATACAATTAAATCTATATTTAAAGATATAGATATTTTCATAAATAAAACTAGTATAAAATACAGTATTCCAGAATTTACTCTTCTGGAATGGAAACATAATATTAAAAAGGAAATTATAAATTATTATAATAATACACTTAAATACACAAAACCTAATTCAGATATTCCTTCTTTTAAAGAAAATATAATTAATTTACAGAAGGACTTTATTATCACTCCTATAGATAAATGTTCCAATAACTTATCTATAATTTGTAAAAATCTATACCACGATATACTAAAAAAGGAAATTGATAATAATCATAAATACACTTTTGCTAGAACTACAGCCACAAAAATCAAAAAAAGACACCAAAAACGTTGATTATTCACTAAATATTTATAATCACTACAAAAATCCAAACATACCAAAGTTCTATATAATTCCTAAACTACACAAAAAACCTATTTCTTTCAGAACAATCACATCTGGTATAAATTCAGTTATAAAAAACATTGATATACAATTAGCTTCAACACTACAATTTATAATAAATAAATTAACTAATAGATATAATTATAAATTTATCGACTCAAATAAAAAAATCATTAACTATTTAATGAACAATTGGACAAACATGGAAACAGTACACACATTTGACTTTGAGGACCTATATTCTAAAATAAATTTAAGAGATCTAAATAATAAAATAACCAATTTATTTAACGAAATCATTAATGACAAAACTTTCCACATTAAAATTATTCATAACAGATATAAAACAATTAAATTAGATCTTAAAACAGCAAAAACTCTACTGGAAACATTTTTAAATTTTAACTATATAGAATTTGAAAATAAAATATATATTCAATCAGAAGGCGTTCCCATGGGAACTTCTTCAAGTCCGTTATTAGCAAACTTAATATTATTCTGGTACGAAAGAGAATACTTCCTACAAAATAATGTTAACTGGCAAATGTTCCGTTATGTAGATGACATCATATTATTTAATAATCCACAGTTCAAAAATGTAATACCTAAAATTTATCCTAAATACTTGAAACTTAAGAACAATGAAAAAATTTATAGAAACAAAAAAGTTAACTTTTTAGACCTAAATATAGACCTTACAAATAATGCTATTAAAATTTATAATAAAAAAAGTAATTATAATTTCAATATTATAAAATACTGTAATATGAATTCTAATATTTCATTAAATTGTTGTAAAGGTATATATTTTGGTCAGTTTCTAAGATTTTATAGAATAAATAATATATTAGAAAATTTCATAGAAGATGTTAAAAATTTAAACATGGAATTTATTAAAAACAAATTTAGTATCAGACAAGTAAAATATTTCAACAGTATATCAATTATAAAATACTTGAAAAAAAATAAATGAAAGTATCCATTTATTAAATCAACTTTCTATAATTTCTTTCAATAATAACTACTACAAATTTATAATCTTTAACAATTAGTTAAACTTAAATTAAATAGCTGATTTGAAGATTTTTTCACAAGATTTTTAAAGTAATATTGTATAGAATTCATTTTGTTTAATCTCCAATTTCTGGGGAGGAAAATGGAAATTAAATAAAAGTGAATTTTCACAATTAATAGCTTTATTAAACTCTAATAATTTGCCTTTTTAAAGGAATATTGAAAGATGAATAAGTGTTGAATCAATTATTTTAATTTAACTAGCTGTTAAGATTATAAAATTTTGATTTCTTCCCTTAACTATCTTTTCTTTCTTCTTTGAATGTCTTGTTTTTCTACAACTTCAAAATAAACGGTCTAATTTTGTCCCCCCCCCACAACATGTGTCATCCAGAAATAGATGTTTACAGTGGAAGGCGTCGCGTACAAGGTAGGTACACATTATATCTGTTCATATAATTGTTTCACTGAAGTAACTTTATATTAACACATAAAATCCGGTTGAAAGGAGGTCTATGACATAATAGAGAAGGGATGAAATGTTGTCGCTGAATTTCTATTTGAGAAATCCCGGTTCAGCAGACCTCTTTTTTCAATAATTACTCCAATTTAAGTTTTTTGTATATGTCTGGTCTACCATTAGGGTTTCAAAACATAATAACCAAACTTATAACAAAAGTTAATTCATAGTATAGATATATTACTAAATACAACTATTTATATTCATATTTTAAAATAAAAAAAATAAAAAAATCATTTAAAAAAAAAAAGGATAAAATATAAAATTATAAATATATATATATATATATATATATACTAACAATCTTATCTACCTTCTTTACAAAACTTTTTATTTTCTTATTATTAGTTTGATTAAAAGTGCATGGTTCGGTCTTTCTCTCTTTTTTCTAACTATCATATATATTCTCACTTCTATTATTCTATATATAGGATTAGAGTATGTCTAAATGACGTGTAGAAGCCGATGCAAAAGACGTTACGTTGTTAAATTTTATTGTTATTAATTATAAATATATAATTAACTAGATGATGTTTTAGAAGTAAAGGATTTTTTTTCTCTCTATCTATACTAAATAATAACAATTTACAAATTTTATAATTTGAATTTAAATAATCAAAATAATGAAGATAATTTTAATAGAATACTTAACTATAAAACTATACAACTTTTTATTTTTATAATTAATTTAGATTTAGCTTGCTAATCTAACCAAATCTACTTGATATGATTTATCATTCTTATCAGATTGCTCCTTAAGTTTTAAATGTAGAATCACTGTTATATTTTTATTATATAGTTTTTATACTATATATATATATATATATATATATGAAAAAATAAAAATAAAAAATTTGTGGTTCAGGTGTTGATATTAAAAATAAAAAAAGGCATATCCTGACCAGGAGCACATGTGCTTTTCTGATGGCGCTCTGCCTTCTGAAAATCACATGTTTTCCTGGTCAGGATATGCCTATTTATTTATAATTTGTATACATTACATTTTCATTTGGATGATTTTCGCCCGAAGAGATTGTGAGACGCCCGTGTCTCAAGTGTAATGCGCGGCTTGCCGCGAGAGGGGATGAGATCCTTGAAAAAGATGGCCGTTTAGCCCATTGAAATATCGGAAATAAAAGATTATTTATTGAATCCAAGATGTGCCCTTTATGAACATATATATATATATATATGGTAATTTAAACCAACAACCCTATATTGTATAATACTTATAAAAAGATTGTCATGTTGATTATAGTTACAAATCTATAAATAATTATACGCATGATTGACATGTGTCATTGCATCATCATATGTAATGTACTTTGTACAAACTGAGGATGAATAAATAAAACTATGTAATAGATTAAGAGCTGAGCTAAGCAAGAGATCGAAATAGATATCAAACCTAAAGAGGAATTTGGCATACCGTTGCCATCAGGTCCAAAGGGTGTAGAATGTCGCAGACGCCCCACGCCCTTTGCACCCACTCAAAGTCCATTCTCCCCTCCCCTCGGCAAAGATATATAAGACATCAGACCTAGCCGAAAATATAGTCATTTCACCATCAGCGTGAGCCCTTGTCGGTTTAACCCAGGTCCGACCATGTAGAACAGTAAGAACTATTTTATCTCCATCTTGCTCTTAGCTCGTCTCCTATCTGTTCACGGAACTTTCCTACTACAACTGTGTCTCTTCGTGTTTTGTGTGTGGACATTCCCAAGCTTTCCACTCTGCCTCGATCACGACTGCCTGTACTATGTGAGAACTGCTAAAGGTCCTCCAAGGTGCAGAGAGGTACTGGAAAATTCTCCACGCCCTGACTGTCCTCGGTTACTAAAGGTTTGACCCTCGGTTATCACAGCTATAGCGAGAGTCGACAAGATACCTCATCACACACACGCACACACACACACACATATATATATATATATATATATATACCGTATATATATCTGATAATTTAAAACCCCAGTTATTCTACCATGTCCCTGCCTATGTCCAACCACCTTGTACCCTGTACCAACTTACTGTATGACATGATGTACTGCTAAGAGCCAAATAAAATACGGACTGTATGTCAGACAGACAGAGAAAAACAAGGAGATAATACGATTATAGGTATTAATAAACGATTGCAGTTATGCATAGAGTTAAGAGGAAAGATTTCTGTCTCGCATCATTAGCGCTAGGTCAACGACACTTTTATTCCAGAGAGCTGGGACCCGGACCCCGGAGTTGAATTCGCTGAAAACAAATTTATTTAGGTCAATGCTTCATCCTCACATTTTCTGCTATAACTATCAAAGATGGCTTCCCAGTCGTTTGGACCAATCAAGGCGATTCTTCATCTTCCATGATGTAATGAATGACCAATCAGAATCTCAATAGAGGTCACGTGACACCACCCATCTGGGGACGCTTCGGTAGCGTCTCCGAGTCTCATCCGTACTACACGCGTCTCCTGATCCAGCGTAAATCGCGGGGCGTAAGATCACTCTCCTCTATGCTCTCTGTCTGTCAGCATCAGTTCCCTTGACCAACCTATCCTGTGTCCTCACTCCTGCCATCACGACTGCAAAATTCACCAATCCAATCCCAACTTCCAGTTGACAGCACCTTCGCTGTCACAACTACCACAGAGCAAACGGAGAATCGGCAAGATTCTCCACAGAGCAAAGAGAGTCGACAGGATAAAGTATGGAAGGACAAGTAACCCAAGAGGAAGGACTTACCGCTCCACCGTAAGGATCAAAATTAGAACGGCCCTCCGAACGAGACTCTACACCAGGGGATGTAAACGGAGACGGTCGCCTCGCCGAGGCGCTCGTTCAGCTGTGCTCGCCGTCCTCGCCAACCTGAGGAGTAGTCCACAGAGAGTGGATAGGGCTGAGATCCACTGCGAACCCTACGAAGGTAATTACCCAGCCACCACCTTCTTTCAGGCCTATGATAGACAATGCGACCAGGCGTTCCTAACTCTGTCAAAAAGGCTCGCAAGGCTCCCGCTCTTCCTTGAGAAAGGCGTCCTAACTCTGTTCAAGAAGCTGAGGCTCGATGCCCAGTCTTACATGCAGGCCAGACAGACCCTCATTAACTTGTACCCCGAAACCAACAAAGCGTCATACGCGAAATTTTTCGCCATCAAATTGGCGGATCATAATAGTCTCGAGAACTTTTACAGAAATAAGTGCGCCATGGGCCTTCAGCTGGGTCTCCCTCAAGAAGTGCTACTTGAGACGCTGACAGAGGGCCTTCCAGCGTCCGACCAGCGTCTAACCCGCGTAGCAGCCCCAAAATATCTAAGTCAGTGGTTCGACGTGGTGTCGCGTGTTCGCGGAAACAACGCTCCACCACAAAGGCAACAAGACGACGCCCTTCCCGAACATGTCGGGACCATTCCACAGCACACCTCAACGCGGCAGAACTGCTGCAGCACCGCCCTCACCTTGACGCCACTGTGGAGGTCCGCATTAGAATGCAGATTGCCCCCACAAGAAGAGGCACCTTAGTGACCGTGCGATGCACCTCGGCACAAGTACAAGGTCTGACCAAAGACAGACAAGTCTGGAACAATCCCGGAAATCCAGACCAGCCCAAGCCGAGGAGAGCCAGGTAGGCACCCCTGCCTCCTTTCGTCAAACAGCTAATTGTTAGACTTTCCCTCCAACCCTGTCTATCCCTACCATTCCTTGTTGACACGGGTGCGAGCCTTAACATAATGTTTCAAAATATGTACCAGTACATAAATAGAATTAAAAAACTAAAAATAGAACGCCAAATCACCCCATAAAGTAAGGTACAATTTCGACCTTAGGTCAATTTTCGACCCCCATAACCCTAGGACAAGTGCCCACGATAGAGAGATTCCATATAATGGACGCCCCTCTGCCGTTTGAAATACTATCCATTAACACCATAAAGAATTTAAAATTAGAAATAGATTTTGAAAGAGGCACTAGGATACAGCTCTGCACCCCTTTGCCACGTGCTACCTACCACTTTGTACGTGCCTCCAGCGAATGTACCTATTGGCAATGCCAAGCGGAAATGTTGAAGGCCAACCCAACATATAAGCCTCCCGCACCTGGCAGCCAATACGCGCCTTTGTTGAACACGCATGTAATGTCACACTCTTTGACCAAGTCTACTTTCGTCTCATGCCCGCGCAACTTTCACCAACCTCATACACGAGATACAAGTTCCGTTCATTAATTTCCAGGACTGCTCTGTATCTTTGAAAAAATAAAACAAATAAAAAAAACTAATTTAATATTTTTCAAAATATGCCCCTCCTGCCTCATTACACCCGTTCCATCTTTTTTTCCAATATTCGAAGCAGGAAATAAAATCACTTTTTGAGAGGTTCCTCAAGGTTGCCTTAGATTCAGCTTGTATCATATAAACGTTGTCAAATTTCCTTCCTTTTAAGTTCATTTTCAATTTAGGATAGAGGAAAAGGTCATTGGGGGCTAAGTCGGGGGAATAGGGTGGATGAGAGTTCTATATGGTTGAATGCTTGGCCAAGAACTGCAAAACAGCATGGGCTGTGTGCGGCCTCGCATTATCGACGTGAAGTATCCAGTCATTGTTTTGCCATCTTTCAGGTCTTTTAAGGCGCACTGCCTCCCTTAAGCGCCTCATTATCCCCAAATAAACAGATAGTCCAGTCTCTGAAGATAAGTCTTTAATAGAAATTATTCTTTTAGATTTGATTAACTCCTTTATTTTGAGCTTGTTTTCCTCGCAACGAAATGATCTTGGACGCCCAGTATGCTGATCATCGTTTACCTTTTCCTGACCTTTTTGGAAGCGTGAAAACCATTCAAAAGTTCTTGAACGGGATAAAGCTGCATCGCCAAAAGCTTCTTTAATCAATTGATACGTCTCAGTAGCACTTCTTTTCAATTTAAAACAAAACTTAATGCAGATTCTCTGCTCTTCGAAAATGGCCATTTTAAAATTAGAAATGCGAACCTTACAAGGAAGTTGTTTTGTTCTATTTTTAGATCGGCGCGTGCGACACGAGACTCGTGCTTTCAGTCAGGTGTGGTCGAATGTCCAATATATAACTCTGTATAAAAATATTTTCTTTAGATTTTTTATTTATTTTATTTTTTAACCAGTCCTGGAAATTAATGAACGCACCTTGTATATCAAACCCAGGTGTCCCAAATACACCAAAACACTTTTTTCAGCATTACCAACGCGCGGCATCACCTTACACACCATGCCTTGCTATACATCATGCCCAATGTCCCACATGTAATACTAAAATGGAATGCAATCGCTCTAGCCGTGTACCACCAGTTTCCCTCACACTACGTCGCAATGATACCACATACAATCGTGACAATACTTCAACAACTCGCTCCCACACGTGTACAAACCTCCGCACATAACACCCACTACAATACACTTCAAAATCACATCGCCGGTACCACCACACCACTCACACGAAACACGGACATTATTCACGCCATCCAACCCCGACACAACCGCAAAACATTATAGTCCTTCCAAGGTGCGGTGTACGTATATAATAAGTTAATTCCAGAATATGCCCGCTTGCGTACACCCCTAAATAACCTTCTCAAAAAAGATACAATATGGGCCTGGGATGAAGCGTGCCAAGCGGCATAAACGCTCTAAAGGACTCCCTCACCACACATCCAGTCTTACACCTTTATCAGGAAGGTCTGCCATGCCATGTGTACTGTGACGCCTCAACACTAGGCATAGAAGGTATCCTCAAACAGGTCCACCCTGATGGGAAGACTTATCCAGTCCAGTACTTCGGTCGTGCTCTGCGTACACATGAGCGGAATCATACCATCTCCGAACTCTAATGTCTCGCAATTGTTGAGAGCGTGGAGAAGTTCCGTGTGTACCTGATGAGTAGAAGATTTACAATATTTTCTGACCATCACGCATTGAAATGGCTGAAGACGATCAAAAACCCGTCAGGCAGATTGTTTAGATGGAGTTTGAGATTATCGTGTTACGAGTATGAAGTTCGCTACATAAAAGGCGCGGAACAACATGAAGCGGATCTCCTATCCCGTAACCCGTTTTGTGGTTTCTTAGGCGCCAACCTTATTAAGAGCCACCAACAACCCGCTCCTTCGGAAGAATCCAAACTGATCCTTGATTGCAACGGACTCCACACGATGACTCGCAGGGAAGTGACCAAAGTTGTCATCCTTGACACTAACAACTGATCTATTAAACACCGTACACGCCCGCTACAACCTTCCAGGCATATCACAGATGACCAGGCTGATATCCGCACAGTACTACTGGAAGGGAATGTCGAAAGACATTGCAAACGCTGTTAAAACCTGCCCAATCTGCCAGTTGACAAAACCTCCTCGAGGTCCTACATTCGGTGAACTAGGACAACTTCCTATGGCCACACAACCGTTTGACTTAGTTTCTCTCGAAACCATCGCTGGGTTTTATAAATATGGTAATACCAAGACCTACCTTCACGAAGCCGTAGATCACCTCACGAGATACGCGTGGACCGTAGCGTCTAGATAAACTAGCATTCACACCTACCAGCAGGTTATTAAAAAGGTATTGCAGGATGGAACGCCGAAACGCTTACTCAAGGACAGAGCCCCTGCCTTTACCTCTCCCAAATTTAAGAGATTCCTACTTAACTGGAATCTCAGCCGCTCCCCACCACCAGTAATAACCCCCAGGCCAACGGCTTGTGCGAACGCCTGAACGCCACCTTAACAGGCAAACTTAGGTTACTACATTTGGAGAATCCTTAGATCGCATGGACCAAGCTGGTCACGCGCGTTACAACGGTGTACAATAACACACCTCATTCAGTTACTAGATTCCCACCTCTCTACCTGATGTTCGGCACCTTAACTCCTGAGCTCACAGAACACCTTACACCCTACCCTGAATAAATTACAATATTTCAACGAGAACATACGTTACATCGCACCACCTACAATAGCCAACACCCGTTCTGCACCTGGCTCAGCGACTCTGAATCCTTTCAGACACCTGACACCCGATTTATTCCAACATAACGAGAGACATCTCTGGGCTAATACCTGCCAACCCTTCCGACATCTCACACCAATTCTCTTCACAGCCACGCGCTTTGCGCCTGGTCTAGAGCCCATTACCACTTCGATTCCTTCCAACCACCAATGTAATGTTGCATCACCACGCAATGTTCCCCAACATGTACCACCCATCCAGACCCTTGTGATTCAGAACCAAAACCATCCCGCACAACCATAAATAATTCCATCCCATCTCCTACACTATCGAGAATTTTACACAACGTAAATACCTTCAAACCTTTTCATCTGATATTTATAATCAGTCTCTTAACTCTACTTACCTCCACCCTACCCGTAGTAACCGTCCTGTACCTTAGTACCTACAGGTTACCATCCTCCCGTCTATACCAGTTTCAAGAAGCTATCTTCTTGATAACCATCTCACTGTTAACGCTGAACCACCAAACAATTAAAGACATTCTACAAAATATGTGGACCGTTATCAACCACAGTCATACATTGGTCGCCCTCATCCTTGAGATTCTCGGAGAGAGTTTCCAAGATCTTTTCCGGACACGAACCGATAACCCAATTCACGCACATACACCCATCTACCACCACGCAACGATCCACCACCTTCTTGGAAAAACTAGTAAGAGAAAACTAATAATACCAAAAATGTATCTAACGCCATCTTAAATGACCAGCATCCCCCAAATCCACCAGATCGCCAGCTAGAAATTAGGTCACATTTCCGCCAAACCAAAAATAGATCGCCTCCCCCCTCGCGCGGCGTCTGTAAACATCCCACCCTGGGCGTATCTCTTCCTCCCTCGTGCAGCATATGGACATTTCCATTTGAGTAAAAGGGCCTCATTTTAAATTTTACACTTTTAAAAATCTCATTTATCTTTATTAACCCAATTATTTTTATTGTATTATAGTCCCATTATTTTCCCATTTTAAATATTACTTATGTTACCAATTCACTATCTTTTATATATAACCAACTAATACGATATAACCTTTATGTAAACATTTCTATTTTTCCAATATCCAAATATGCCAACAGTGTGTACATATACCAGTGTCCAGAAAAACCTGTTTTTGCAGCTCGTTCTCAATGTCTTTATGTCACGTCAAATGTTTATCATACTAGTTCCTCGAATAACTCAGCGATAATTTTAGCTTACTCGTAAGGAAATATGTCGTTTTCATTTTTTTTAACTCCCAAAGAGTATAAATTTCAATGTTCAAACTCCCAAAGAGTATAAACTTCTTTTTTTTTTTTGTTATTCAAAGTTTTTGTTCTTGTACATATAAATCCTAGCCTGTGCATGGTTTTTCCACATGCTTCAGCCTTTAGGATATTATATAGCGGACAAAATTTAACTGTATGTCACCATGCCAATCCCAAAGATTGGACTGTCCCCATCGAGTCGCAACCCGCAAAAAGAGGTTCGCTCTCTCCTGTCCTCGACAGACGTCTTCGTACTTCATGAGCACTAATCCAGCTGCCTAAATAAAACGGTCACGGTCTGACACTGCGCCACATCCACACCTGTATATAACCTCACCAGTCCCTACAAGGTGACCAAGAAGATTTCAGAAGTTACTTATGAAGTAGAGCCCGTGGACCCGTCTCCCCGATCACGAAAAGCCAAGGATATCGTCCATGTCATTCGGATGAAGCCCTACCTGGACCCTGAAGAACAACATTCCATTCTGCCAGGGAACTCCAGCCGTGATAGATTTACTTCCAGAACAAGGGCTGAGACAAGCTAATCAGCGGGTCGCTGTTTTCTCTAAAGAGGAAGTAATGTCAAGAAGCTCCATCCAGATTGGACACCTGTCAATCATCCCTGGACCCGGGGGGGGGGGGGGTAACACAGGTGTGAGGGGTTCTCGGAACCTTATCTGTAAATAAGGAAAACGGGACCCCTCAGTGGCTGACGCCGTTCATTATTATTATCTTTACCTGGGGATAAGTTGTTTTTATCATCTGTCCCTCTCTCCCTTAAATACCTCTTGTAAATAATTTTATTGGAGAACTAAAAGGTAAAGACCCTTTATAATAAATTAATTATCCCCAAATTTGCCCTTGCTCTTTTTATCTCCGCGAAAATATTGTGAGGTCCTGATGGTGAACACTCACAGTGGTTTCACCAATTCAATTATTCAAACCGTTACGATATTACATGCAACTAATATTGTATTGGGCTATTCTTATATATGAAAAGTTGAAAGGAATTATTGGTTAATATATTTAAATACTCTATGGGCGTAGACTTAGAGGTCAGTATAAATGTATATAAATAATTGCATCGCGCAATGCCCTTCCGCAGATTCCAAGAATACCTTTCCAGTGCCGGATATACAAGCAGAATATCAGAGCAGAATGGTTGATTGAGTTGAACATACCTTTGGGAGGGGTCACCAGTGATGAGCCAGGACCTCCCAATATTTTCCTATTGCAATAAATACAATAGAAGACATTTTATTTGTAAAATTAAAATTGAAAAAGGTGCTGAATAAGTTTTTTCTTGTATTAAAAAATAATTTAGAGAGAATTAAAAATATATATATTTTACAGATATGAGTTTAGTTTTAGA
This sequence comes from Cordylochernes scorpioides, assembly GCA_030710605.1. NCBI lineage: Eukaryota > Metazoa > Arthropoda > Arachnida > Pseudoscorpiones > Chernetidae > Cordylochernes > Cordylochernes scorpioides. The sequence goes on from CP092864.1 coordinate 99,259,216, forward strand.
CTTCTTTTTATATTTACTTTCATTTTGTCGAGTTTTAAAATAGCACGTGTTATCAAAACTTATGTCAGAGTATGAAATAAAATGCGTCCTTTTTACAAGTAGATACATAATTTTATTTTAATCTTACCGTAACGCCAGTAGACTCCGACTGCCCATCTCAGGTGTCTATTGCTTGTAAAAGACAAACTTCGACGAGAATGTCGTGGGGACAAAGTACCGCATTGAAGAATATTTTAATATTTCACTAGCCTTTCTCACTGTGACCCAAATGGATGTCTTACACAGAATGACGACTATCATCATCTTAGAAAATAGCGATTCTCTGACGCCGCTTCAAGATATTCAACTTTCTATTGAAACATTGCAACATATTTTCCGTTTGAATTTTTAAGTTAAAATTCTCATATTTAGCGACATAAACATCTGAAGTTGTTAGATAATTTTTGGGAAACAAGTGCAGTACATATAGAGAGCAGATCGCTATTCTTCCATAATTTATAATTGCGGAAATAAATATATAAAAAAACGATGAGGTTGCATTATTCTCGATGTATTATTATTCACCACGAGCACTTCCAATTATAACCAGACTTCCTCCTCATTGAAAAAAAATTAACACTCTATTCAAAAACCTTTTTATTATAAAACCATTTTCGTCATTACACAATTTTCTCTATAATTATTTAAATACTAGGCGAATGACCCGGCTTCGCCCGAGAAATCCCTTGGGTGCAATTTCCTTCATACTAAAAGTATATCAATAATAAATATTAGAAGTGCCATAGAATAGCAATACAGAAGTAACACATAAACTACAGGAAAAAAAGTGTGTGATGGCAAAAATTGTATTATATTAGTGTTTAGGTATTTGATTTAATTAATATAGTTGATATAATAGTATATATTTATATTATATTTTTTATAAATTAGTTTTTAAAATTGTAAAAAAATGCATCGGCCGGGAATCGAACCCGGGCCGCCCGCGTGGCAGGCGATCATTCTACCACTGAGCCACCGATGCTTTAAAAAAATGGCCATATTTAGGTATTCATTCCATTCCGGATTAGTCCGCGTAAAAAAAAGTTCTTCAAATAAAAAAAAGAAATAGCCAAAAATACTAATCAAAATGCAGCCGAAAATTTTCCTCAGGTTTATAAAAAGCGACATGCAAAATTTGGTACCAATTGGTTCAGTAGTTTTTGAGTTTATCGCGAAACAGACAGACAGACAGACAGAAATTTACTTTTATATATATAGAGATATAAGATATAGAAATATATAAGATATATATAATATATATATGGATTGCTCTATATTCAGAGAGATATAATAGTATATATTTATATTAGTAAATTAAATTTTATTGCCCTCTATCGTTAAAATTTTACACAAATAAATTTACTGGCAATGCGTTTCTTTTTTTTTTTTTTTTTTTTTTTTAAATCTCTACAGACCTTACTGCAATGATATGATTTAATGAATGAGAGGGCTTGGCTCATCAGTAGTGAACCCTCTCAGCGGTTTCGCCAAATTAATCTCTAGACCGCTCTACTATTGTATTGGACTGGTTTTGTTATATACCTGCATTTTCTATGGAAGGCAGCTAAATGGTGTTTAGTGAACTATGGACATAAGCTTATAGGTCTGTAGAGGTACATACATATAAATTTCAAGGAATTGCATCGAGCAAAGCTCTTCCGCGCAAAACATGTTTTCATAACCATTTTATATTAGTAAATTAAATTTTATTGCCCTCTATCGTTAAAATTTTACACAAATAAATTTACTGGCAATGCGTTTCTTTTTTTTTTTTTTTTTTTTTTTTTAAATCTCTACAGACCTTACTGCAACGATATGATTTAATGAATGAGAGGGCTTGGCTCATCAGTAGTGAACCCTCTCAGCGGTTTCGCCAAATTAATCTCTAGACCGCTCTACTATTGTATTGGACTGGTTTTGTTATATACCCTGCATTTTCTATGGAAGGCAGCTAAATGGTGTTTAGTGAACTATGGACATAAGCTTATAGGTCTGTAGAGGTACATACATATAAATTTCAAGGAATTGCATCGAGCAAAGCTCTTCCGCGCAAAACATGTTTTCATAACCATTTTATATTAGTAAATTAAATTTTATTGCCCTCTATCGTTAAAATTTTACACAAATAAATTTACTGGCAAAAAAAAAAAAAAAAAAAAAAAAAAAAAAAAAAGAAACGCATTGCCAGTAAATTTATTTGTGTAAAATTTTAACGATAGAGGGCAATAAAATTTAATTTACTAATATAAAATGGTTATGAAAACATGTTTTGCGCGGAAGAGCTTTGCTCGATGCAATTCCTTGAAATTTATATGTATGTACCTCTACAGACCTATAAGCTTATGTCCATAGTTCACTAAACACCATTTAGCTGCCTTCCATAGAAAATGCAGGGTATATAACAAAACCAGTCCAATACAATAGTAGAGCGGTCTAGAGATTAATTTGGCGAAACCGCTGAGAGGGTTCACTACTGATGAGCCAAGCCCTCTCATTCATTAAATCATATCATTGCAGTAAGGTCTGTAGAGATTTAAAAAAAAAAAAAAAAAAAAAAAAAAGAAACGCATTGCCAGTAAATTTATTTGTGTAAAATTTTAACGATAGAGGGCAATAAAATTTAATTTACTAATATAAAATGGTTATGAAAACATGTTTTGCGCGGAAGAGCTTTGCTCGATGCAATTCCTTGAAATTTATATGTATGTACCTCTACAGACCTATAAGCTTATGTCCATAGTTCACTAAACACCATTTAGCTGCCTTCCATAGAAAATGCAGGGTATATAACAAAACCAGTCCAATACAATAGTAGAGCGGTCTAGAGATTAATTTGGCGAAACCGCTGAGAGGGTTCACTACTGATGAGCCAAGCCCTCTCATTCATTAAATCATATCATTGCAGTAAGGTCTGTAGAGATTTAAAAAAAAAAAAAAAAAAAAAAAAAGAAACGCATTGCCAGTAAATTTATTTGTGTAAAAAAAAAAAAAAGTATATATTTATATTATATTTTTTATAAATTAGTTTTTTAAATTGTAAAAAAAAAAAATGCATCGGCCGGGAATCGAACCCGGGCTGCCCGCGTGGCAGGCGAGCATTTTACCACTGAGCCACCGATTCTTTAAAAAATGGCCATATTTAGGTATTCATGCCATTCCGGATTAGTCCGCGTAAAAAAAAGTTCTTCAAATTAAAAAAAGAAATAGCCAAAAATACTAATCAAAATGCAGCCGAAAAATTTCCTCAGGTTTATAAAAAGCGACATGCAAAATTTGGTACCAATTGGTTCAGTAGTTTTTGAGTTTATCGCGAAACAGGCAGACAGACAGAAATTGACTTTTATATATAGAGAGATATTATTGATTATATTATAAATCTAATTGTAATTATATGAATTATTCAAGAAAAAAAATCATAACTTTATTAAAATTGACCTAATTATGTAGCAAAGCTTTTTGAACTATACTAACTTTTCATTTTTATTTATCTGAATATTAACAAAATTACAATAGGACGATGTCGGTTTGAACGTATCTTGGATATAAAACTTTTTCATTGTTTACCCATATTTTTTGGAAGTATCGCCCACATTGATATGGAATTTCTATTTATAAAATAAAACTTCCAATTTTATATTAATAAAATTTTAAATATTTTTCTTATTTCTTCATATCAAAGCTCCATCACCTACCGCTGATTTGTTTTCTTTAAAAATCAGAATACGAAGATGAACAATTAATTATATTTATTTTGAGAGAGGGGATTTCATAACTTATGGCCTATCTATCAACTATATATCTACAGCCTAACTCGATCTGTCTCTATATAGAACATAAGCAATCATGATGATAACCTTTCTTTTTACATTCTATAAATTATTTACAGATTACATCACAACTGCTGCTGCCTTCACTAAGTAAAACAAATCCATATAAAGGTCAAACATTTACCAATTAAATGACAAGTTATTAAATATTTTTACCTCAATTTAACCAACAATTTTTGTAATATAACACTACAAGCGTTCTTTATCAGTATTTTTCCTATCTCTCGAAAAACGCGGGAGGGGGGGGGTCTTTACTTAAATATTTCAAAATGATATCCAAGAACCACGTCCCCCAGAGGTATCTTGGTCGTAATCGAATCCGGTAATGTGAGAGAAAAACAGAATCTAAAATTTGAACTAATTTTTTCAAAATCTGTGTGTGAAAAAGCGCCATTAATTACCTGAAGGAATATTTTGGCATATTCACCTATATATACAGGGTGATCCAAAAGTCCCGCACAACTTTAAAAATTAATAACTCCGCGATTATTTGCGCTAGAGCAATGCAGTAAAAACCATTGTGTTCAGGATGCAATGGGATTTTTTATGGCAAATAATGAAAAATTCGAAATTGATTTTAGTTACAACTTTATTCGCTAGATGGCGCTCTACCAGAATCAGCGATTTAGCGGCCAAATTGTTTGATAAATTGAAAAAATATAACTGAACGACACGTATTTTTCCATTTTGAATACCAGGAAAGAACCCTAATAATATCAAATGATAAATTAATAAAACACCATTTCGCCAAAAGTTAGAAGAAATGGTTAACGATTTTTAAGTACAATCTGAGATATGTAAAATAGGTATATGCAAATTAAAACATGTAGCAAAAAAAAACTGATATTTTAGATGCGTTTTGCTGGAATCCTCTCAGCTATTTAAATTTCGAAAATAATAATTTTCTATTTTTTTCAATTCAACTCTCTCTCTCAGTATCGATTATATTTATTTTAATTCATTTGAAAAATATTTATCTATCTCTGATGATTTATTTTACTCTGGAATGCCGTTGTTGTTTTTGTCGTGTCCAATAAAGAGCCTCAGATGTCTCCATGCATCTCCTTGGGTGTGTAAAGCAGCTGCTCTGGGTCTATGTCCTTTTTTTGCAAGGCTGCGGGCATGAGAATATGTGGGTAGGTGTTAGTTCCACACCAGGACAGTTGTTGCATGTTCTATAGGTTCTTGTGCCATCTGGATGTATTGTCATCCTTTATAATGTTTTGTTCTAAATCTTGTTATAGTTTTGTCATTTTTCTCTCGGAGTTTATTTCACATTTTGATATTTTCTTATTTTTTGTTTAATTATCTTGTATTTTGCAAAAGAATTAGCGTCAAATAATGACATTTGTTCTTTCCTTTGGCTCAAATTTTGGCTTTCTTTGCAAATTCAACTGCCATTTAATTACCCCCGATCCAAACACTGGCAGGAATCCATTGTAGAATAAAGTTATTCTCCAATGATATCAGTTGAGTAAGTAACGAATGTATTTTCTGTGTGATTATAGTATTGCCCTTCTGAATTGCTTCTAGATCGGATATGAAGTCGTTGCACAGTATATTATAATTCCTTCTGCTCGATGCAGGGATGGTTGGTTAAGGCATACATCAAGAGCTTTCCAGATAGCTGTCAGTTCACAAGTGAAGTTTGACGAAATCTTTCTTGCTCCTTCTTTGATTTTGATGTATGTTCCATCTTGCAGTATTATGTTAATTCCAGCCCCTCCATTACTTATGATAAGGTCTGATGATCCATCTGTATATGCTGTTATATAATTTATCTGATCGCTTAAATCAATTGTGTCAAGTCCTTTCTTTTTAAGTATGTTTTTGTTCTCTTTTTTTATTGCAGGGTTTATTCAGGTTAAGATTGATGATTACATTTGATGGCAATGGGGTAGGAAATATTGGTTATTCTTGAATTTGAAATTCATTATGTTTCATATTTATGCTCTTTCTAATATTGTTGTCGTACTGAAGTGTTAAAGATCTTTTGAGCCTTTCTTTTTGTGTCCAGTTTAAAAGGTTCTATGGGATATGTGTTCGGTTTCTTTAGTTTTTACGCTATTGGTGAATTTTATAGTTTTTAATTGTCTTCTGCTTTCAAGTAGGTCTAGACCACATTCTCTCTGAATTTTCTAATTGTTGGTATTTGAAACAGAACCAGTGATTAATTTAGCCGCTTTTGCTTGAACACTGTCTAGTCTTCATTTTAGTGATGAACTTGAGGGAGCCCAAACAGGTGTTGCATATTCCATTATTGGCCTTATTAAGGTGATATATGTTGTTCTGAGAATTTTGGGTTTTGCTCCCCAATTTGTTACACATAGCCTTCTCAGAATGTCTAGGTTTCTGGTAGCTCTATTTGAGGTGCTAATTATGTGTTCTGTAAATCGCAATTCCTCATCAAGTATCACACCTAGGTAATTTGGAGATCTAATTTTATCAATTATATGGTTGTTTATGCTTATTTTGGAGTTAAATGCATGCCTTTTTTCCTGTCAGTGAAGGAGACCTATAGATTTGTGTTAATTGGGTTTATTGTCATTTTGAGTTTCAATGCCCACTTCTCCAGTCCTCTCATTGATGTGTTCAGTAATTTTCTGATATTTCTATACTGCTACTTGTGTGCCATATGGCTATATAATCTGCATAACAGGCAACTTTTGCGTCTTCAGTGAGGATGGATGTTGTTAAGGTTGTGTCGTAATTAGATGTACAACAAATCAAACTTAGCCATGACTCTTTTTTTAGCTCTTAATCTTTTCGTTTGGCCAACAAAAAATGTCCAATTTATATACACATATATTCTTACATAATGAGACTTTAAAGAATGCAAATAATCTTCATCTATTTACATACACAACACATCTCCCCCCTTAATAATACTTAGTCGGGCTGGGGGTTTCCTGGCTCTCTGAGGTCTAGGACTGCGGACGGGCACTTGCACAGCGGCAGGCTCCGGTTTAGGAGTGCAAGAGGGCACGTGCACAGCAACAGGCCCTTGTCTAGGAGTGCAAGAGGTTACGTGCACAGAAGCAGTCTCCTCCTTGTTTCCTGATGTAACCTCTGGAACCTCCTCTTCACTTTATTTCTGACTTCCACCTACAGGCTTCTCTCCTGATGTTCGAGGAAGTATCAAATTTCTTGTCTCCGCTTGTTTCTTTCTCACAGGTCGCAATTGATTGATATGCCTATTATACACGACGCCCTCGCAACTTATAAGGTAGTGAAGGTAGCTCAATAATTTCAAAATGGTACCTTTTTACCGTTTAGGTCCAGTTGCATAGTTGCGGAAATAAACCTGGCAACCTGTAGTAAACTGCTCCTGCCTTCTTACGGCCTCATGAAATACCTCTCGCGGATTTCCCATCTTGGTATTAAATTCGAGAATCTTGATCTTAAACTTCTCTTCATTAGCAGTTCAGCGGGAAAATTCCTTTATTAGAGTTTGGGGGAATGCTCTATGAGCAAAAAGGAATCTTTGTAGATTCGTCTCTAAATCATCCTTCCCATTATTCTTTCTCAAAAGGTTTTTAAACTCTCTTACATATCTCTCAGCTAAACCATTTGTACTATGATTATACCGACTGGTCTTAGTGTTCCGTATACCATTCATTTTGGTAAATTGCTCGAATTCACCGGAGACAAACTGTCTTCCGTTATCTGTAACCAAAAATTAGGGCAATCCAAATCTGGCAAAAATTTCTCTAAGATGATTTATAATCGTTTTGCTGGTAATATCTTTGATGATAAAAATTTCTATCCACTTTGAGTATGCGTCCACGAGAACCAAAAACATTCTTCCCGTGAACGGACCTGCTAGATCAAGATGAAGTCGATGCCACGGTTTTTCGTGCCAAGTCCATTCCGAGATGGTAGCCGGGGGCATGCTTGCCGATTCTTGGCATACTCTACATTCTCTAGTTAACTTCTCGATTTTACTGTCTATGCCTGGCCACCAGAAAATACCGTCTGGCAATCATCTTCATTTTAACAATCCCCATGTGAATTTCATGCAAGTCATTTGAAATTAAAGATCTTAATTTTTGGGAATTTACCGCTCTTTCATGCCATTGAAGACAACCAAACTCCAAACTTAATTCCTCATTGATCTCATGATGAGGAGATAGTGGGTTTTCCCTCAGTACACACACCCTTGTAAAATTCCACACACAGTAGCCTTCTCTAACATTCCTTAATACTATAGACAATATTTTATCTTGGGGCGTCTCATATGTCACCTCCATAAAAGAGAACGGTACCTCATTCAACTTCCTGAGAAGAAGTACCTGGTCTTCATCAAGAGACTCCCTGACACTCGATTCTAAAGGAAGACGTGACAATGCGTCAATATTGGAATTATCACTAGTTTTTCGGAATTCCACAGTATAATTAAATGCAGCTAATTTTAAGGACCAACTTTTAATTCTGGATGATGCACATATGGGAATTGGTTTATGATGTGAAAATATATGAATTAAGGGTCGGTTGTCTGTGACCAATACAAATTTTCGTTCCAGTAAATATTGTCTGAATTTCTCAACGCTTTCTTTTCTAGTTGAGAGAAACGTTTTTCCGCTTCAGTTAATGTTCAAGAAGCAAAAGTTATAGGGCATTCTTCCTTTCAATCATTTCTATGACTCAGAATTACGCCTAGTCCATAGTCCATTAATAATGATTTACATTTTAAAAATAACATTCGATATTTTTTCGTCCAATTCCATCTACAATTTTTATTCAAAAAAGTTGATAGAATAGCGCTAAAATGTTTGTTATATTCTTTTTGAATCTATAATAATAAATCAAGAGTCCTATGAAAGATATTAATTGTGAAACATTCTTTAGGTTCAGGCGCCTCTATCACTGCTTTAATTTTATTTTCTAAGGGATGCAGTCCATATTTATCCATTTTAAACCCTAAATATTCCACCGCTTTCTTTTTAAATTTACATTTATATCTGTTTTACTTTAAACCTTTTTCTAGCAATCATCTAAACACTAGATCCAACTTTTGTTCATGATCTTCAAAGTCATTTCCTGCAACCAAAATATCATCTATGTAGCAGGCCACACCTGGCAAATCAGCAAATAGACCTTCCATAATCCTCTGAAATTTATTTGGTGCTACCGCTACTTCATATGGTAGTCTTTCATAAGAAAATAACCTCTTTGTTGTGTTTATTACATTGGCTTCTCCCGCTAACATTACTTGTAAGTGAGCCTGTGATAGGTCTAGAGTCGAAAGTACGGTGCTTGTAGATAATTTTGAAAAGATCTCATCGATCGATGGAATGGGATACCTATCTAATTATATTGCTTTATTAGCTGTACATCTAAAATCACCACATATACTTACACTACCAATATGCATGAACTATATCGTGAACATGACGACATGCTTTTTGTCGAAACGTCGATGTAATAAAAAGATTTATACTGGCCAAAGTATCTCTTTTTTCAAGAAGCATGAACTATAGGTTATAAAATGCAAGAATTCACTAAACGATCAATTTCATTCTCTACTTTGGTTTTTAGAGAGAAAGGTAAACTTCTGGCCTTACAAAACACAGGAGTCATATCCTTTTTTAAATTTAAATTTATTTTAACATCCTTTGTGACAGCCCAAATCTTTGTTAAACAAATCTGCATATCTATCAATCAAACTATTTCTATTATATTCATTATTTAAATGTTTAATGCTAAACAATCTAGGATAATCAAGTTTTAACTGTTTAAGCCATTCTCTTTCTATCAAAATCACCTGGATTTTTCATTTACAACTATTAATCGTAAATATTGGTTGGCTTCTTTTACAAACAAATTGCTTTGCCCTATAATCTCTATTGATTTACCACAAAGGATTTTAATCTTAAATTTGTTGGAAATAATTTTTTACCTTGCCAATAAATCTTATAAATATCAACGTAACTGGACTTCCGGTATCTATTGTAAAGCACAAAGAATAATCATCTACTGTTAAATTTATTGTGGCATCAGTTTCGCCCTATACAGAATATATAGAGTCCTCTTGTACATATTTACATCCCCACATTTTTTTACTAGCTTTGCAGACCCTACATAAATGACCCAGTTTTTTACATTTCAAAACAAGTCTTTGTTCTATGAGGGCAAACGGAGGCCACGTGTGAATGTCTTTCACCACATCTATAACACATTATTTCTCCCCTTTGCCTGAAAGGCCTATGCTGCCCCATACTATTATTGTACTCGCCCTTTTTATCTCCGCCAGTTCGAACGAGATCGCCACTGCAAAACTTTATCCAGGGTGACATCGTCGTTTTCTTGTAGTAGTTTCTTTTGCAGGCTTTCCAACTTGATTCAAGCCACAAAACGGTCTCGCATCATGGTTCCCAGCATATCGCCGAAATTACAATTTATTGCTAAATGTTTCATTTCTCTAAGATATTCCGAAATTGATTCTTCTTCCTGTTAAACACTCTTTAAAAATCTTCATCGCTGTGGTATCACTTTCTTCTTTGGATCCAAATGCAGCTTAATTCTTTGAATTATAGTATTATAGGGTTGATCTTTCATTAGACCAGGAAGAAAATGTCGTTTCCCTGCTTCAAAGTTTCAGAATCTGGTAGCGAGGTAAAAATCAGTACTTTAATCTCCTCCTTCAGATGCCAAAGAAAAGCCTCAAATATTTGTACAAAAAGATCGAAGTGTCCTCCATTGGGCTATAGCATCTAAAACGTACTATTAACTTTGAACTTGTCATGCTGATCTTTTCTACTCCTTTGTTTTCTTGATCCAGATAGTTTAAAAGATGTAGTTGTTATACTTGCATAGACGCCATTTTCCTCAGCTTTTTACTGGCTCTGTAGATCGCGCATCCTCGTCGCCATTTTGTAGTGTCGTAATTAGACGTACAAGAGCTCAAACTTGACCATGGCCAACAAAAAATGTCCAATTTATATACACATATATTTTTACATAATGAGGCTTTAAATAATACAAATAATATTAATTTATTTACACAAACAACAGTTAATATATAGCGAGAAGAGTAGAGGACTGAGCACAGATCCCTGAGGTACACCAGCCCATGTTCTTAGGGCTTTGGAAAATGTTCCATTGACCCGAACCTTAAGAAGTCTGCAATCCAGATTAAGGTTTTTCCTCTTACTCCGATGTTGTGCAGCCATTCAAATAATTTCTACACTCGATCAAAAGCTGAGGTCATATCCAGGAATACTGCCGTTGTCTTCTTTGGCGGTTTTTCCTAGAAATCTATTATTGATTGACAGAAGTAGAACAGTTTATCAGTTGTACAGTGTCTGGATCTTTAGGCATTTTGGTAGAAGTTTATTTTATTATTGTTAGTGAGCCAGACTATGAGCCTACAGTGGATAATTCATTCTCTTATTTTACAAAGTATGCTGGTAAGAGCAATTGGCCGATAGTTCTTGCATTCCTTGGCATCTTTGTTTGGTTTCAGCATTGGCACTATAATTGATATCTTACAATTCTTTGGTAGTTTACCAGTTTGCCATGAAATCTTCAGTATTCTTTGGAGTTGATTTTTAGCTCGTCTCCAAAGTGTTTAATCATTTGACCAAAGATTAGAGCATCTCCAGGTGACATCTCGGATTTAACTTTCCTATTGATGAGTTTAGATCATTCAGTGTGAAGTCTCTCTCGAGTAAATATCTTTTTGATGGTAATTTCTTGCTTGTTTAACTAACCTGTTTACATTATTTTACGTCTACCTCTAGGTATCGATACTTTAAAGCTTTGAAAATGTTCGAAGAGAATTTTTCCATTTTTTTTCGTCAATCGTTCTGTGATTTAATTCTTCGTTGCACAGTTCTTTAAGCTTTTCTGTGAATTTTTTTCCAGTGTTCTTTTATTCTGTTGGAAATTCTCAATTTTGAATTTTAGGGTTTTTAAAATTGGTCTGTGGTCACTGATTGCACTTTTCAGAATTTTCCATTGTGTTGTGGGTGCGATATTGTAATTTATCGCTGTGATGTCTATTGCGGATTCTGTGCCTGTGGACTTGGATAGATAGGTGTTCTTTTCGTTATTTAACGGTGTAAGGTCGAGGTTGGTTAGCATGTCCTCAACATGCTGACCTTTGTTATCCTGGACAGGTGATCCCCAGGTTGGTCTTTCGGCGTTAAAATCACCAAGTATGATTGCGATATCCGAAGAAGCTTCACTTAATATCTCTATCAGGCCTGTATTGATGCTAGTATTATCGTGGTGATAAACATTTATGATTGGAATTGTTTTACCTGTAAGATAGATTTCTATTGCCTGAGCTTCTGTCGTGCTTTTTCTAGGCTTACTCTGATTATAGGCGATTTCCTTAAATTTGATTTCTAGAGTTTTAATCAAAACGGCAAGTCCTCCTCCGAATTTTCCCGGTCTGTCCTTTCGTAGTGTTGTATAATCTTTGATATTGAATCTTAGATTCTGATTCAATTTTGTCTCCTGAGGACAAGTAATATGTACATTGTTGTCACAGAGAAGACAAGTCAGCTCTTTATTTTCCTCTGGGTACCATTTATATTGAGTTGTAGTAGATTGAATTGTGTCCTCATAGTAGATTTCTCATCATGAGCTCGAGCTGCAGCTCCTGACGCGGCGGTTACCCCGGACGCGGTAGCATTACTGGAGATATCAGTTTTGCTCTTCATTTGAAAATGGGTGCCGTTGCAACGTTAGTCATCTTGGAAAAGAACCAGAATTTGGTCAAATATTCCAAGGGTCCGGGGGGGACCGCAAGGAGGTGTGGTCGGACTTCTCCTCTTCCCCCTGGAATGCCGTCACTACAGGATAAAGCACTCTTGATGAATTTTTTAAATTATGATTCAGAATCTGTCACTGAAGCTTTACGAGCGTTTCGTTCCTTTGAAGATATTCGAAGCGGTAAAGGACCAATGAGTTGCTACTCTCTAAAGCGATTGATTAAAAGTTTTGAGGAAACTGGATCTCTCTGGAAGCAAAACCTCGGAGTGGAAGACCATCGACATGCAAGTCAGTGGCTGTTACGGTTTTGCAGAATGCTGAAGCTATTGAAACGTTAAGCACGTATGGAGAAGTAAGTTCTAGACAAGTTTCTCGACAAACGGGGATTTCGTATGGAATAGTTTAGAGAGAATACGCATTTAGAATTTTTCTATAAAAATACCCTAAAAAAATTCAAAGTTTTCACGAGTTGAAAGTCAGCGATTTTGAGAAGCGTCAATAATTCGCTGCATGGGTTTTCTGGCAAATTGATATTGATGAAAACTGGCTGACAAATGTTCTAAAAACAGATGATGCTCACTTTTATCTAAAGGGAGAATTTAACATTCAAAACTGCCTCATTTTGGCAACAGAAACCCCTAGCATATTTACAGAAATACCACTTCATCAGCACAGAGTTACAGTTTTGTATGGGTTCACTTCTTCTTTTATTATTGGGCCATTTTTCTTTGAAAACATAAATGAAAGAACTTTTAAAACCGTTTTTGTAACTGGTGAACGTTATTTTCAACTTTTGAGAGTAAAGGTTATTCCCATATTGCAGGACAGACAAGCACTAAGCGAAATAACATTCATGCAAGATGGAGGACCTCCTCATATCTCCCGCGGTGCCAAACAATTGCTGAACGATTACGTTCGGTAAAAATCGTGGGATAAGTCGCCACTATATATACCAGTGGCCTCCAATATCACTAGACTTGACGCCTTACAATTTCGGTTATGGGGGTACATTAAGTCGCGTTTTTATCGATGCCGGCCTACCACATTGGCCATGTTGAAGGCTTCTATCAGATGGCACGTTTTATAAATTTCAACTATTTAATTGTGACCATTCTGTCATCTATCGTTTGTATGCGGTGTTTGAGAATGAAGGGCGCCACATTGAGCAAGGATTGTGACCTAATACAAGAGAGAAGGCAATTACCTCATGTGTTATATTTTGCAGCTCTTTGTTTTGGGTTATGGGAATAATAAATGCTGTCCTCCCATCATGACTCTTTTTTTTCTGTGAACAGTAATTTATTTTGTTTGTCATTTGCCCACATCTTATATTATGTCGTGCAGGCCAAAGTGTTATAACTTCTCGAATAACACTGGTATACACAATTTTACCCCTTATGTTTAGTTTATCGCTTTTCGCTCATTAGAAGAAATAGCATAAGGAATATTCTCTGTATCCCCCCCCCCCCCCCCAAACTTTAGAAATTTTGCTCAAAAATAATACAAAATGATTTTACTATCACGTTTTTCAACGTAAAAGGCTGATTTAAAAATGATTTTTTGAGGGGATACATTTTCAAAATTATGTACAGTATAATAAACAATGATAACATCTGACAAACCCATAGGATATTTGGAATAAAGCACGAAAAATATATTTTGTCACTCCCCTCTATATTTCATTTGTTGGATCATGACAAATATCCAGTTAGTCAAGTGTCGCCAATCAGTCAAGAAACTACACATTCCTTATAGCAAGAAATCCTATTAGTAGTGCCATCATAATTTTTGGTACTATATTAACATTTCAAAGATCGTGTTTTGATATCAGTAGTTATTTTCAAACATTCAATCTATTTCACAAAACTCCATCTAAAATATATTTTTTTTGCTACATGTTTTAATTTGCATATACCTATTTTACATATCTCATATTGTATTTTAAAATCGTTAACCATTTCTTCTAACTTTTGGCGAAATGGTGTTTTATTAATTTATCATTTGATATTATTAGGGTTCTTTCCTGGTATTCAAAAAGGAAAAATACGTGTCGTTCAGTTATATTTTTCAATTTATCAAACAATTTGGCCGTTTGATCGCTGATTCTGGTAGAGCGCCATCTCTAGCGAATTAAGTTGTAACTAAAATCAATTTCGAATTTTTCATTATTTGCCATAAAAACTCCCATTGCATCCTGAACACAATGGTGTTTACCGCATTGCTCTAGCGCAAATATTCGCGGAGTTATTAATTTTTAAAGTTGTGTGGGACTTTTGGATCACCCTGTATATTAGTTCTTGTGAAATCAAAACTGCCATGCTCAAATATTGGCTAGAAGTAAAATTTTAGTTCCGCCATCATGTTCAAATTGTAGTCTGATGCTTAAATCTGATATAATGATGAAATAAAATCTCGAAAGAGATGATTCAATGTTTCAAAAATAATATCAAATTTTCACCAGTGAAGGCAATTAACCTCTAGTTAGTCTTTAGAGCTTGGAAATAGACGGCATAATAATGTGTGTGAGGCATATTATTGGGCCAATGGAGCTTTATTCATTGAAGAAGCATTGATGATGACTTGCCGCATGTTGCTCCTGCACTCAGGACACTTTTTGTTAAAAGAAAAACAACAGAAAATCTCGGCAATTATCTATCTGAATATTATTTCTCAAACATTACATATTATGCGAGAACCCTTGTTGATATTATAATCTATCTGAATATCTACTTTTTTCCATCGCTTCTCGGCCTTTAGGCTGAATTCATAGTGTATCTGTCGTACTGTAATCACTCTAAAGAATGGGCTCGGACATGCCTTTGAAGGACCACCTCCAGGAATAAAGACCCTCCGGACCCCTTTGGAACTTGCTCCACCTTTTCGCTATGGTTTTGTCTGGCAGCCAACAAGCTACATCCTATGGCCTCAAGGACGGCGTGGAAACAACCCCTTTATTTGGGTGAGTACCTGCCTTGAGGCGGTTCTCAAGGTAAGTCGGACATTTCGGACGCCGATGGGTCGCTTGACGCTCCCGAGGGCACTGCAAGCGGGAAGTCGCCTTTGGCGAGGTTTCATGAATCGAGCCTATGCAGTCACGTGACGAGGGGCCCGGTGGTCGGCCAAGTTACCGCACCCTTGCCTGTAAGATCACGTGACGCGCACTCTCACTCACCTCGGCAAATTTGACCCTGCTAGCCCGTTACGTGAGCAGTTTTGATTACCTCCTGATAAAAACAACCGGGTCTGTGATTCGCCTTGTGCTACACGTGACACAGACATACCGTGCGATGACCTAGCAAGCCCGTCTAACCCCACACACGACTCTTCAGGTACATCTACACTGGTTTCACACCAGTCCACAGATGCCCCTGCTCTTAGTGACTCGTTCAAGATGCTGTTCCTACTAACGATGTCTTCAAATGCCCAGAGTGCTACGGAATGGCGGCAATTACCCGCGGTGGTGCATACAAAAATCACAACGATCTTGCCAAGCACCTTTGCGGCTTCCACAAGATAAAATCTGTGGTTTTTACATGCATGGTCTGCCACCAAATCTTCAAAGACTTGTGGACTTCTAAAAGCCCCAAATACCATCAAGAGTGCACAGCGGTTGAACCACGGGCTCAAAAGCCAAATTAAAAATCTAATCATAACTATTGTGCTCTGATTCATAAATTAAATGAATCACTTTTTCAAATAAATCACAGGCTCAAAAGAGCGAACCATATATAAGGGGCAAGAAGAAGGCACAGGAAAGTGATCCCATGGATTTGGACGAGTCAGAACACTCGATTCGCCTATCTCAAGCCCCAAATATTCTTACAAAACCAAAATAAACGGTCTTGGCATTGCCATACTATCAATCACAGGTACCAACCAACACCACCCCAGTGAAGCTGGACCTCCAAGACGACGCCCCGGTGGGCAATCTATTCGCCGAGTCTATGCCCTTTCAACCTGAAGCTCAAAGGATAAGGTTGGTCACCAATGAAACTGACGAACCAAAACGTGTCTCACCCCCTCCACAGAATTCCTCTAAAGAAGATCAACCGAGGTGGGGGAATACTCCCCCTAAAAAAAAACAAGCTCATCCGATTTACAAACTCACAACCCTGCACCGCCGTAAGAGAGCCTATTGATCCTACAAGGGAAAGGCAGCAGATGTCCCACAGCTACCGGTCGTAGAAATCGACCGGTGCTGGACAGCGAGGATCTTCACGCAGCCGCTTCAACTACCGACTCTGTCCCGGTGCCTTAGGTTGAACGGGTCTCCCCTCTTACAGCACCACAATCAGTAGTAGAACTCCAGCAGAACCGCCCCGAAAACCCTCACTCCCTTTCAAAAAGAGTAGGATGGGAAGTGGACCACTGCAAACGACAAAGAAGCGCTCTTCTCTCTGACTGAGAGCTACATCAAGGGAGCTAAAGTCCAGACTAAAAGACCGGGCTTAAAACCAGACGCATGGCACCACCACCACAGAAAATTCGAGGTACAAGGCTATCAGTACCCAAATTCGATTCTGAGAAGACGGGGGAAGCTTCAGAGGTCCTACAACATAAATAAAAAAGCATATCATACAAGATATACTAGACCAACACATCCGGGCTGCACCATGCCCATCCACATGATCTAAATCATTTCGAGAAACATAGGGCCGGGGAAAACATTGATTTCCGCCCAGACCCAGATCTTCTCAAGGAATTCGCCTCCAAGGACGGAGCCCCATTGGAAGAACCCATCTCTTCAAATGAAGTGTGGTGCCGCTTTTTCAAAATGGGAAACATGCTCCTGGTCTAAACGACATCACCCACCAGGAACTAAGAAAGGTGGAACCTATTTCCACTATACTTACCCAGATCTTCCAGACCTGCTTTGAGATGGGGGCAGTGGGAACCTCCTCGAACTTGCTCCACAAGAAACGGCCTATCCCGCTAGGCAACACGACCGCAAAGCTGTACACGGCTGTTCTAGCCGATGGGCTCGCGACAACGAGACAACTCTCCAAGGCGTAAACAGAATGTATAGATTTCGAGAGGTGTCTGAAACACAACATTATGGCCCAGAGCGCCATCGAAGAGAACAAGGGGGCCAAAAAACAAGTTATTCCGCCAGACTGGACCTAAAAATGACAGAGCGTCCTCTAGTGGAACAAAAATCAACTAAACGTAGATTTAGCTTGTTCAAAAAATATTTGGCCAACCCAATTTCTTGATAAATCAAGAAAAGTCAACCACGTACAAATTTCGAGCTATTGGTTCTCGTTAGCGTGGTGCAGACTGTACCTTTACGACCAAAGGTTTGGTTCCTGAGGATTCCTGAGATAACAAAAAATGGGTATTTAAGGTAAAGGTTTCGTAAAGACGCTTTTCATGTGAAAAAAAAACAAGAAAAATATAAAAATGGTCAGGGGTTGATACTAAAAACAAAACCGCTCACATGAGCATTTTCTTGATTTTTTTTTTTTTGTTTTTTTTTCCACATGATAAGCGTCTTTACGCAAACTTGGCCTTAAATGCCCATTTCTTGTTATCTCAGGAAGCCTCTGGGACCAAACCTTTGGTCGTAGAGATACAGTCTGCACCACGCTGACGAAGGCCAACAGCCCGAAACGCGTACGTGGTTGACTTTTTTTCAATTATCAAGAAATTGGGTTGGCCAAATATTTTTGGAACAAGCTAAATCAACGTTTAGTTAATTTTTGTTCCACTAGATGGCGCTCTGCCATCTAAATGCTCATATAAGCGGTCAGGAAATGCCAATTTTGTTTTTAAAATCAACACCTGACCATTTTTATATTTCTTATTTGTTTTTAATATATATAATCTATTTCTATATATATTTCCGCTGCACACATACACACTTCTAGTTTGATTATTAGTTTTTAATAAAAAAAATACATATATAGTTGTGAAAAAATACTAAATATGTGAAATTGCACTGGGATAAGAATGGATAAATTAAGAAAAAGGCATCTCCTTATCGTGCAACATGAAAAATTCTGATGGCTTGAGCTATTCATCGTAATAAATATAAACTACTCGTTGATTTTTAATTTTTGCGGATTTGGCAATACGCATTCTTGGTTAATCAAGAAAATATAACCACGTACGCGTTTCGGGCTGTTGTCTTTCGTCATCGTGGTGCAAGTTTTATCTTAACGACCAAAACAATAAAAAAAAATCGGCCCTAAAATGAACGAGTTACACTTACATCGCTTTTTCAAGTTCATCTGGGGATTTTTTCGGGCTCATCTGCAGAAGGTTTAATGAATAAATAATGGATCTGATAAGGAGAGCAAGTCAAAAGGTGAGTCGTTTCCTCCGGATATTTACAGGTTATAAAAATTTAGGTGATAAAAAAAGAATATAGTTAAATACAGGTTACGAATGTACATATAAAAATTGAAAGGATACATTGGGGTATAATACAATTACAAGTTCACGCACAAGAGTAGCCAGGGGAACGACCAAAACAACAACAAAATCGGCCCTAAAATGAACGAGTTACACTTACATCGCTTTCTCAAGTTCATCTGGGGATTTTTCCGGGCTCATTTGCAGAAGGTTTAGTGAATAAATAATGGATCTGATAAGGAGAGCAAGTCAAAAGGTTAGTCGTTTCCTTCGGATATGTACAGGTTATCAAAATTTAGGTGATAAAAAAGAATATAGTTAAAGAAAGGTTACGAATGTACATATAAAAAGTGAAAGGTACATTGGGGTTATAATAAAATTACAAGTTCACGCGCAAGGTTAGCCAGGAAAATGATGGGAGGGTTTAATTATTATTTTATTTATTCATTAATTTATTCATTTTTATTTATTTATTATTATTTTTTATCATATCTTATGACCATAATGCGTCTAGATCTTTTTAATTTAAATTTGTTTAAATTGGAATTCATTCATTTATATTATCATTAATTATATATTAATTTTAATTAATTAATTTTTTCCCAAGGGCTGAAAATGAAGGGGATAACTATATACAGTAAGGGCATCATTTTGTCAAAAGGAGGAAAGTGATATGATGGAGGAACATATGCGGTTGGAGTGGGCAAACAAAAGATCCAAAGATATACATTTAGGGAAGCTGGAAAGGAATGGAATTATAGCTAGGGTAAGATATGTTTAAAGTTATGCCGAGGTCGAAGCTGTTATATTGGAGGGGACAAATCTCCTGCTATTATGTGCAAACCTTATTGTTGATTTTCAAAGTTTGTCCTTCAAAAAAAAAAAGTCCTTCAAGGTTAAAGGTATGTACTCAATGGTCCTGAAGCAGGCTGTGTAAAGTTGTGAGCGTTCAGAATGGGGCTTCCGAAGAAAATGTGGGTAATTGTTTCTGGGGAGGAGAGACAGTGGTTGCATGTTGGGACGCGTATATATTTTGTTTTGTCAAAGGACCCTATCCATGTGTGTCCAGCAACGAGGCCTGTTGTTATTGCGCAATCAAGCACGATGCGTTTGTGGGATGAAAATAAATAACGAGCAGAGATACTAAGGTTCTTGTAGATTGTAGGGTTGGCGGTGATAAATTCCTCCTCCCATGTGTCCTAGAAGGATTTGCTAAGATGATTAAAGAGGGTGCGGCGAGAGGCTAGTTTGTATTCTGATTCTTCAGATCTCACAAAAGCGTCCTCACGGCAGTAACCAAAGTTTCCAGAATGACCCTTAACCCAGTGGAGCATGACCCTGCGTGAAGCAAGATATTTATAAAGGATAGTTTGGCATCTGTAGATTAGGGGATGACGACAGTGCAAGTCGGTCAAAGATACAAGAAGTGAGAGGTAGTCCGAGAAGATTGCCACAGAGAGATGTGGTGTGAAGGAAAAAAGGTCTTTAAGGATGAGAGAAGTACGAAACTCCGCTCGTAAGACTGAACAATGGATTTAGAGAAGAACGGATGCTTCAAAGGGGGGAACTAGAGAAAGAGAAAAGTCCTGGATATCCCGGCGCCAAGGCCTGTGGAATTTTTAGAATAATCGGTAAAGTGTGTGACGTCAAGATTATCAACGACTGGTGGGAATGAACAATTCGAGGTAAGGATTGAGGTGGAGGATAGGTGTAGGGCCGGGACGGCGTTCAATTCTGAAAGGGAGAGGACTTGGTGCAGAGAAGGTGGCAGAAAGTGAAGGTATTTTTAGATCCAATGGGAATGTCCTCATAAGTGCAATAGAAGTAAAGATTGATGTTGTGCGGAAGTCGCGGATGGTGTTGACGCAAAATTTACTCTGTGTTGATCGAAGTAAGCTCCTACCAGCCTTGGATTTAGCAGCCTCACCCCAAATGGCTGCCGCGTATGTAAGGGTAGGTTCGAAAACTGTGGTGTGCATTAATCGGTGAGCCTTGAATCCCAGCCCATAGTACGCGTTTGCGCAGGAATGTAGTCGAGGAAAAAGGTTTGAAATTTTGCAGCAGATATGGTTAATTTGGGAGGAAAAGGAGAGGCGGGAATCAAATTTGACCCCGAGAATTGTCATATCTAAGGTATCGGGTCGCAATTGATATGTATGGAACTGTTGTGGCTAAAAATGGGGAGGATGGAGGATTTGCTTGGAGAGAGTTTAAGTTTGTGATCCAGGCACCAAATGTTGATGAGATCGAGGGATGTCTGTGCAGCGGAGGGAAGAGTGTCAGGGTGTCATGTGGTAACCAACTGGATATCATCAGCAAAAGTTTGGATATCTACGCCCTGCGGAAAAGGAAGGGGAAGTATAGGGTCAAAGAAAAACCATGAATCTGGTAATTAAGACCGGTAGTGATAAGGAGATGCTTTTTTCTTAATTTATCCACCTTATCCCAGTATAATTACACATTTGTACTTTTTTCACATTGCTTTCGCGTTCTCACGCACTTCTGACCTAACTACCCGTTTCATGATTTTTCAGGATGCCTGAACCAGATGTTTGGTCGTTAAGGGACAACTTGCATCACGTTGACGAGGGCCAACAGCCCGAAACGCTTACGTGGTTAGATTTTATTGATTAATCAAGAATGGGTATTTGGCCAATTTTCTGAATAATAAAAAATCAACGAATAGATTATATTTATTCCGATAGATGCGCAAGCCATCAGCAACTTTCAGTTGCACGATAAGGAGATGCTTTTTTCTTAATATATGGTTAGGTTAACTTTGTTGTGTCTTAAAATTCTGTCAATTGTTTTCTGAACTAATACGGCTCCTAGAGTAGGTTTACAAGAAGGAACTACTGTATACTGGCCCAGCTAATGTCGAACGTGATTTGAGGGCCAAACCACTTCTTGTCAGGGCTACTTACTTCCTGCTCCGCTACCGCCAAGTAGGTTTTCCCCGACGTCATAAATCCTTGACATTGCTTTGCAATTGATTTTTCATTGCAATTGAATTCATTTCTTTGGAAAAAATCTATCAATTGATATTTTTAATTTCTTATTTATAACATTTATCATATTGTTGTTTGGTCGTATGTTTGAAAATAAGATCATCATAGTTCGTCCTTTAGAAAGTAACCAGCTTTCCGAACTTGAATTAGAGCTTATTTAGAATAGCTCTATGGAGCTCCCTAACGCATCAGTACATTATGCATTAAAACAATCATATAATTTTCTGAAAAATATTTTTTTATTATTGATTATCATTTATATACATTACGTATATATTTTTAATAGTAAATTTACTAATTAATCAAAAACTACCATTTTTATAAGAAATATAGTTTTGTTTTTGAAAATTTTCTGCCCAACACACATAGACTCTCCATGAGATTTCTTTAAAATCAAATCAAGTCAAATATTAGTTTGAGTTTATAAAAATGGGAGCTCAGGAAAGTGACGCTCATTAAAATAGCATTTCTCGGATTTTTATAAAATATTGCTATTAATGCGAATATTTATGTAATGCTAATTATTTTCTACATTTGATTAATCGAGGATAATTCGGAAAATATTTCCATTCTCAATTTGTTGTGTGACAGATTTTTTTTTTCTAAGGTAAAATGAAATAATTAGCCTAGTATAAATACACTTTATTAATATAGCGATATATATGTTACACCTCAATTCATACAGTTTTACAGGCGCTCCGCATGGAAGAAATGGACTACTCCCAAAACAAAATCAAAAACAAGAAAGTGGGTCTGAAACGCGCACGCAACGAATAAGACCAAACAGTCACAGGCAGCAACTTCAAATTCAACTCCATGAAAAACATCTACCAAAAAACAGCATCAAAAATGACAGAGGCAGCAACAGCCAACAAAATCACGGAATAACAATTTCAATCTTTTTTGAATCTCTTGCACTGGGCAATTGAAGGTGCAAAAGTCATTCTCCTAAACGGCTATACTGGAATTAACTACACAAATATACAAAAGCACAAAAAGAGACATCCTATGTTAAGGTCGCCGCAAAACAATCTATCCCAAGCCCTCAAGCGAAGTAAACGTCACCAAAGCAAGTTCCCAACAAACTGACCCCACATTTCGAATCCCATGTAGTTATCAAAGCTTCTGATCAGGCTAAAGACCCAAGATAAATTCTGAGAGAACTCCAGAAAGCAGAACCATTCCTTCTCACTGACAACACAGTAGCTTCAATAAAAGGAAAAGGGAAGCTGGTTTTTTACACAAAAACGGCAGAAGAGGCTACAATTCTGGCTTCCAAGCTCCAACAAAACAAATAAGTCCCAGCAAGTCTTTCCTGCAATAAACGACCAAATATTCTCCTCAGATACTGTATATTTGGAGTAGAAGCCATTACTACCAAAGAGGACATTATCAACAACCTAAAATCAAATCTAGAACTCCAAAACCTCCCTGGGAAACGTGAGATGAACATATTCCATAGAACAAAAACCAATCTTAGGGGAATTTCGACAGTCTTTGTTTATGTCGATGAATAAATAGCCGAGGTTTTTGGACATCGTGTTAAAATACTAATTTCTGGCATCATCCACAGATATGAGAAAAGCTACTCACTTAAGTATTGCTTCAAATGCTGCCGCTTTGGACATCGCACCACATCCTGCTCCGCCAAACAACCTATTTGCTATAAATGCGGAACACCAGGCCACGAAGGAATGACCTGCACGACAGCGATAACAAAATGCCACAATTGCAGTAAAAAAGCTGGCGCAGCCTTCTGTAAACTGAGCCATAGCGCGACCTCCCGAGAATGTCCACTAGTCAAGGCCCACATCACCCGCCTTCGGAACAATGTCAGAACCTCTAAAGATTCATCAAGCCAACGTCCGCAAGTCAAATGACGCAATAAATGAACTATCCCAAATTGCATTGGCAATAAACGCCGATATAATTTACTGCAAGAACTCCCTAGATACTTAACCTGGCCAGCATCAAACTTCACCACATTCCTACCCACAGGAATCCTGATAAAGTCCAACCTCTCTCCTATTAAAATGACAACTCCAGACCCGAGCGTCACCGCTGTACTGATATGGCTCGGAAATCAAGCCATTTTATTTTCTCTGCATATTGGCACAATGAACGTACCGACTCCGAATTCCTACCACCCTTAGAAGTCACAATCTCTGGCTTCAGGTACCCCTGCATTCCAGGCATAGATGAAAACATCCATTCATCAACGCAAAACGAGACGCGCCTGGCACCATGCTGGAAAATCTCGCACTCTATGAACCTCCAATTCCTTGGACCCTCCGCTCCTTTCACGTGGACAAATGAACACCACGCAACATCGATAGACGTAACGTCGACTCCAAGTTCTTTAGCCATCCACGCATCTAGAACCGTTATGAATAAAATGGCATTCACAGATCGCCGACCAATACACATCACCATCCCAAACTTGGTCACAACGATGAACTCACTCTCGTGGATGGTATCCACCTGCAACAATGAAAGACGTACTGCTTTCCTGGGTGCATCGCTCCACGAAGCAGCTGAAAACCTTTACGCAGAATCCAAGTCAGAAGACATCGACGGAGTAGTGACCCTTCTAACCACAGTTATCCAAGGATTCTGCGATTACTCAATGCGTAGAAGAGCACCTTCCAACAAACCTTCCAAACCCTGGTGGACGCTTGAGCTACAAAGACTTCGCGACACTGTCACATCTCTACGAAAATGCGCTCAAAGCACCTCTATGCATATAAGAGGATTTTTTTAGAGGCCTCTACCGCGCTTTCCACAACAAACTCAAATGGGCTACAAGACCTGCCAAACACACCTCTTGGTTGAAGGTCTGCGAAGAAGACCCAACAGCCACTTGGAGTTGGGAGCAAAACTCCAAAACCTCGGAAAGAACCAGGACCAGATGGGTTTGGACCATTATGCCTCCTGCATGGGGGTCCAGCCCTCCATTACCTCCTGGAAAAACTATTTACTAAATGCCTCCTAACAAACTACTTCCCCAAATCCTGAAAATATGGTCGCCCCATTCTCATTTCAAAACCAAAGAGCACAGCAGAAAATCCACTGGACCGATTTCGCCTTATCACTCTACTCAAATCATCTCCCCCGCCCGTCTCCAATGGCTAGAAGATAAGCACCAATGGTTATCTGAAGGCCAATTTGGCTTCGTATCAGGCAGACCAGCCGAGAATTCCCTAGAAGCCATTAACGGATTCATAGAAAATGGTCTGCCACACTTGAAGAAAACCCTTGTGATTAGCTTAGATATCAACCATACTTTTGACAACATACAAAGAAATACAATCATCCAACACCTGAAAAATCTCCAATGCCCCGAAAACCTCATATTCATCTTACAAAGTTTCACGACAGACAGAAAAGTAATATCCAGAGCCTGGAATACAAACGCCATAGGTGCATCTGTACTTGGAATCCCGCAAGAGGCCCATTTTGCTTTAATATCGCGAAAACAACCGCCTACACCATTCCCCGACCAATCATAGAAACTTGTTTGTTTCGCCGGCGACTTCACCCTACTGACCCACATCCGAGCCCGACAAACTATGCGCAGTTTAAACGCATTTACGCAAGGTTCTGCAGACTGGACATCTGCTCGCGGACTAACACTCAGCCCCATGAAAACACAAGCCTGCCAGTTTCATTGGAGGAAAAAACGACAGAGGAATGACCCAGAGATAACAATTCAAGGACAGCCTATATCTCTCAGAAAAAAAATCCTAGGCATTACATTTGACCAAACAAGAAACTTCATAACCCACCTAAACAACACCCTCAAAAGGCGCCGGTAGATTCTTCCCAGATTGACGAGCTCTATCCAAAGAAAATTTGGCTTGAGTTTCGCCTCTGGGTAAAAAAAAAACTTTAACATAGTGACTCTACCTGCCCTACTGTACGGAGCGAACATATTGGGAAAACGAGCGTCCGATGCGAATGGCACCCGACTTCTCAGAAGCCTCCACTACAAGTTCGCGAAGCAAATACTCAGAGGAGGACCCTGTTTGGCAGCAATCCCAGCCATCTCACTCATCGGATGCCCTTCCTTAGATGTAGAAATCTAAGCCCACCTTAAACGCCAGAGAATGCTAAAAGAAGAAAAATTCGAAGTGAAGCCCGGACCATCATCTGTACCATACCCTCGCCACAGAAGGGTATTGAACTACAGTTTGAACTTACCAGACCATGCAACAATCATCTATACAGATAAATAAAACTCCAAAAAAGGCGTCGGAGCAGCTGCAATCCTACCAGCACCCCAGCCACCTATTCTGGTCAAACTACACACAGAATGCACGTCCTTTCAGGCGGAACTTGTATTGATCCTCCATGGAAGGGAAGCGATCGAGAGCTTTAATAATTCAGAAATATATATAGCCTCCGACTGCCTAGCAGCACTGACAGCCCAGACATACCACGCTCTCATCTCAAAGCCCATATTATAAATGACCTTTCAAATAATAAAAACATCCAACTCTGCTGGGTACCAGGTCACAAAGGAATCGAAAAAAATGAAAGTGCGGACCAAGCTGCCAAAATGGCCGCTAAATCAGACATTCCTTCATATTTTATAGAACTCCCAAATAAGCTGGCAAGAAAACGGAGCAAACAATTTGAACACCAATTATGGACCGATATATTTGTCTCTGACCAATCAACTCGATACTTGAGAAAATTATCACCCACTCCCGGCCATCTTAAAAACAACCTCATAAAAATACAACTAGAAACATCAACCACGATTCTACTATCAGGACACGGATATGTTCAAGCCGATGTGGCCAGAATTAAACAAGTTCCTAATCCAACATGTCCACACTGCCAAGAGGAAGTTCAAACCTTAGAGCATGTGCTCTTCAACTGCCCAGCATTTGAACTACAGCGATTCCAAACGGCTACACTTTTTGGACTGACCTTATTCAATGACACAGCCCTATTGAATCTGCTAAGAAACAAACCGGCCTGAAAACACTTGGCGAACTGATTCACTAAGGCTTCCAAGACAGACTCCTAAACCGAAGAACAGCCCAAGTAGTTGGCGATCTAAGAATACGCTCCAGGAGCCTTGGTTACCTTTATGTTACAACTAATACTATAGCGATATAGTGAAAGCTTGATATAATTACTAACAGGCAAAAATATAAAAGATAACCTATATGAAGAATATTTTAAACCGTTTTCTGAATGTATTAAAATATATTCTTTATGCGTGAATAATATTTCTCTTTCAAAAAAATAAATGCTGGGTGCAGTAATTAAAGACAGAATTTCCGAATATAAAAATTCAACAAAACTATCACACAATAATCGATGGATTAAACCCCTAAATTAACTACAAAAATGTACATTTTGTTTACAAGATTTTTTCAATGTTTTGTTGATGGAACCTTTATACAGAATAAAATTGATCTTAAGAAAAAAAATTCTCCTGTCAAAATAGGAGTCAAACATATGCGCCATCTATTGACCGTCTTTACATTCTAGTATAATTGGCTCAATGACAAAGCCAGAATGCAAAATTTTAAAATTTAAAATGCCGCCTGGTGACCATGGTTTCGGACTGTGACCTTTGTCAATCCAGGGCGGGATAGACAGTAATATTCCTGCTCTTTCCTTCCACATGGCATATTATACAGATGATTCCCCAAAACCAGAGATGGAGTTGGCGCCGGTGTGTACAGGTTCTCTGGTCTCGATTGTTTACCTGAAATGCGTGAATCTCATGTCCTGTCCCCTCATTGTTCTGTCTTTCAGGCGGAAGCCCTTGGATTGGTTAAGCCACTTAAGAACATAACCACTTTACCAGATTTAGGATTCTTCCTTGACAACCTCTCAGTCGTAAAGTCAGTTCTGAACTCTAAGACTGGTAATTACCTTATCAACAAAGCTCTGCTACTGATTTTGCGATTGAATCGCAAAGGGAACAGGTGCACCATACAATGGATCAAGGGCCACAGTGGGATCGTGGGTAATGACATTGCGGACACACTCACAAAGCGGGGTGCGGAGTCTGCTAACCCAAGCTGTTACAAACTCCCTCCTTTGTCATTTGTAAAATTGGCAGTCTACTGGCGGACGCGTGAAGCATGGGAGAGCAGATTCCTCTTTCTAGCTCCTTCTATCCACACCCGCTTTGGCCTTAATTCAA
Organism: Cordylochernes scorpioides; assembly: GCA_030710605.1. Taxonomy (NCBI): domain Eukaryota; kingdom Metazoa; phylum Arthropoda; class Arachnida; order Pseudoscorpiones; family Chernetidae; genus Cordylochernes; species Cordylochernes scorpioides. The sequence goes on from CP092864.1 coordinate 99,287,334, forward strand.
TTTTTAGACAAAAGATATGCGTACATCGTCCCTAATGAGCACATCGTGGTTGGCCTTCTATCGAGACACACGTAGAAGGACAGTTTCGCCCACAGGATAGGCGTCATTGACGATCCTTCCTGCCCTTACTGTGACGCTGATAGGGAAGAAACTCTGTCACACATTGTGCTAGAGTGCAGCAGCCTTGATGCCCTTAGATTCCGCCTCCTTTCCACCTGTGCAGTAGAATTGTGTACACTCCGCGGTCACTCAAGGACTTTATTTTCAACAAGAGCACTTGGCGAGCCTGCCTGGAGTTCCTAAAGGCTTCGGATAGACTTAAGCTAGGCGTCCGGGCGGAGGATTCCGATCACCCGAGTGATTCGGACTCATCTCACGGCCGCTCGTAGACCCAACTCTGACACGTGCCGCTTTTTAATATCTGCTTCGCGACCTGCCCACCTTTTCGCTGTCTCTGGACACGACAGAGGACAAACGGTTTGGCGAATCGACGGCGCGGGCTGATCGGGAAATCGACTTATGCAGCGACCCATTTGAACGCGCTTTGCAATCTCTGGTGTACCTTTGTGGTCGGTTGTCTTAGTACTGGTACCCTCACTAGTAATCCTTGATATAATACCTAAATTTCAAATTTATATATATATATAAACGAAAGAAAAAAAAAGATAAAAAGATCAGGTGTTGAAATCAATATTAAAAAGGCATATCCTGACCTGGAGCACATGTGCTTTACAGAAGGCAGAGCGCCATCTGGTGGAACAGAAATCAACTAAACATTGATTTAGCCTGTTCCCTGATATTTGGCCAACCCAATTTCTTGATAAATCAAGAAAAGCCATCCACGAACGCGTTTCGCGCTTTTTGGCGCTCGTCAGCGTGGAGTAGGCTGAACCACTGCGACCAAAAAAGATTGCCTTCTGTAAAGCACATGTGCTCCTGGTCAGGATATGCCTTTTCTAATATTGATTTCAATACCTGATCTTTTTATCTCTTTTCCTTTCGTTTTTTATGTGCTAAGTGTATTTACGCAAGTTTGACCTTAAATACCCATTTCTTGGTTTTTCGGGAAGCCACTGGGACCGAAAAATATTTTTTGGTCGCAGTGGTTCAGCCTACTCCACGCTGACGAGCGCCAAAAAGCGCGAAACGCGTTCGTGGATGGCTTTTCTTGATCTATCAAAAAATTGGGTTGAACAAATATCAGGGAACAGGCTAAATCAATGTTTAGTTGATTTCTGTTCCACCAGATGGCGCTCTGCCTTCTGTAAAGCACATGCGCTCCTGGTCAGGATATGCCTTTTCTAATATAAATATATATATAGTCAAATACTTTTCATTAACAATTTTTTACCTGAAACTTTATTTTTATTTTTGCAAATTTCCCAGCACTTTTTGAATTATTCCCGTTTTATCTAATCTCCTTATATAATCAACATATTTCTTTTTTTATCTTCCCTAGCCTGGGAATTCTAAACTTTTTTTTTAACAACCTTGGTGTCGTGCAGCATATAGGTACTTTGCTATAGTGCATTGCGGCCACCGAGCCATCAAATTCATTCAATAAAAATATTATAGAATTATTTGCAAATATATTATATATATATAATATGTATTCATGTATAAAATCGGCACTCTCTCTACATTTAAATAGGCGTTAAGATAATGAATTATGTGGCTTATTTTTCATCACCACCTTTTTATACTGGGTATATGAACACATTTCATTGTTTTATTGAATATTTAAAGCAAGAGGTTCTAATTTGTTACATATTATTCAAGATCTATCCAGCAATTCCCCGGAAAGTTCTAATATTAAAAAAAATGAATATTAAAGATTTTCGAACACCAATTCTAATAAATATAAATCTTGAGCAACTGCAGTATATAGCATCACGATTTTCAATGTGCAAGCACGTGGATAAAAAGAATTTCAAAATATCATTTCAAATAACCTCTTCGAATTTTTATGGATTCAAAAACTGAACAGCGAATTTGGATACAACTTTGTTTTAAAATCGGGGTGAGTCTGCATTAAAAATATCAAATTTATTATAAAAATAGCTTTCATTATAATTTTAAAAAATCAGTCGTATGTAAATGATATTCACGATTTAAAAATTCTAGAGAACCATTGGACGATACACGTTGGCCGGCAAATCCCTCACAAAATTCCCGAAAACATAAAAAATTGAGAATTTATAACGGAAAATTCACGAATTGGGCTACGTAACATAGCGATAGGAACTGGGATATCTGAATCTTCAGTAGGAAAGATAATCAAAAAGATCTGCAGCTGAGGATGACACTTGCCAAATTTGTTCTTGAAATGCAGACATATTCGAACAGAAAAATGAATGCCATTCTTCAACACAAAAACACACATATTGAGGAAGAGGAAACAATAATTAAGGAAGTTTATTTTAACATTTACGGATGTTTACGCGATTAAATTCGCCTTGAAAAGAAAGGGAATTTGTGATTCCAAAAAATTGGTTCCTCTATTACGACAACATTCGGCTACACACTGAAACTGTGCTGAAATTTTCAGCCAAGAACGGCACCCCAACATTTCACCAACCTGTTTATTTCTCAGACTTAGCTACAATGACTTTTTCCTATTTCCAAAATTCAAAATGGATTTGAAATGGAGGGGTTTCAAACTCGAGAAACCATTATTTCGGAATCGAAAAAGATATTGAAGATCATTCCGAAAGACGCTAAAATGTTCTGAAACATGGGAGAAACGATGGAAGCTGTATATATGTGCGGAAAGATAGTATTTTTCAAAATACTAAGAGATATATTTCTTAGTCTCGCCTTTTTTTTTAATTTTTGCCTTCTCATTTGATCACTTTATATGGTCAGCCCTGTTAGTTTTAGTGGCCAGCACTTGCAATTTTTCACTATATACGTGGACGATTTCAAAGTGTAAGAAAACCATCAGCTTCTATTATTTTTACGAATGATTTGAAATTTTATGTATCACCTGAACCTTTTTTTTTTTTGACTCAATAGTGGGGAATGGACGAAATCGGTTAAGTAAATAAAAGGAAAGTCAAATTTGTGTGTGTGCTCAAATTTTTTGAATAAAACTGTCAAAATTGTCAGTAACTATCGTGGCTCGAAATTTCACGGGAAATCCTTGCCTCTGGTATTATTCTACACAGATCGTTTAAATGGGGCACATGTTAAGAGTACGTCAAGTAAGTATTCAAATACAATTTGGGATTCCCATTTATTCACATGTGTTTGTGTTACATATTAGATTAATATATTAATATTTTCAACCCCCACCACTCCTCGAGATATTTTATACTAAAATTAATTTACATAGAGGTGTATATTTACAAGTACCTATTTACATATATATCAGGTGCTTAGATCTATTAAGTGATATGCATAAACAACATCGTATATTGTCGTATTATATATCATATTTAATTAAAAAGGCATATATTGGATCAAAATATCATTTATTTTAACAATCCTATTTTGATCCAATATATGCCTTTTTAATTGAGATTTATTTATGAATTGCTCTATTTTCAAAAATAGATAATATTGAATTATTTCGTATATGCATCCTGATTAAGGAAGGCAAATCAGAATAATATTCATCAACAGCATGTATATAAATATATATTTACATGTAAACGTAAGATAAATGACTGACGATATAGAGTGCCAAAGATATTCTTACTGTAATAACGAATAGATTCAAAAAGGATAAGTTTCTATATTTGAAAAATCATTTCGAGCTTTCGGACGCAAGCTGCCCTTCTACAGGAATAATGGATACAATTTCAAGTAGTCATGTATGTACAGATATATATATTTTCCTTAAATGGTTTCTCGCTTTGGTCTTGTATAGCGTGAGTGGATCACATGCCCACGTGATTTAGTTTAAATCAAAGAAAAACCTTGATAAAGAGAGGCGTGTTGCCCCTAGAAATACTAGCAGATTTATCAAGGTTTTTCTTTGATTTAAACTAAATCACGTGGGCATGTGATCCACTCACGGTATACAAGTCCATAGCGAGAAACCATTTAAAGAAAATATATATATATCTGTATATACATGACTACTTGCAATTGTATCCATTATTCCTGTAGAAGGGCAGCTTGCGCCCGAAAGCTCGAATTGATTTTTCAAATAAAGAAACTTATCCTTTTTGAATCTATTCGTTATTATAATATATTGAAAGGATTATTCGTCTTAAATATTCTTACTGTATAGAAAATCTTGAAGGCACTCTCTATATTCATCAAACCTCTCAATTTACAAGGATAAAGAAGATTATTGTTCGTCAGAAATATTTTCCACACACAGTTCAAATTTTCATTCAAAATTGAGAAGCAGGCTCTATATTAATCCACATGAACACAAATACCAGAATCCAAAAGTCCAAAAAAGGAAAAAGACTAGGGCTACAAGAAGGATCTTGGTCTTTAACGGGGTCCAGTACTCCTGCACCTGAGTCTCACAGTGGCAGATCTTGATGGGGGAGGACGGACGGTCGTCCTGGGAGGAGTAGTCCTCGTCGTCCTTCTCCGGCACGTCCAGGTACTGCCGCACTACATTGTGAAAACAACATTTATAGACTACATACAAGTGGCATATATGTCAAACTATATAAGCAAAGTGAACATGTAATATTTTTAGCAATCAGGTGTTTCAAATAAGCGAAATCGCTGATAAGGTTCACCATGTCTTTACAAATCTTTTTCACTTTTGTTTACTAATTTATAAAGCGTCCTATATATATTTAAAAGGAAAAGTTGAATAATATTTCATCCTCAACATGCATATATTTACTTTAGTGCCCTTATTGTGGAGACAAGGATACACCTATATATTTTAATCTTTGTTCATTCTGGCCCTGGAGTATTAGCGTTTTCAAGACTTTCGCTCAAAGTGCACTTATTTCGCTAATTTCTTGTTGTAGCATTGTTTTTGAACTATATATGTCGAATTTTATATGTTGTATTTTGTATATAAATTCAAACTCATATGTAACTACAAAATGGTCTCAATAAAACGGATACCCGGGAGAGAAGAGACGATGAGCCGGGAAGGAGAGTATAAACATGAGAGATTTATAGACATCGGTCGTGACGGTCCCTGATCGGACGTCCTTCCCCCCTCTGACGTCACAATTAGGATAAGGGCCGGGGCTCTCTGTGGAGAGGACAGATAGAGGAGGTACCCAGCACAGAGAGGCAGGGTAGGAGAATAGTTAGCTGCCATGATACCTGATTGACCAGAGCGTTCCAAGGCCTCCCCTTAGTCTCACCCTACCCGGAAACCACCCCCCCCCCCCTGTATTTTTATGTAGAATTTTGTTTATTGATCGAATAAATGTTTTTTTTTAAATCTTATTTTAAATACTATAGCAGCATGATCAGAAGTTTTAGATATATCGGCAGTGTGCTAATTCATTGAGTTCATCGAATTCAATTAATGTTTATAGAAATTGTGAGATCTATTATACTTGTATCACGACAAGTGTTGATTTTTAGGTTATGAATGTATAGGTTAGCTTCTTCAATAATTGGTTGTAGTCTACAGTATATCCCCGTTGGAGTTAGTTACCTTATTGAATCAAACTGGATGACCAGAATTGAAATCACCGCAAAGGATTTGAGGCTGGTCTTCGTAAGTTTCGAGCAAATTTTTAATAACAGTCAAATCTTCATTGCAAAGAGATTTAGGGTGAATATAGAAGTTAGAAATAATTATATTATTTTGGATGTTGGAATAATTATTGTTGTACAAAATGAATTTGTAAAGTTTTCAACGGTTATTTATCTTAAAATTTCGTTCAATATAATAATTGCCGTATATTTATATTCGTTTTTACCCGGGCATACAATTAGAGATTCTTTGTCGTAAATAACATCATTGTGCAATACACATGTTTCTTGAATCAAAATAATATCCGGTGGGTTAGATATAATATTGGATTGTAGTTCATTGGTTGCTATTAAACTCTTCCTGACGTTTTGATGTATACAATTTATATTTTCATTTATTTAGAATAATTATATGTCAAAACTTCAATGAAATAATTTAGACTAGGTGTTTCTTATTCTTCATTTATGGGAGAATATTGTGTTCTTTGGAATATTCTATCTAATTATATTTATATAGCAGAGACAGATAATCCAGAATATCTCCAAAACAGCTAAAATAAAAAAATATATTTGACTTCCTCAACATAAGCCACATTGTTAACCAGTCAAAATATTTGGAAAGAAGTAACAATTCTTACAATAAAGGTTCTAATACACCGTAAAAAAATGGCTAACAAAATGAAAAGACCGAGACATTTTCACCATTATAGTTATTCACTTTGAAGGACAGAAAATGTTTTGGCTATAGAGAATTTTTTGTCAAAAAAAGAGCTATTTAAAAAATATTTTTACGTTAAAGATTCGAAACATGTGCTGGGAACTGAGAATTTTTCGCGATAAAAAGATCCATTTTATTGAGATTTCTATGTTTCATTTTCTATTCTTTTTAGATAACAATGAAGTATTGATGTTAAATCAATTGTGTTTTTTATACTGTCGATGTTCAACTCCCAGACCGTGGGGTGGAAATTTACAAAGGGAGAGTCTAACTCTGCGGCAGGGTGGGATTAGGGGGTGAAGCCAGAGATCCCGGGGACAACTCTTCACTAAAGTCAATTAAGTTACGTCTAATTACCGAATTTGACCCCATGTCCACATCCGGGACAGACACTGTTGTACCACCCACCACCAGGAGATAATCCTCCGAGAGAGTTCACTTCACGACATAATTTAAGGGTTTGGTCAATGGATTTTTTACTGAGTTACATTTTAAAATAAATAAGCTGCGAAGCGCGCGCACCTTTTTAGGTTGAAAATTGATAATTAAGTGAGATTTAAAGATCTTTATTACGCACACGCAGCCAAACCTTTATTAAGACATATCGTATCAAACATGGATCCAATACGGAGTATGCAAATAAATAGAGGAAACAAGGTAGAAGCTATTTGCTTTTAATAATAATAAGGCAGATGAAAAACTCTTCATACAAAAACAAATGATATAAAGGTTGCTGATATTAATATATAGATAACAGATGTTGCGCCATAAAAAAATGTCTAATTTGTTACATTTTTTAAATTGCAGCAATTTTCAATTTTGCTTTCAAAAAGTGACTAAAAATAGATATATTATTTGTTTTTAACCTAGTCTGTTTTAAGTAAATTTTCTTGAATGTGTGCGCAGGACTATGTCATTATGGTGTGATATGTTATAAGGAGATATGCACATAAACCTAGTGATTGGAATGGCACACACGTTGGTCGAGAGGTTCCAGACTGTCACCATCTGGGCCGACATATATTATTTTTATTCAACCCTTATTGCTACAACTACATATATATTGCCATATTTTATCCTTGGAATTAACGAAAAAATAGTATATACTATTATAGAATTAAAAAATACTTATTCGTTATTTTAGGTTTATATTTCCAATCACAAAACTTGATAAAATAAAATCCATTACTCAAAAAATATTTTATCGAAAGTTTACTTGAAACAGCAGAACAGAAAGGAATTGAGTAGAATGTCAATTCCAAGAGTAATAACAGTCGAATTAAGGGTGGTCAGCTTACCTTAGATAAAATATTTTTATTAATATCGAAATATATAACAATAAAATATTCGATTCAAGTTTGCGTTATCATTAAATGCTTTTCTGATGGATTGCCCTTTATTTCGCATAACAGTAGAATCTTAGTAAATGCTGCACTACCGGGGTGTAGTAAGGAACTAAAATCGCAAGGCGATTATTGAAAAATGAGTTGGGAATCAAGAAGAGAAATATATATTTTTTAATTGCAAATTGTGGAAGGAGATTTTGTGAGTAAAATATAGAGGGGAATAGGTAAATGTCCGCGGTCGTGTCGAGCTACCAAAGACGATACGCCCAAGAACTGGGCCAGGTGAAGAAATAGGAGTGAAGTATCGTGTTCTCGAAGAAAGCTACATCATGGTCTCAGCAGAATTACATATCAATCATTTACGATGAAGAAAGTTCTGACACAGATTTAACAAGCTCCAACAAATTTTAAACTTATTTGAGTCTTAAAGTTACAACAAATATTTCAGCATTTGATAAATTATATTCTTGTTTGTCAGCTCTGCATCTCTTCCTGAAAAGTGAGAAAATAAAGACTTCAGAAAATTGTCTGAATGTTAGAGAAATTTACTATTTTCATAAGTGAAATATTATCGATTTTTATTGTGATTTGTTAATTATGACCCTTTTTTATATTAAAATTACTAAAACTAAATAATTTGAAAACCTAAAATATCTTTATATATATAACTCCCATATACAAAACGCGTAGCGATGGTGATGTTTGGAGGAGGCTCGGTCAGCTCGGTCCAATGCGCCAGTCCAGCCATCTTGTAGGAGCCAGCAGCTCAGGGGGCCGCAGGAAGCGACAGTCGCCCACGACTCGAAGAGCCTGGAGGAGTGCTGGTTGTAGGAACCGGTGGTTCAGCCCTAGGATATCCGCAGCAGATTCGAAGAGGTAAAGACTCCTACGACGACGCGGCGGGGGGCGCCAGGTGCTAGGCGTGTACGCAGGAGACAGCCGCATCCCGCTTTCGGCGAGCCAAGAGTGAGCGTTGCGGCCTCCACGCAGTGCTGCCTGAACACCCTTGAGGCACTACAGCCGAAGCTGAGTGCCGACGTCGAGTAGTCCCATGCCTCCCACGGTGATCTGCCGCGCTAGGATGGTGCCGGGACGCCATGAGGTTCGATCATGCTCCATACGAAACGAGCCAATCTTCCCTGCAGTCTGAGAAGGTGGTCTCGCTGGGCAGGTAGGCCTGGAGGTGATAGTAGATGGCCGAGAGCACTAAGCTATTGGTCGCTTTTGCTCGATAAGCCAGTGAGAAACCTCGGACAAAGGGGGACCACTAAGCAATGGCCCTCTCTAGTAACTCCTGCAGATGTTGGTCTTGGGCCGAAGTTTCCACTCCAGGAGTCACTATGGTCCCTAGGATATTGATTTTCTCCCTATTCCAGAAGATGTCTAACGGGGAGTCGGTGCGGTTCTTACATATCCTGCACCAGAGGCCCTGGCTCTTGCCGAAGTTGACTCTTATTCCTGAGGCACGCCTGAAGTCCTCGAAGATATTCTTGACAACCTCTAGCTGCCCATCCTCGCGGATAAGCAGAACGATGTCATCGGCGTACTCCAGGACATTATCCCGGCCGAGTAGCTGCTCCAGGCGAAGCAGGAGGAGCCCGGTGGAGAGGGTGAAGAACGCTTCGCTGGCAGCGCATCATTGCCTCACTCCGTTGAGCATGTGGAACAGAGGAGTTCTCTCAATTCCTTCTATTCTCGCCGTCGTCTCGGCCACAGCGTAGAGGGAGCGTATCAGGGACATTTCGCTGCGCCACATGGAAGAGGGCAGAGCCCTGAAGAGCTGGGAAGCCTCGAAGACCCGACCTTCGCACTCGCGAAGAAATCCTCGAATCCTCGGAAGAGCTCGCAAGGCAAGTCATCTCATCCGGCCGCTTTCCCAGTTAACATATCCGCGGATCACCACCCTGCCCCCGGATCCTCCTCTGCATCTCGGCTCTCCTGGCCTCACCTGGCGATGATCCCCTGGCTACCCATCCCCAGGCCCCTCCAACAGTGCTTTGTATATATTCCGCTTTATGCGTCCATCGGGGTTAAAAAATCATTCATTTTGGTTAGCAGCACCGTAAATAAAGATATTTCCGTGGTGTTAGGAGCATGCGCCGTTTTTACACTGCTCTTCTGGCTCGAGGGTTGGATGGTGTTTGCCTCCCAGATTATCCGGGGGCAATTCATTCTCTTGTAGCCCATTCTGTATTACTAGGCCAACAGAGCCGTACTCCGAGTAGGGCAGCGCAGAGCCGCCCTTGGCAGTCACAACAGTCTTCTTAGTAAGATCTGTGATTTTTCCCCCTTGTTCATGAAAATGAACGCCGTCTTTTTTATGTCCAGTTAGGTGTAGCCGCCGAAGAATAAACGGCGGGGGCGATGGAGACCACCTGGCAGTTGGGCCTCAGGGTCCTGATGATGTCAGCGTCTCCAATGACGTATGGAAGCCCGCTGATGGTTATTTTTTATGCTTTCTTTTGGTATGGTAGGGTTTTGAGGCGGGCTCCCTTGATCATAAGTCCGTCCTCTATGATCGTGTCAGCCATTTCAGGCCGCTCAAGGCCCACTAAAACCTGTCCGGAAGCTTTTCCCAGCTAGACGACGCAGCTTTTCCCCAGGTTATTCTCCATGGCCTTGATGAGAATACCGGGGAGTACTCCAGATAGATCATCTGGTCAAAGGTTCCGGCAGCTGCTTTGCTCCGGCACTGATCTAGCGTTTGCCTGGAGAGCTTTATTTATTCTATGATGTTCCTGGAGCGTGATGGCTGGTGCGGCGCAGTGTTGTCCCGGGTGACTGGCGAGATAGACTAGGTTGAGGTTGGCTTCCTTTCGGAAGTAGGCGAACGTTTCCTCTTTTTACATGGCTCGAAGCTATCTAATTCGTTTTCAACGATGTGAGCCCAATTCCAGCTTGATTCAGAGAGATTTGCATATCCGCCGCTTGTCGCGGGCAATTTTAACAAAGTTTACAATTGTTTCCGAATTCGAAGAATTCCTTTCAGAAACGTTTCCGCCGATATTTCAGCGTTTTTTGGTAATACATCGACGGGAACAGGACCAGCCTTAATCCCGTCACATTGGCTATCCGCAAATACCAAAAATATATTGATAACTTCCGTAATCTTGCCCTCAATGCCCGTTAAACGCGGAGCACGCGCGCCGCGTGGCCACACGGCCGAGAGAGAGGCAATTTACATAGTTTTATTGATATCTTGTCAATACATTATAAAGTGTACAGTCCGCACTATTTATGTGATAATGAAGAATTTACAATGAGGATGATGATTATAACAAGAATGATCAAAATATAGAACTATGTACATGGCGCCACCGCTGCAGAGTTTGATGGAAGATCGCCATGGGTCCCAAGCGACACCACGCATTTCGTAATCTACGAAGAAAACGAAGATGGAATGCTTCGCCGCTGAGAAGATGGTGATGGCGTGGTCCTCGAGACTCACCGTGAAGATCCAGGACTGCAGGTCCGGCGGCCGCCCGATGATGGAGAGCGCCTCTAGGATGAAAGGTCGGACGGCGCTACAGGTCCAGTAGCGGTGAGCGAGCGACAGGTCGCTGGAGCCGCAGGCGATGCAGACGGGCTGGCTTGACGCCGGGGGCCCCGGATGAGGCAGGGCGCGCAGGGCCGGCCGCAGAGCGATGTCCGCAGCATGGCCCCCAAAGGAGCAGCGACGGAGGGATGAGAACGCCAGGCTGGTGGAGGGCACGTCGCCGACAGGCGCCCAGCGCCGGAGATTCCGCGAGATTGGAACGGCGGCCAGGCGGGGACGCTCCAACATGCGACGCGCAGTGCGTGTGCTGATGCGCAAGAACGGCGTGGCCGTCCGCGCAGCCCCACGGCTTCCTCCAAGCTCCTCTTCTGATGCGAGATTCCCGGGCTTTCCGCCACCAGACGGCGGCAAACTGAACCAAGGACGGCTGCCTCGTGGCAGGTGATCCTCTTCAGTCTGGTGGTGAGCGACGTAGCAGGACCCGCCAAGTCGCCGACGCGCAATCCTTGAGAGGACCCGAAGCGATGGCGTCGCCAAGAACCTTCAGGCACCGACGAGAGGCAGGTTCAGTAGAGCAGAAATGGGCCCCACCCGGTGTTTCAGGCTCAGGTTGGAAGAAATCTGCTCCCACAGATCCAGCAGCCGACGACGACGGGGCAGAAACCAGAAACCCGAGGACAAGGGGGCCATCCAGTCACCGGACTCCATCAGCCATAAGCATTCCCCCTGCTCGGGATGCAGCCTGAACCTCCTTGAAGCAGGCGAGCTGGAGTTGCGTCTTTATATCCAGCAGCCCTACACCACCGACGGACACAGGGCGGGCTAGTAGACTCCCCGGGGGCAAAGCGGCTCGATGGCAGGACCCCCAGACTAACTGCGTCAGTCTGGCCTGTAGTTTGGCGATAGTGGTGTCGCCGGGCAGGTAGCCGTGCAGATGGTGGAGCACTGCCGCTAGTACCAGCGCGTTGACCGCTCTCGCTCGTCCGACCAGGGAGAAGCCACGGACGTATGGGGACCATCTAGACTCTAGATTCTAGAGATTGCTCTCTCCAGGATGCTCAGCATCTGATTTTTCTGGACCGATGTTCTTTAGCCAGTTGTAAATTCGCAGCCCAGCACCGTCTTGGATGATGCAGACCATGAGATGCCCAGCGGGAAGTCGGCGCGGTCCCTCCAGACGCCGCACCACAATCCTTACTCTTTATGAAGTCCACGCATACTCCTGACGCACGCCGGCATTCGTCAAAGATGGTGTTGATTTTTCTAACTGCCAATCTTCACGGATAAGCAGGAGAATATCATAGGCGTACTCCAAGACGTTCCCTCTTCCGAGAGCTCTCTCCAGGTGTCGCGAGAGACAACCGGTGAAAATGGAGAAAAGGGCTGCGCTACAGGCACAACCCTGCCGAAGCCCTCGGCGCATTTTGAATGGGGGTGGGGGGGTAGTTTCCATAGACCTTTATGGTATAATTGGCCTCTGCGTAGAGAAGGTGGAACCATTGCAGGAGGGCGGAGGCAGGCCGATGCAGCGCCGCAGCTGTGTGGGTAGAACTCTAGGTCCACATTGTCAAAGGCGGACTGCAGGTCCGGGGAGATAACTGCCAGCGGCGACATGTTCATGAAGGCCAGGGTCACCTAGTCAGGCACGCACGCGATGTTCCAGAAGGGGCATCTTCCCGGAACGACGTACGTTTTACATTCCGGCACGATGGCTGGTAGGTGGCGACGAAGTCGACATAGAATTATGCCGCTGACGATTCTGTAGTCCGCCGTTGGTAGAGATATGGGCCGGTAGCCGCTTAGGCTCGGCCCGCCGTGCGCATTGGGGACGAGGCGGATGATGTTTCTCCTCGAAGATTCAGGCAGAGCCCCGCGAAGCTTGGATTCGAGGATGACTCGATGTATGGCCATTCCGAAGAAGCCCTCGAAGACTTTGACGAGCTCTCAGGGCACGCTATCCCAACCAGCCGCTTTTCCTTGTGGCAGACGGCTGATGGCAGTTTCCACCTTATTCAAGGAGATATCTGCTCGATGAAGCGGGTCACTGTCCTCCAGGGTGATGCTCTCCGTAGCTCCCTACAAGAACCCAGCGATGGCCTCCGGGCTGCAGGCAGAGCTGTCGAAACGCTCTCTGGAGGAGTTAAATACGGTGTGCCTCGGGCTCTCTCCCTCTACGGGGTTCGCCTGGGCGACGAAGACGGTTGCCATTTCCGATCGAGGTAGTCGAAGGGGAAAGGAGCGCCGAAGCTCATGCAGCGAAGGGTAGTCAGCATCTACGGCTTCGAGCCTGGAACGGCTTGCTCTGGCTAGTCTTCGTCTTCAGCGCGTGGAATGGAGAGGCACTTGATGTCCACCACCAGGTCCCGCTTCAGTTTCTCCCATTCTCTCCATAGATCTCCAGAAGGGGTGTCTTCGATCTTCATAGAAGCTTCGCAGAGAAGCGCCTCAACTCTCTCCATGACAGGAGCCAGTCGAAGCAGCGCGGAGATGGGTGGCCCAGATGGTGAAGGGGAATCCCCCATCTTGAGAAGGATGGCACGGTGGTCCGAACAGCGGTATTTGAGGGTCCAGTAGCGGGTAACGCGTCCGGAGTGTCTTGATCTCTGGATATCTCCATCCAGACGGGCGGCGTCTACCCGGCTTCCGTAACTGACCACCCTCGTAGGCAGGTGCGCGGCATTGAAGATGGAGGCGGTGTTGACGAGGTCGGTTCTGTCCAGGAGTTCTGTGAAGGCTTCCACGGCTCCAGACCCGATGTCGCTAAAGGACTCCTCGGAGATGTTGAGGTCGCCGAGGGCCACGCATCTTCTCTGATGGCTTCCTCTGCGATTACCTGCAGTTGAAAATATCTTTCTTAAGGAGTGTGGGAAAGGTGGCAGTTGATGAAGCGGGTCTCGAGGCCCTGGACGTTGATGCTAACGATGGCTATCTTGCCTGGCCACAGAACGCGATGCCAGAGGACGGTGACTCCCAGCGCTACGACGACGGCGAGGCCGGATCCCCTGGGTGTCGATGATAGTGCGAAAACGGCGCTGTAGCCGAGGTATATGTCCCGGATTTTGTTTAGAGCCAGCACGTTCGTTTCTTGGACAAACGCGAAATCAAATGCATGCTGCCTAAGGAAGCAGCACATCTCCACACTCCTAACACGAACGGCAATGCCGCGCACATTGAGGGACGCAATGCGGATGCTCATTGCGTGGTCATACTTTTTGCTACCGACCGGAGATGGGTGAGCCGCTTGTAGAGGGTGCATCCTTTGTCCTCTACACGGTTGATGATTGTCCTGACGAGGTTGATCAGGCTGTCAAGCTTCTCAGGTTTCTGATAAAAATAAATCTTTTCAAACTGCGTTCGGAGATGATTGCCTGCACGATTTTTTCCCTCTCAATACCCGCTGTCCGGTATTCTCGAATACGGTGTCGGGGAGCTTTTCAAGTACCTCTTAAGTTGTCGGAGGGCTTTAGATCTTGTTTCAGTTGATTGTTCAACCTCCTTACTTAGGGGATTGGTTTTCAACAAAACTTGGAATCCAGGGGCTATGGTCAAGATAGGAGCGGCGATGTTGGGCAGGCTCACTTTACTTGATGTAGCCACTTCTACTACCGCTGGTGAAGCTTTGGCACCGCTGGTTTTGTTGGCAGAAGGAGGTTTCATGGGAATAAGAACCTTTTTTGGCCGGGGCCTTCAGAGGGTTATTGTAGCCACCTGCAGCCGGTGTAGTTGCAGCAGGTACTGACGAGGGCGATGTCTGGGTGGAAGGAGGGAGACAACCAGGCTGGGAGATAGGTTGTCGAGTGGAGCGCTCTTCAAAGTCCCTCCTGGGGCAGCTGGCACGCTTATGTCCTTGGTGGTGACACTTGCTACATTTGACGCCGTTGGAGATGTAGGGTGGCGTGATCTTGATCTCCAGTTTCACCGGGAGCTGGTGAATCTTAAGGCCTTCATTCATTAAGATGAAGGCCTTTCTACTGCCCGTGGTCCAGGAGTAACCTTCGCAGGTTGCTAGTTCGTTGGCCATTGAGGCCGCAACGATGCCGTCATCCTTTTCGGCGATAGGAAGGTTTTCTATGATGATATTCTCAGCCCTTGTCAGCTCCTGTAAGGGAAGGCTCTCAGGAGTGTGCTGCCGATAGTGAGGCCCTTCTCGATTAGGCGTTCGACCATCTCAGTGCTGGAAAGTCCCACCAGAACATGGCCGGACTTCTTCATAAGCTGGTAAACTTAAGATTTCCCCAGCATCTGCGCCAGCGCTTTCGTGTACTGGACTGGGTGGAAGTCCGTCCGGGTTCCATTCGATGAAGCAACACTGGTCGAATGTTCCCGCTGCCGATCTCGCTTTGGCTAGTTCTTGTTACTGTCTGCTACTTCTATGTGCGTGACAGAATATTTTATTTCCCGCCTCGGTTGTAGTGATGGCTTCAGCCTTTGCCACTTTTGTTGGCTGGGTCGAAGATTCCCGGCCTTTTCTTTTGTTGGATTAAGGAATTTTCCAATTCAATTCCGATTCCAAAGCCGAATGCTTCTCCGAAGCTTCCACTCTTTCTGTCCAATTTGGATCGGCTTGTTTTTTTCAAGCGGCCTGATTTACATAGTGGCCGTTTGTTTTATTGAAAATGTATTTTTCGAATCAATCTTGGAAACTTCTTCCACCGACTTCTCGGTAATGGTAGGTTTTTGCTGGGTGGGAGTACCACCATTATGCTTGCCATCATGTTTGCTCTCCGCCAGTACCGAAAATACATTGTAGATCTCTATCGAATCCATCTCAATATCTAGAAAACGCGGAGCTCGCGCGCCGCGTGGCCGCACGGCCGAGAGAGAAAGAAATAAGAAATGTTTTAAAATTAATAATTTCAACTTATTATATATAAATTAATTATTTTTATTTAAAACTGACAAATTTAAGGTTTGATTTCTATTCAAAACACACCTAATGAAAAAAAACTTATCTAAACATTCTATGTTTATAAGTCCCAAAAAGGTTTCAACACAACACAATTATTATATTTAAAATAAAACACAATACTATTAATTACTATTAATATATTTCATATTAACATAGAGTATTTTAAAACAATTAAAAAATAACTCAAATTAAAATAAAGCATACGACTACAAGCCCAATGTTCTCGTGCATTTTAAAAGAAAACGGAAAGCTCAAGCCTAAGATATTGTAGTCAAGTATTTATTATGTGCGCGACAGGTTAATGTTTTAATACATCAATTGAACCTCATTTATATCCGTGATTCATTAGACCAAAATATAGTTAATTTGACAGAACATGAAGTGCTTTAATAGTTAGATATTGTCTCACCCCGCCATCTATGATATAAAATGGTGACTATTCTGGTAATAAAGGGGGGAAAAGTTCGATTATAAACAAACTAATTAATGAATTTAATATTCATATATTTATATATTTTAATTTTTAAAAATAAAATTTTATTTTGAAAACGTCAATATTTATTAAGTATTTTGTGTTTCGAATATATGTATTTTTCGATGCTTGATTTAATGTAATCTAGATGGCAGCACCTATTTCAGGTGACGAGCAATAACATCTGAAGCTATCCACCAGTAATATTTATATTTCTCTGCCATTGAAATGTTATTCTTAGGTATAAATCACACAGATATTTATCTATTTTTATTATTCAAATAATACCCATGTTGGGAATCTCTTAAGGTTCAGACAATGAAACAACAAATAACACGTTTACTTACAACTGAAGTGGTTTTAAAGAATTAGGCAATATTACCTTTCAAGAAAGTATTTTAAATGTATTATTTTCAAAGAGACAGAGAAAAGAACATTTAAAAATTTACATTGCAATTACTAATTTTGTAAAAAAAAAAAAACACTCCTTTGTTCTCGTTTTTATATTACAGTGTTGTCAGTCTAAAAGTATTTCAAGATCATTGATTTACTATTCTTCTTTTTTTTCCAACATTCCCTCTTAAATCAGTGATCTTATCACATTCAACAGTTTCTTCACTTGACCTATGTTTTAAATGGTTGTCATAAGAAGGGATTTGAATTTGTCAAACTTTGGTCTGACTAGAGGTTTTGTTAGGATGTCTGCAATTTGGTGCTCTGTTGGACAATATATAAGGTTAAACTTTTAAGCTTGATCTTTCACAAAATGATATTTGACATCAATATGTTTAGTTTTAGTGGTGAATTGGCCTGATTTTATAATTTTTATAGTGCTTTGGTTATCAGCATAGAGATTTATATCAAAATATCTTGGAATTAATTATTCTAATAGGGATCTTATGTATGACACTTCTTTGCATGCATCTGCTGCAGCAATGAACTCTGTTACAGTGCTGGAAAGGGCAATTACAGGTTGCTTTCTGGAGCACCAACTTATGGGACCTCCCCATAAGTAAACTACATATCCTGTGGTACTTTTTCTAGTTTTAATATCTCCAGAAAAGTCAAAATCACAATACACATTTAATTTAAAAATATATATACAAAATTTGTAGCGCAATTTTTTCGTTTACTTCACACATTTAATTCAAATGGCATCTCTCCATCATATGATATGCCTAAATTGGTGGTGTGATTTGAATATATTAGGGTTCTTTTGATGTTTATAATATCTTGAGTTGTAGGATCATGCATTGACCTGCTTTCAAAATTTGTGGCAAAGGTCATGTCTGGTCTAGTTTTGTTTGTCAAATATAAAAGGCTTCCAATTGCTTGTCTGTAGGGAAATTTGTTATCATTTGATATTTATAAGTTTTCGTCTATAATGGGAGTAGATCTGTAATGGGAGTGGGTACTGGTTTTGAGTTTTGCATATTATATCTTTCAAGAACTGATTTTGCATAATTTTCTTGTGAAAGTAAAAATTCATTTTTTTTCCTCAAAACACAAATTTATATTTTAAAAAGTTCTTGGATCATTGTTTATTTTAACTTCAAACTCTTGGGATAGTTTCTTTCTAAAATATTATTTAATTCTTCTTCATTATCTCCCATTAAGATACCATCATCTACATATATTGCAAGGTACATATTTCCTTTGTTGGTTTTAAAAAGACATGGCTCTGATTTTATTTGTATGAAATCTTGGGATTTGAGAAAAAAAAAAGGTTTTTAATCTTTCATTCCAATTCAATGGGGCTTGCTTTAAACCATACAATCCCTTTCTTAACCTACATATATTCCCTTTATAACCTTCTGGCAATTGAACATATATTTCTTCATCCAAAAACCCATATAGAAAAGCTGTTTTTTTTTTGTCAAATGTTTAAAAACAAACATTTTCTTAGCCATTAGAGCAAAGTATTTCCTTAAGGAGACACTGCTTATAACTGGACTGAATGTCTCATCATAATCAATGCCTGCTTCTTGTTCAAAGCCTCTTACAACTAGTCTTGCTTTGTAGCGGCCATATTCTTTCACTTTAAAGAGCCATTTAGAGGTCAGATTCTTCTTGTTTGACGCTTCATTTTCTTTTACTATTTCCCAAACTTCATTTTTGGCAAGAGACTATTTTTCTTCTTTTATTGCCTTTTCCATTTTTCTTGATTTGGACCAGATATAGCTTCCGAGTAAGTTAGAAGAGCTGATTCTGTTGTTCCGTCCCGTTCTAAATAGAAGTCTTCATATCTTGATTGTGTTTGTAAACTACTTCTTGGTCTAAGATTATATTTTGAAGTACTTGGTTTTGTAAGAATATCTTCTTTGTCTTCAGAGACTTCAGGTAGACTTGGTTCTTCGTTTAATTCTAGTTAATCTTCAGATTCTTCTTCTGGTTCCACAATAGGCATTTTTTCTTATTTATTTATACATCCTTTATCTAAAAAATACATCTCTAGGTGTAAAGATTTGTTTGCTTTGTTCATCCCAAAGGCGATAACCATTTGGTGCATAACCTATAAAGGTATATTTTTTACTTCTGTCTTCCAATTTCTTTACGTGTTTTAGGGTTTTGACATAAGCTTCACAATCAAAAAGTTGTAAGTTTGACAATTTTTTTTTTTTTTTTTTTGTTGAACCCACACACCAAAGTTCTCCAGGGGTTTTCTCTAATTCTTGAGTAGGGCTTCGGTTCAGCAAATAGGCCGAAACCCTTACAGCTTCTCCCCACATGTATTTTTCTATACCAGAATCACTCAAAAGACCTCTAGTTTTCTCCATCAGGGTTCTATTTAATCTTTCGGCTTTGCCGTTTAGCTGAGGTGAGTGAGGTATGGTGAGATCCATAATGATTCCTTCAGCTTTGCACCAGGATTTTATATCTTCATTTACATATTCTCCGCCTTTGTCACATCTTATTTTTGAAACTTTTAGATTCATTTAGTTTTCTGCTTCTGAAATAAATTATTTTAGATATCCGTTTACTTCATATTTATTTTGTAACAAATTCACATGACAAAAAATGTGTGTAGTCATCAATAAATGTTAGAAAATAGTTTTTGTTGTCAATGGTAGTGGGATCTAATGGTCCACATACATCTGTATGGATTATTTCTAAAGGTCTTTTTGATTTTGTTCTAATGGAATTGAATGGCTTTCTTACCTGTTTAGCTTTAATGCATGTTTCACAAATTTCATCTTGACTTATATTTTCTATGTTTATTTCATTAACCATAGATTTAATTGTTTTAAGCTTGAAAAACTTATGTGACCCATTTTTCTGTGCCATTTGAGCATTTCTTCATTTTGGGTAGCTGTTAGGTGAGATTCTTTAATTTCGGGATTTTATGTTTCTATATTTATTGTATAGAGTCCATTTTCTTTTTTTTTTTTTTTCCTTCTAAAACTTTTATTCCATTTTTTACGATAAATACCTTTTCATCTTCAAAGTTGACTTAGCCTTTATTTCTGGTAATGGCACTTACAGATAGTAAATTATTTGTCAAGTTTGGTACAAACATCACCTCTTTGAGATCACATTTCTTCCCTTGAATTTTTCCGACTGATTTTGCTATTAGAGTTTCTTCCTTTTTTGCTATTGATGTTTTTGAGTTGCAATCTACTTCATCTAGTAAAAACTTTTTACTATTTATCATATGGCTTGTTGAGCCACTGTCTACAATGAATTATAACAATTCCAAATTTTTACATTTTAAAGTCTCTGCTGCAAAAAACCACAATTTTTCTTCATATTTGTTTCTGAAAAAGCAATCCTTTTTCTTTATAATTTGTCTTTTTACAAATTCGGCAAGGAATATTTTCCTGGAATTTATTTTGAGATTTCTTCAAGAAGCATTGGTCTTGATGATTTGTCTTTTTACAGATGGTACACCATTTTTTATTTAGTCTACAATATTTTGCTAAGTGCCCGCTCTTTTTGCAGTTAAAGCACTTCTTTACTTTAGTAGCACTCATGGCTATTTCCTCTTCAGGCTTCAATTTTTGTTTAGTTTCTTCAAGAGATAGTCTTGATATTAAGTTTGTTAACGTTTTCTCACTTTTTTGGTGTCGAGTCCCATGCTGTGCTGAAGTAATTAAAGTAGTCTGGCAAAATGCTCAATATTTTAGAAATTACAAAGCTTTCCTTAATTTCTTGTTTTACATTATTTAGTTTGAATACTAAATTTTTAATTCTGCTTATATTTGTTGCCATATCTGTATTTTTGTCAAATTTGAATCCATTAAATTCTTGTAGTAATTTGCATTTTAATTTCTCATCTTCTCTTTGATAATTGGCTACTAGTTTTTCATACATTTCTTTTGAAGTTTTGCAATTTAGAATATGTGTTGAAACATTCTTTTCAATGGTTAACATTATGTATTTTTGTGCTTTGGCGTCTTTTAGGCTCCATTTATCTTTACCAGTTTCATCTTTTAAGTCTTCAAACAACGATTTTCCATTTACAATATCTAGAAGGCCATTTACTTTGAAAATAATTGTTTTCTGAAAATTCCATAAATCAAAATTTTCAGGAATTTTAAGTCTCACAATATTTGCGATATCTTCGCTGACAGCCATTTTTGTTTTTATTTATATTTTATCCTATATTTTATATATATTTTACCGCGATTCAAAATGAACCACGCTCTGCTACCATGTTGGGAATCTCTTATGGTTCAGACAATGAAACAACAAATAACAAGTTCACTTACAGCTGAAGTGGTTTTAAAGAATTAGGCAATTTTACCTTTCAAGAAAGTATTTTAAATTTATTATTTTCAAAGAGAGAGAGAAAAGAACATTTAAAAATTTACATTACAATTACAAATTTTGTAAAAAAAACCACTCCTTTGTTCTCGTTTTTATATTACATTCAAATACTCAAATTAAATTATTGTCAGAAGCACGTCAGATCCATGTAAATGGTTACAAGATTTTCAAGCTAAAGTCACCGCTCTCACATATATTGTTACGTCGTACCCAGACGTTGTTCGTATTCCTTGTCTAATCAGGATACCACATAGATACACACGTGAGTTCAAAGAGATGAAGCAAAAGTTATCGCTTTATTATACGTGGCACTGAACAGAGGAAGTACAATAAGTGGGACTTGCCTTCAACCTCCCCTTTAGAAGAATCCTTGGCGCCGTGGATGTCACTCTTGTGAAACCTTCCGCTCCACACTATACACGTCTAGCCTGGACTCTACCGGCTTGTAGGCCGCTCCCATATCAGATACTCTTTGCACCGCCTTGCAGGATCATCCAAACGCCCGGAGGCAAGTCGCCACTTCTTTTACTCGCCACAGATGTGGCCAGACTCTGTCTTCCCCCACACAGGAATGCTGTTTATGGCGCCTGCCTCCTCCACTCATCTTCCCCCAACTTTACTCAGGATTCTTGGCCATGTATCCATATTATATATATGTCATAATATATACTCTTTCAATAATAATAAAGCTAACCTACAGACAACTCGGAGATTGAAACTACTTTATTTCAATGTCCATATAATAGTATATAAGGTTAAATACATCTGTTGTGTCGCCTCCCAGTAGTCGTCACGACACGGAGCCTATAGTTACTGGTCAATCTCCCTTTAATTGCACCGTAAAAGTTCTATATATACAAATAAATATTTACATATTAATAATAAAAAACATGCAAAATACATACAGATATTTAACAATTTGCATACACAACACATCTCCCCTCTTAATAGTAGTGCAGCCGGTCTGGCGGTTTTCTGGATCGCTGCGGTCTTGGACTGCGCACAGGGACAGGGACAGCCGCAGGGCCCGGTTCTGGTTCTGGCGGTCTTCTGGATCGCTGCGGTCTTGGACTGCGCACAGGGACAGGGACAGCCGCAGCAGCAGGGCCCGGTTCTGGTTCTGGAGTGTCCTCTTGTGCTGAAGACTCCGCTCCCTTCAATTCTTCGTCCACCTCCGGGGCTTCTTCCCTTGTCTTCTCCTGTCCTCCAAGCCCAGGGTGATCTCGAGAAGTACCAGGCAGTATAAAATCTCTTGATGTACCCGGCAATACCAAATCTCTCACTTCAGGAACTTCTCTCTTGATAACTGGCCTTAGTTGATTGATGTGTCTTTTCACATAACGGCCTTCGTCTTCTATAAGGTAATGTCGGCTGCTCAGTAGTTCCATGATCCTGCCCTTTTTCCATTTTGGTCCGTTAACAAAACTCCGAAAATACACATCAGAGCCGACCGAAAAATGCTTTTGCTTCCTCATGGCATCATGGTACACCTCTCCTACCTTCGCCATTTTCGGAATCAAATTTGAAAATCTTGATCTTAGATTTCTTTTCATTAAAAGTTCCGCGGGAGACTCCTTTAATACCGTTTGAGGAAAAGCTCTATGGGCGAATAAAAATCGCTGTAGATTGATTTCTACACTGTCCTTTCCTTGGTTCTTTCGTAAAGAGGTTTTAAATTCACGTACATATCGCTCAGCTAAGCCATTAGTGCTGGGATTGTACGGACTCGTTTTTGTGTGTCTTATACTATTTATTTTTGTAAATTCCTCAAATTCACTTGAGACAAATTGTCTGCCATTATCGGTTACCAAAAGTTCAGGTAATCCAAATCTGGCAAAGATCTCCCTAAGATGTCCTATGATGGTCCTGCTCGTAATGTCCTTTATGATGACAATCTCCAGCCATTTGGTGTACGCGTCTACAAGGACCATAAACATTCGTCCCATAAAGGGACCTGCTAGATCTAAGTGTAGACGGTGCCACGGCTTCTCAGGCCAAGTCCACTCTGAAATGGTAGACGGCGGCATACTTTCAGATTCTTGGCAGATTCTACAATCTCTAGCCAACTCTTCAATGTTCTTGTCTATGCCTGGCCACCAAAAATACCGTCTAGCAATCATTTTCATTTTCACCATCCCTAGGTGCATCTCATGTAAATCGTTCAAAATTGAGGATCTTAATTTCTGGGGAATTATCACTCTTTCACGCCATTGCAGACAACCAAACTCACAACTTAATTCGTCTTTTATCCTATAATAGGAACAAAGTGGATTTTCCTGCGATACCTTTGGAATTTGCCAATTATTTTCCCTAACATTTCTCATCACAATTGATAGCAATTTATCCCGGCGTGTCTCAACTGCCACATCCTGGAATGAGAAGGGGACCTCACTCATTTTCCGAAGGAGAAGCACCTGATCCTCATCCAAAGATTCCGTGGTCTTTGAGACTAAAGGTAATCGTGATAACGCGTCTGCATTGCCATTATCATCAGTTTTTCGAAACTCCACAGTGTATTTAAATGCAGACAATTTTAAAGACCACCTCTTAATTCTTGATGCAGCACATATGGGGATCGGTTTCTGGGGTGAAAAATGTGCATTAAAGGTCGGTTGTCTGTAATCAACACAAATCCACGTCCCAATAGATATTGTCGGAATTTCTCACACCCAAAAATGATGCTTAAGGCTTCTTTTTCTAATTGCGAATACCGCCTTTCCGCTTCAGTTAGCGTTCTTGAAGCAAAGGCTATAGGAGTTTCTTCCTTTCTATCGTTCCTGTGACTCAGAACCACTCCTAAGCCATAGCTAGAGGCGTCACATGCAAGGACTAGTTCCTTAGTTGCATCATAATGTGCCAGCACCGACTCGTTAGTTAGCAATGCTTTGCATTTTGCAAATAACATACGGTGTTCGCCAGTCCAGTTCCATTTGGAATTCTTTATTAAGAGGTGATAGAAGGGCGCTAAAATATCTGTAATATTTCTTATAAACCTAGAGTAATACATAAGGAGACCTATAAAAGATCTCAATTGAGAAACGTTTGTAGGTTCAGGCGCCTCTACCACCGCTTCTATTTTACTACTTATGGGATGCAGTCCTTTTTTATCTATTTTAAAACCTAAATATTCAACAGCATTTACTGCGAATTTGCATTTATCCTTGTTTAATCTTAAACCTTTTTCTTGCAGCCTTTTAAAGACCAATTCCAGCTTTTGCTCGTGATCCTTATGATCCTTTCCGGCTACCAGGATGTCATCGATGTAGCAAGCCACTCCCGACATATCTGCAAATAGATTGTCCATTTCTCTTTGGAACTTGTTTGGTGCTTCAGCTACTCCATAGGGTAGCCTTTTAAAGGCAAATAAGCCCTTCGTAGTATTAATGTTCACCACTCTTTTGGCCTCTTCAGATAATCTGACCTGCAAATAAGCTCTGGATAAGTCCAATGACGAAAATACTGTATTTCCAGACAATTTTGAAAATATTTCGTCTATTGATGGAAGCTGGTACTTATCCAATTCTATGGCCTTATTTGCGGTGCATCTAAAATCGCCGCAAATTCTAAGGCTCCCATCTTTCTTCAGTACTGGTACTATAGGTGCGGCCCAGTTGGCATACTCAATAGGTTGTAAAATTCCCTCGTTAACCATGCCATCGATTTCGTTTTCTACTTTTTTTTTTTCAAAGAGAAAGGCAAACTTCTCGCCTTACAAAATACAGGAGTCGTATTTTTTTTTTAAATAAAAATCAATATGGACGTTTTTTAAGCAACCTAATTCTTTGCTAAATAAATTAGCATACTTATTTATTATAACTTTTATATCGGACTCGCTTACTTGTCTAATGTTTAATAACCTAGAATAATCAAGATTTAAACCCTTCAGCCATTCTCGTCCCAACAAAACTATCGAAATATCTTCATCTACAACTATCAACCGCAAATCTTGATTTGCCTCCCTCACAAAAACTCTTCTCTCACCAATAATTTTTATTGGGTTTCTACAAAAGGACCTAAATCTCAAATAAGATGGAGACAATTTACCATCTTTCCAGTATTTTTCATAAATTGTTTTCGGTATCAGTGTGACGGGACTTCCTGTGTCCACCACAAAACACAATTGATACTCGTCAACATGTAGATTTATCTTTGCATCAGTATCACCTTGTACCGAATAAATTAATTCGTCCTGCGCATATCTGCAGTCTGGCACTGATTTACCCGTTTTGCACACCCTGCTCAAATGTCCAATTCTCTTGCATTTAAAACAAGATTTTGTTTTATGTGGACATGCAGGTGCCAGATGAGAGTTTTTTTTTTCCGCATCGGAAACAAATTGTCTCCCTTCTTTGCATACCAGGCCCATGCTGCCATCCTCTACGAGCTTCATTCTTTCTATTTCCTCCCGGAACAATATCCATCTTAGCCACTAGTCCATCCTGCAGCTCCTTAGCATTTTGTTCAGCTAGCTCAAACGAGACTGCTATAGAAAATACCCTGTCCAAGGTGACATCGTCATCCTCCTGTAACAATTTCTTCTGAAGGCTTTCCGATTTTATACCAGCAACAAAACGGTCTCGTAACATGACCTCCAACATTTCACCAAAAGTGCAATCCATAGCCAAATGCCGGAGCTCACGCAAGTATTCTGAGACGGATTCACTTTCGAGTTGTATTCTCTTCAAGAACCTGCATCGTTGAGGAATCACCTTCTTTCTTGGAGCTAGATGTAGTTTTATTCTTTGAACCAACAATTCATACGGTTGTTCTCTCATTGTACTCGGGAAAAATAAATCATTGCCCAGTTTCAACATCTCCGAATCCAGCAGAGAAACAAAGATGGGCATTCTTCTTTTTTTCTTCTAATGCATTTGCCTCAAAGGCTGCCTCGAACCTCTGAACGAAAATCTCAAAGGATTCATCCTCCGGCCTGAAGAAACCGAACGGTACAATCACTGAACTTCCAGACATCCTGTTGGCTTCTTGTTCGCTTAGATTTCTATCTTCCTCCACCTGTGAAAGAGCACTTAAAACGGTTCCCACACACTCGTCGCCAGTTGTTGTGTCGCCTCCCAGTAGTCGTCACGACACGGAGCCTATAGTTACTGGTCAATCTCCCTTTAATTGCACCGTAAAAGTTCTATATATACAAATAAATATTTACATATTAATAATAAAAAAAACATGCAAAATACATACAGATATTTAACAATTTGCATACACAACAACATCTATATTAATAAAATGCAAATTTCATAAGTTGTGTTCGCTAAACACTTTCGTTACAATGCATCAATTTCGACCAAATTTTCAACATTTATGTAAAACGAGATGGAGCAGGTTTTGCTTAACATCAAAATATTTTTCCTAACTTTAACATGCGTAACTTCGTTGTTATCGATTAAATACAAAAAAATCAACAGAGTTAATTTTATTTATATATAAATACAAAAAAAAAAATTCAGCAATTCATTCAACTCAATCTAAAAAAATATTCAAAACAAGCAATTTTAAGATAACACCATATGTAAAACAGTCGGCCAAGAAAACAACAGCGATATTACATCTTTCTCACATATTCACACACAATCTTGATTAACAATTAAAACTAATCTTTAACATTGTTTATTATACTTCATAATATATAATATTCGTTAGGCAAACTTTCACTCGGATAAAACCCGGGCGAAGCCGGGTACATATCCGCTAGTAATAAATATAAATATGAAAAATATGATTATATAATGATAAAAATATGAATAAATAGATGAAAATAATTGATAAATATATATAATATATACAAGGTCTTCATTGGTGGTGCCCACCGCGGGAAAGACTCCGCCACTGATGGACTGCGAGAGTTCTTTCCCAGAGAGTGGGCAGGTCGAGGTAATGGCTGGCATTACCCACCTCAAGACCAAGATGGTACTTGTAGATGGTAGCCTTCACCCCACTTGTTATTTTCCATGCCTCGGAATGGAGGCCGACGCCGAAGAGCCAGGCCTGCAGATCCAGGGGCACTTTGCAGGAGGCGAACACCTCCCGGAGCATGGGTCGCACGGCTCGGCAACTCCAATATCTGTGGGCCAGTGATCCGTCACTAGTGGCACGCTTCGAGGCAGGATGGTAAGGATGTGGTAGGGTGTGGAGGGCCAGCCGTAGGGCGACATTTGCGTCGTGCCCCGAGAAGCAGTTCCGACGCAGATCGGCCCAGGGGATGGAGCGGGGAAAACATCCACGGTGAGGGTCCACCGGGCAGCCAGCTCTGCAGTAGGATACGCCTGGAACCGTGCCGAGTCCAATACCCGGCGGGCGCTCAGGCTGGTAAGATAGGTAATGTGGGTGGCCGATCCCGCAGGACGAAGGTCTCCGCCTCGAGAGGCCTTGACCCCCTTCAGGCAGGCGATCCGAAGCTGGCCCACGATGTCAAGCTGGCCGACGCCTACATCGCAGACTGGATGAGTCAGGATGCGTGCCACGAAACTCGGCTCGTACCCCACACGAAGCGCATCAAACGCGCCTGCAGGCGGCCGATGGTGGTTTCAGGTGGAAGGTCGCCGTGGAGGTGGTGCAGGATGGAACCCAGGACCAGGCTGTTGGCGGCGCGAGCACGACCCACCAGCGACAGGCCGCGGGTGAAAGGTGACCAAATCGCGATGGCCCGCTCTAGCAGCCGCATCAAGACAACGCAGAAAGAGACGGGAGGGTGAGGTCACTTGAAACACCAGCGACATTCAAAGGGGCGATCACTGGGGTCCGTCAGTTAACACCTCGGGACTTTTAAAACAATTGGGAATTGTGTGCGACACGAACGGCCGCCCGGGTGTGCCAATCCCGTCTCTCTCTGGTTGCCTGGGTATTTCTTTCAACTTGTGATGTCATTATTTTAAACGACATTTAAAGATTATCCCGCATGAGTTTCTTTTCAACGATAAATCAAAATTTATTTTAAGGAGACATAACGATTATTTCTAACCTTAGGGATGAGGTATGAAAGGATGAATTGTGAAGAGTAATGATAAACGGAAAAATCAAAGTGTCCAGGGATGGGAATCGAGCCCACAGTGTTCCTCTTACCGGGCAGATGCCATGTCCACTAGGCTACCCTGGACATATTTTTCCGTTCGTAAATAATACATAAAGTAATTTATAATACAATATAATGCGGTTTGTGATTGTAATGTTTGTGATGTTATTATTTATTTTCACCACCTCATATTAACGCAGAACGTCGACAAGATAAATATCTGTCGTGAAAATTGCATGGATCTCTGAAGACAAATCTACCAAGAGCTCCCACGACACCTCACAGTGATCTGCCGTCAGCATCAACTTACCACCGCCAGTCATCGCCATGTCGACATCTCCACCAGAAAGTTCTCGTCTCCAGCTGAATAACCCGGAGATCACCCTACCAAAAAGAACATATACCTTAGACGTCGGAGAGTTACTGCTGATCAGCGCAGCCCTGAGCCAGCTGCCGACGCTCTATGGCACCTGAAACCGAGACAGATGGCTGCTCTTCAAATACCGGAATTTGACGGTACATACGCTACTGAGCAGTTATTCGATGAACTGGAGGATAGGCAAGAGTTCCTATCCCTCAATAATACCTAAATATTGCGGGTGATCGCCAATAATTTACAGGGCAATCCTTTGCGTCTCTTCCGTGACCTACGACTCAGGTCACAGGACTATTACTACGTTAAACAAGTCCTGACGGACCTTTACTCCCAGAGAAGCCATGCCTTCTATAAGGAGTTTTTTCTGATGAGCTGTGTTGCCAACCAGGATATAGAATCCTACTACAGGAAGAAGATAGCGCTGGGAGCCGAGCTAAGTGTTTCCACCTCCACCGTCAATGATGGCCTACCGCGTCATGAACGTAACTTGATGAAAGTATCCAAGCCCGTGGATGCTCCAGAATGGCTGGAAACGGTCCGTCAAATTAGAAGCCCCAAGGAAAGCGCGTCCAGCATCCAACGCGACTTTCAACCGCGCTTGTCAGGTCCTTATCGCCTACAACGCCTGCCTACTCCCCACTAGACATCGCGACAGACTGCTGGTCCGCCACCTTCACCCTGAAGATTTTGTGGAGGGCGACATGGAAATATCAGTGCCAGCAGAGAACCGCAGTGCAAAGTGCGGAGCAAGACACTTGGCGAAGACGATCCAATTATCCCCCGAGAACGCCTCAGCCCTTTCATCACTCCCCGCACTCGCAGATACGCGCGTTACAAGCCCAAGGCCCGCGAGCAGCCAGATTTCAGTCTGGAACCTCCAGCCACCAACGCTACTACGTCGTGTCAAAGTTCCTGCTGAGCCTGGTGGAACTCTCCAGCGATTGTTAATTAAGGTAGTATTCCTTTTGTATAGCACTATTCCATTTATTGTAGATAGCGGAGCTACTATAAATATTATAGATCAGCTAACTTTTAAAAATATATATTTTAAATATATTAGGTTAAAAACTTTGCCTTAGAACTTTTCTATCCAAATGGTCTCAGGAAACATCACTGCTCTAGGATATTTTACTGTCAAAGCAACCATGGGCAGTGTAACTAAGGTAATCTCCATGAACTCTTCTCTCAGCATACTCTCCATAGGCGCATTACAAACCCTCAAACTCTTCATAGAATTTTACAATTTAAAATTGTTTCAGAATAATAAGCGTTTAAGTTATTGTTATTATACGTTTGATTATATAAATACCGCCTCACTTGACATTGATAGTAAACCTGACATCCTTCAAAAGTCCAATTTAAGTAAAAATAATCTAACAAACTTCGTATCATCCACTTGTACCAACGTATCTGCCACACACCTATCGTCTAACCAACCTCCTCTTACTTCCTCTAATTTAAGCGATTTCTTCCTCGACAACCCCACACTGAACTGTGAGTTAAGGGAACTCTTAAATAAATACCCTGTATTGTTCCCTGATAATAAGTTTTCCAATCCTCCGTTGAAAGTAGAGCCGGTCCACCTACCCCTCAGTAGCAACACAATAATAGCGCTACGACCTTATCGTCATCCTTACTGTGATAGGACAAAATCGAAACACAAGTTGCGTTATTGCTAGAGAACGGCATTATCGAGCCATCTTGTTCGCCGTACTCAAACCCTGTCACACTGGTGACAAAAATAGATGAAAGAAAGCGCTTTCCACAAGTTAAATTGCAGCCATACCAATCGACCTGCATCCTATACCGGAAATAGAGAGTGTCCTAGATAATTTGTCAAAGGCGCAGCACTTCTCCTCTGTAGACATTGCGTTCGCTTTTTGGGCCGTTCCGATTGATGAGGAAAGTAGGCTGCTCCTCTCATTCGTATCACACAACGGCCGGTATCAGTTTTAACGCTTGCCGTTCAGATTGAAAAACGCGCCACAATCTTTTGAGAGAATAATAGGCTCTCTCCTTCGCAAGCACCATATGACCTTCGTCACGCATTATTTCGACGATTTTATTATCCACTCGAACAGCCAAAAGGAACATATCAAGCACCTTCAGACTTTTTAAATTCTGTTTCGAGGAAGACATAAAGCTAAAAATCGCGAAATGTAATTTTTTCAGACTGAAATCGACTACTTGGGGTATACTATAAAGTATGGCACCTATACTCCAAGCGTAAAGAACACTGATATAATTGATGTCGTAAAAACACCGGTAAACGTAAAGACGTTGCAATCGTTCTTGGGGGCCATAAACGTCTACCACAAATTAATTGCAAACTACGCAACTATTCGCGCGCCACTCAATCAGCTCCTTGGAAAGGATGCAAAGTAGATTTGGGCAGAAGAACATCAGAAGGCTTTCGAAAGCTTGAAGACTGCTCTTGTTCCTAAACCAGTACTCTGCCTGTTCCAGGAAGGTTTTCTTTGTCATCTAATTTAGGTATCGCCGGGAACCTCAAGCAGGTCCACCCGGATGGCAACCAATGCCCTGTACAGTACTTCTCCCGGACAATACGTTCCTATGAAAAGAACTATTCTATATCTGAGATAGAATGTCTCGCCCTTATAGAAAGCGTAGAGAAGTTCCGAGTGTATCTCCTAGGTGCACACTTCACTATCTACTCGGAACATCAAGCTCTACAATGGCTGAAAAGCATCAAGAACCCTTCCTGATGTTTATTCAGATGGAGTCTCCGCTTATCGCCGTTCGGCTACGAAGTAAAATACCTGGAAGGGTCGCAGCAGCACGAGGTTGATCTCTTGTCTCGGAATCCATTCTGTGGGTTCTGACTGTGGAACAGCTTAGAGATCGCTAAAACGACATTGCTAGAAGTTTCAAACACCGGATAAATTAAAATGGTTTAAAGACTATCTCTATAAGAGGCGTGACTAAGATTGTAGTCCTCAATTCTCTGTGCAGTAAATTTACAGGGAATATCACCATCCGGGAATATCCTAAACCTTGTTCAGATGACACGCCTCATCACTGCCCAGTACTACTGGAACGGCATGACCCGCGACATTCACAGACAGGTGCGGACGTGTGCTATATGCCAGATGGCCAAACAGCCTAAAGGTCTGGTGTATAGAGAATTGGGACAATTTCCAGTAGGCTAACAACCCTTCGACCTTATTTCAGTGGATACCGTTGCGGGAATTTCCAAATATGGAAACTCGAAGCAATATCTCCACGTTTTCGTCGATCATGCTACCAGATTTACCTGGACCTTTCCGTCACGTTCCACTAGTACGCTGACCTATATGCAAGCATTTCAGAAAGTCAACAACAACAACAATAGCCTTTATTGGGCACACGTGCCATACAGGATTCTCCCGGTAGGACAAAATAAATAAATAACAGATTAGCATCATAGTTATATACAAATATTGGGTATTGACCTCGACCAATTATCGAGTTGGATCTGGTGTCTGTGCTAAACATTTTGATTGAGCTGATTTCCAGTATTTATAAAAATCGAATGCAAAGGGTCTGGATTTTACGACTTTTGCCATTAAAACATAAGGCGAATTGCTATTATAGCCGGTCTCTTGACGAAGAAATTATCTTTCTTCTTTCATTGCCGTTCAGTAGAACATGTAGTGTGGAAAATCGAGACTAAATTCACCGTTGCATAAGGTGCATTTTATGGTCCTAGTTTCCAATAGTGAAACATGATTAATTCTCTGTACTACAAAAAGGCTTCTTACTTGTGCGATGATTCTCTTTAAGGTTAGGGGGATATTGTCATTCAGATAGCGTTCCATTGTAGGTGATGAATAAAAGTATTTATAGTGATAGTAGAGTACTGATTTTCTTATTCTTACATATTCCATCTACAAAGACTGATCGGTTGCCGTTCTAATAATTAGGGGGATGTATCTTTGTAGAATATTGAAGTCTGTACATCCAACAAGCCATGAGAAACCGGTGGTATTGAGTAGCACTACGATGTACTAGAGCGCCATCTGTTATCAAATTATAAAACTATTTTAGAGGCGTAATATTCTTTTTAAAATAAAACAATTTCTACTGTCCTTACTGCGAGGGAAAATTTTTCCCTCGCAGTAAGGACAGTAGAAATTGTTTTATTTTAAAAAGAATATTACGCCTCTAAAATAGTTTTATAATTTGAGTAGCACTGTTATAATTTTTACCAGTCGATATTCTGTTTTGAAGAAATTTAAATGTCCCACAAATGTGCCAAACAAATTGAAGGTAGACTGCTGCCGTCCATTTTCAGAATTCTATTCCAGAATTTTAAAGTTAGTTTTTTCATTGTGATATCAAGAGAGTTTCTTCCTGTTTCGGCCCTCAAAATATAGCCCGGTGTATAGCCTGGAAGGTACAGAAAACGTTTGAGAAAGGTATCCTGGATTCTATCTAAGATTAAGGCTTGATAATGTGCCCAGATTGAAGCCGCATAGAGTAGGACTGTCAAGATCATAGAATCCAACAATCTCATATTTGCATGGAAGTATTTAAGCTTGGACCTCAGAATAATCTCCCCCACAGCACCCATCGCGGCCATGGTCCTGCCTCTATAATTTAAGCCAACTTGAGTGAAAGAAATCGAAGGGGTGAGCGGGTAGCCCAGGTACGTATATTTTGATGTATCACTTAAAGGACCTTGCCCCCAATACCATCTTTCTGAACGCGCCACCTTTCCTCCATTACGGAAAACCATTATTCTTGATTTGTTTTCGTTCAGAGTTAGTAATTTAGTTTTTAGATAGGTTTTCAGTATATTGATTTTCAATTGAAGGTTTATTTTAGAATCACCGATCAAAACAATACCGTCGGCTTATAGGAGGAGGTGTATGTTTCCGAAATTGGGTAAGTATCTTCCTGACAACCCCGAGTCATCAAATATTTTGATCAAATCATTAATAAAGAGTAGGAATAGGCATGGGGATAGTGGGTCAACTTGGAGCACCCCCGAACGAATTTCAATAAATTCGGTGATAGAATTGTTCCAACGAACCGCAGCGATCATGTCTTCATAATAACATTTAATTAGGTTGAAAAATCGGTGATTCAGTCCTATTTTGACTAGTTTTGTCCATAGCAATGTGTGAGGAACCGTATCAAAAGCTTTTTTTAAGTCTACAAAGAAGGAGTAACATTTACCTATTTTCTTCCTTAGGGCGAGTTGGATTACAGACGTCAATATGAAAATATGATCTTGAAATGAGTGAGCAGATCTAAAGCCCGCTTGATTCTCTGGGATAATATCATTAGTTTCAATCCATTTGACTAGGCGGGACCTAAGTATTGCTATAAATAGTTTCGTGGAATTGCTCACAGTAAGATTCCGCGGTAGTTGGATGGATTATCAGAATCGCCAATTTTAAAAATCGGATGAATAATAGACTTCGAAGGGGAGGATGGGAATACGGCTGATCTTAGTATTCTGTTGTATAGGTCCTTGAGTAAAAGCAAGTAACTGTGAGGAAGGAGCTTAATTGCTTCGTTCGGTACCTCGTCGATTCCAGCTGCTTTATAGTTATTTAAACGCGAGATTTCTTCTGTTATCTCCCTCATTGTAATTTCCGCCAATTAGCCTGTATCCACTGAAAGCGTGTTTAGTATAGAGAGGATATATTCTGTTGATGTTTCAGATGAGAGTAGTTAGTCGTAAAATTGGTGCCATTCTTGAAGCGATATGTTTCCTTGAATAAAACTACTTTTCTTATAAATGCTTATTGTTTTCCAAAAGTTTTTAGAGTCATGAGTGTTGCTTGATAAATTTACATGCAATGATTGGCTGTATTATTTCTTTTTACCTCTAATTAATGCAGCATAGAATTTATTTTTTGAAATATAGTTAACACGGTCTGTTTCTTTTTTTGATTTCATGTAGATTTTAAGATAGGATTTAGTATTATTTTGTGTTAGATAACATTCTCGATCAAACCAGGGCTTTGAATTTGGGTTCGATGTTTTAGATCTTCACTGCATCCCCGCTTTGCCCATAGTTTCAATGATTTTATCAGTTAAAAGCGTCATTATTCAATCTATTGAGTGACTCCAATTCAGGTGTATTTCGTTTAGTGTCTGCAAGAAAAACGGTGATTTCTCATGTGTCCATCTATAACTTGGTAAAGGTGTTGGATTTGAATGTATCGAGTAATTCACCATCGACTGTAATGAAATAATTTTGCGATCAGAACCAGGCACTATAAGGGCAGACAAGGTGATAGGGAGATGGTCCGAGTATGGAGAACATTTAACTTGGAAGTTCTCAATTAGATCCAAAAGCAAGGGGGTCACCACGAAGTAATCCAAGACCGAAGAGCCACGGTCTGAGATGTGAGTAAAATTGCCATTTTGATCTGCCATCGATCTGCCATTTAATATTGTCAGTAAACTATTGTCGAGGAACTCAACAAAATGAGTTGCATTTGGAGAGATCATCTTATCACTGGTATTACGCTGTGAGAAAATAATTCAAGAGAGCACAAATATATTGTGAAAACCGCCCATAGATCCCGTTCGAATTTTAAGGTCACCCGCCAGCATTATTTCGTAGCCACGTAATAATCTTTCCTCAATGAACCTAAATATTTTGTTTAGGTTGAGTTTAAAAGTATCACCAGGTGGTAAATATGCGACTAGTATACAAAGTATATATAGAGGTTTGTTTAAAACAAATTGAATTCCAAATAGGCTCAATTTATTTATTTTAAAAATAATTTGCAAACGTTTTACTGATTCCGACCAGTATTCCACCAGACGGTCTTCCAGTCTTGCAGCCAGCGATTCATAGATAGTAAATTCATGTATGTCAACTTGTATATTGCGGTCGAGCCAGGTTTCTGCAAGTGCAAAAATATGATAATGTTTTACATAGTCGAGAAGATCAAACAATAAACTAGCTCTCATGTATCCATTTATGTTCCAGTATAAAATGTCATTACAATTTTTACATTTAGTAGATTTCAATTGTAGGTCTGGTGATACTACCAATTCTCCCATTTTTGCATTTTCATCCAGTTTCTATAACTCCGCACCCTCCTTGGTGGTAATTTTACCATTGAAAACCTGGTAAACTGTTCCATTGACAATCAGTTTATTAACCCTAAGTTTTGCTGTGATTCCTTTGTTTAAGAATTATTTCCATTTAAGTATCAACAGTCGGCGTTGTTCTCTAGTACTAGGAGATTAGTCCTTGCTTACGAAGATCTTCAAATCTCTTAATTTAAATAAATTTTTAAAAATCTTTATTCTCTCGCTGTGTTCTGGAACCTCTACCAACACTGGGGCTTTATCCTTTTTGGATAACCTCCTGCACCTGGAAATAACGATCTCATCCGAGATCTGCATCTTGTCCTTTATCAAACTTTTAATTTGGCGCGGGATTCATCAGGATTTTCACTTCCGTTACCTTCAATTCCTTTAATCTCCATAAAACTAACTCGACTTTCAAGTTCTCTAATCTTTTTGACATTCACTTCAACGGCGCTTGCAGTTAATTCCAGAGAAGATTCAAGCTGCTGTACATTGGGTGTCAAATTTATGCATCCCCAGTTCAATCGCAGATAGCCTAGATTCGAGTTTTGAGCCCCAATCATTTATTTCAGAAGAAAGTGCCGCAATCAGTTATTTTAGGTCTTTCTCCATAGGCGTTTCTAGAGTTGTTTGTCTTATAACTTTAGGGCCTGGGTTACTCTCGATACCCGAGATCAATAACAATTCTAGTGTTATAATTCTCATATTTGATTTACTATAACAAAAACGTATAGAGAGCCCAATTTTTTTCACTTGATCTAAAGCAGTCATCCTTTCGCAATTTGCACCATTTTCATCGATAAAATCATAATTTTCATAACCCAGCAACCAGCCAACGCGCTCATTTACATGATGAAAGATGCATAAAAACAATATATATGTATATATTAAGTCTATATTCATTTTTCCCTTTCTACACTATTTTCCTCCGAGAAATAAAAGAGCAGTTTCCTCTTTCCCTGTACAAGAACTAGAGTAACTCAGCAGAAGGGCAAAAACTAAAAATTTCAAGAAAAACGAAATACTTAACGGGAGCTGTAGTTACCTGCTGTCTCTTCGGTTGGCCACCTAGCGGGGAATCTCGCATTGCAGAAAGTCATGATAGATGGAAACCCGAAGCGCCTTTTAATCGGGGACCAGGTTTCACGTCTACGAAATTCAAGAGTTTCTACCTTCCCATGGCTTTCATCTGCTGCTTACAACCGCCAACAACCCGCAGGCCAACGGTTTGTGCGAACGACTAATCGCCACGTTATCGTCCAAGCTGCGTTTACTCCACCTATAACGCCACAAAATATCTTGGACGAAACTACTGCCGCGTGTTACAAACACATACAACTTTACTCCCCACTGTGTAACCGGATTTCCACCCATAAATCTAATGAAAGGCATCTTGCCTTAAGAACTGAGCTGCCACGGCTCACTAGCGAGAAAAACACATCTTCGATAAGCAACATAAAAAATCCGACTTTGAAGTAGGAGACTATGTATTAGTTAGAGACTATATCTTCAGCCAAACACTGGGGAATTAGCGCCTCGCTACGAAGGACTACTCGCTAAATATGAGATCCTCGAGATTCTCTCTCCTAAGGTGGTAAGGATCAACCGGGCCAACCAACTTCTAGGAAGAGCAGATGATACAATCCACGTGAACAAATTGAAACACTACACGGATAGTGAGCCATTTATTTCTCCGCCTTCTATTCTATCAACCAGAGATGTACCTCCCAAACCTCTCTTCTCAAATTTTAATCATCTGGCACCAGATATATTCACCGTGACCAAATTTGCGCAATTTTCTTCGCATTATAACATCTTGTAGAATTTATCCAAATGTGTTCTTCTTCCTCTTAGTCTCTCATGTTTATATTGATACTAGCCGAATGACCCGGGCAACGCCCGTGTTTTACCCGATTGAATGTTTTTATTCAAATACTATTTGTTACAATTATAAATTTGCGCCTTATATAAATGCATATATTAGTTAATAACTATAGCCTATGTGTTTTATCTGTCTATGTACCGTTGGCCTCCGTAGGCGTCTCTTACTGGGAAAAAGAAAGAGAGGATTCCATTTTGTTATTAACTAATATATGCATTTATTTAAGGAGCGACCCGCTCCAACACAATAGTTACAAAAACGAAAAGGCGAGTGGGGGGGGGGGGGGGGCATGATGGGGGGGGGGGGGGGGCAAAGGTGGCGTGATCGTAGCCAACCAATAGGAGAGCGCCATTCCAAAAAAAAAAAAAAGCAAACGGTGAAAGAGATGAAAACTGAAAAATTAAGAGATGAAGAACGCATGGCGCTCGTAACTGTATATTGGATGCCGCGATCCTAATCTCTAGCCTAGTCTTCTTCTTCGAAGAATATCCTGCTGTCGACACAAAAGACATTTTGAAGGTTACCTCACTAGCTTCTTTATCTACCACACACTTGATTATCCACAGGTGCGTCCGTTGAAAGGAAGCCGGATTTAATTTTTACAAAATGTTAGTAATCTTTGTCATCATTTTAAAGTAAATTGTTATCATCACGAAATAAAAGGTATCTATATTTAGAATGGCAACTACCATGAACTATAATGCTTGTTTATATTATATCCTGTTTTTATTTATATCGGATAGGCGTCTCCAATTGACATTTTGTTTTGTATATACAAACATTCATCAAATTATGTGTTTAACTTTTTAGTACAACATAAACCTTAGATTATTAAAGAATTGGATCAGTAAACATGAGGGCAACCATTTTTCTTAATTTCTTACTTTATTTTACATATAACATTTTTGTAAAAACAATAAAGGTGATGATAATAAATTCAATGAATATTTACACAATCATAGAACATTTATATTAAACCTTTATATAAACATAAATATTCTAACTAAATTAAGCATTCTCCCGCCACCAACTTGATGGGGGACCATCAAGAAACATTATATAGGTAACAAACATAATTTTACAATAGGTCTTCTGTAAGTCCCATTAGCAGTCTTGACTTCTACCACTCTGATTCTAGCGTCATCTCCTGGAAAGACCTTTGAAATTCTTTCAATCTTCCATGCTAGTGGAGGTTGTTGTTCATTCTTTATCAACACCAGGGATCCTTCCTTAATGTTGGGTTGGGGCTTACACCATTTGGATCTTTGTTGAAGTTGTGACACATATTCTTGGGACCATCTTGTCCAAATTTTATTCATTGATTTTTTAATTAATTTCCATCTCTATTTGACAAACTCATTGCTATGATGTCATCTTCATCGGGAAGCGCTGTTAAAGAACCACCTATTAAGAAGTGACCAGGAGTCAATGCCTGTAGATCTTCAGGGCCCTCAAAAAGAAGACAAAGAGGTCGCGAATTCA
Organism: Cordylochernes scorpioides; assembly: GCA_030710605.1. NCBI lineage: Eukaryota > Metazoa > Arthropoda > Arachnida > Pseudoscorpiones > Chernetidae > Cordylochernes > Cordylochernes scorpioides. The sequence continues at coordinate 99,326,505 of CP092864.1, forward strand.
GACAAGCTTCAATTTGTGCTAACAATGTTGTTAGTTCTTCAAAATTTAGCAAAGCACTGCCCATTGTTCTTCTAAGATGATATTTTATGGACTTAACTCCGGCTTCCCAAAGTCCACCAAAATGTGGAGCTGATGGGGGAATAAATTTCCACTCTATTCCCTCTGAATTCGTAAGAACTTTACTGGCATTGTGGCATAGTTTCCCAATAATCTTATGCGCACCAACAAAATTAGTGGCGTTGTCACTATGAATTGTTGCTGGTTTACCTCTTCGAGCAATGAACCTTCTTATTGTGGATATGAGAGCATCTGTGGTCAGACTACTGATTAATTCTAGATGAATGGCCCGAGTGCTGAAACATATGAACAAGGCAACGTAAGAATTCATGGTTGAAGTTGTAAATCCCATGTTCCGTTTAATCAGAAAAGGTCCTGCAAAATCTATTCCAGTTACCAAAACGGCCTTGATCTGTTGATCCTTGCAAAAGATAGATTTTCCATTAATTGAAAATGAGCTTCCTTACGAAATCTAGCGCATTTCATGGATGCTCTTAAAATTTGCCGTACAACATTCCTTACAGAAAGTATTCAGAATATATTCCTTATTGCTGCAAGCGTAGCTTTAGTTGATGAGTGAAGATTATGGACATGAACATTGTTTACAATAAGAGTGGCAAGATGATGTGATCTTGGAAGTAAAACTTGATTAATCCGATCAACATAAACATTTACATTTTTTAATCGTCCGCCAACTCTAATGATTCCCCTTGAATCCAAAAAGGGACATAGATTGTATATTCTACTCTTATTCGGGATTGGCTTGTTGCTTAACAGGCAATGCTTTTCTTTGGATAATTCAATAGATTTAACAAACTTAACAACTGTCAACAGGGCATCATTCAACTCTCTTAATGTTAAGGGCTCCCTGTTCCTTGAATGTGAAGGCATTCGTCTGTTGTTGACAAATCTTAAGCACCAAGCTACGACACATTTCAGTTTGGTTAATGATGAACAGTTTATTACAATGGATGGGATTTCACTCTCAATTGTACCAAAATACGTCTTGATTTTTTATTCTTCTTTAAATTCTTCCTTGGAGCTATTAATGAATTTCTTAATTTCAAGGGCAGCTTCAATTAGCCATGGTGGCCCATTCCACCATAGTGGATGTTCTACTAAGTCGGATGGAAATATTCCTCGTGATGCACAGTCTGCTGGATTCTGCCTTTCGTCAATATGGCACCAAACCCCGGAGACAAGCCGGTGTATCTCAGCAACTCGATTTGCCACAAATGTCTTCCATCAGCACGGCTCGGAATTGATCCAGCATGAGGCTACAGTAGAATCAGACCATGAATAAATTTCATTGATGGAAAGAGGAAGGTTATCATATACAGTTTTCACTAAATCTTGCCAAAATTAGAGCAGAACATAATTCTAACCTTGGAAGTGAAACCACCTTCATGGGTGCGACTCTTGTTTTTGCCACTAAGAGAAACGTCTTAGCGCTTGTGTTTGAGAGGATCACCTTTAGATACAGAGATGCAACATATGCCTTCTGTGATGCATCACAAAACCCATGAAATTATATCTTCATAAAATTACCTGGTACCACGCATCTTGGGATCTGAATGTGCTCTAGCGTTGGAAGATCCTGGTTTATCAAAGTCAGATTCCTTCTTAGTTCCTCTGGAATTGGGTCATCCCATTCCAAACTAGTCTTCCAAAATCAGTTTAATAGTGATCGTAAATGGTGAGATTCAACCCAGTGGATCAAATATTTTAGCAACCTGTGATAGTATTCCTCGTTTTGTCATAGAGTTCAGAGGCAGAGCTATTCCCGTAAATGTGAAACCATCAGTTCTTGGTTGCCATTGAAGGCCTAAAACGTTGACAAATTCCTTGGATTCCTCAAACCCAATATTTGTGTTGGTGGATTTTAAATCATTTGGTAAAAGTGACAGAACATCAGGAACATTGGAGGTCCACTTACGAAGTTCGAAGCCTCCTGCACTTAGTAAACCATGGAGTTCTTGCACCAAATTCTTGCCTTCATCTACTGAACAAGTTCCAGTTACTAGGTCATCAACATAAAAATCTGTCAATGCTATTTTGCTAGCTTTTGGAAACTTACTCTGCTCATCCAAAGCCAACTGTTTGATGATACGAGTGGCCAAAAATGGTGCACAACTAGTCCCATAAGTAACAGTTTCTAGCCATTCCGCCATACAATTCTTTGGAATTCCGAGTCTTCTTGTGATATTATAATTTGCCTATACATCTTGGCGATATCAGCATTTATAGCAAAAGATGAATTCTGAATCTCAGAATGATGTGAAACAAATCCTGTTGAATTTTGGGCCCTGGAATTAGAGCATCATTCAAGGACAAACCTGAATCAGTCTTTGCTGATGCGTCAAATACTACTCGCAATTTGGGGGTGCAACTTTTTTCCTTTATTACAGGATGATGAGGCAGATAGTTCCTTCCATACTAAGCTCATATGTCCCAATTCAAGATATTCCTTAATGAAGCTTCTATCACAAAGCAATAACGCGCCATCTATACATATAAAATAAAAGGATTTAAAAGCGCGAATGTTTCTTTTATACATAAAACGAACTTCTGCTGTCCTTACTGCGATGAAAAAAATATATTGGGAGGGCTTGGCTCATCAGTGGTGAACCCTTTCAGCGGTTTCGCCAATTTAATCCACCAGACCGCTTCTCAGAGCTCTAATACTGTATTGGATCATTCTGGTTTTATATGCTACACTGAAGGATGGAATCTTATAAATGGTTTTCAAGTAAACTATGGACATAAGCTTATAGGACAGTAGAATTACATTCAAATATTGGCTTCGAGCAATGCTCTTCTGCAAACTATAAAGACAAGGCCAGTTAGGAATAAATAATCACAAAGCAATAACGAGCCATCTATACATATAAAATAAAAGTATTTAAAAGCGCGAATGTTTCCTTTATACATAAAACGAACTTCTACTGTCCTTACTGCGATGAAAAAATATATTGCTTCTATGAAGCTTCTATATTGGTCATAAACTTGAGGTCGTGGAATAAAATATCTTTCCAAAGAACGAAGTCTTTTGAACGCATTGGATCTTGAATCTCCTAATTGGCAGTCATTCCGAAATGGCAGTTGTACAACATATCTGCCTGTGGAATCCCTTCCATGTGTTTCCACAAAATGGATTTCACTTTCATTTTCATCCCTAGATATAGAAGTCACATCAGGAATGGATTCCAATTTCCAAAATTTTTCGATTATATTTTGGGTTTTCAGGCATGCATGATGTGACTGAATGATATTCCTAATACTTCTCCTACTACCCTTAGAGGAAACTCTTCCAGAAAGGAGCCATCCTAATTTAGAAGAAGTAGCAGTTAGTTGTTCTTTATCGCCGATAACGGACTCGCCCGTGATCAGGGTCATAGCTAACTCAGCACCAATTAATATGTCGATGGGAGCAGAAATATTATAATCTGGATCAGCCAGAGGCATGGTTTTGAGATGCGCCAAGTTTGACCTTGGACATGTAAGAGTTGGCAAATTATTTGTCAACTTATCCAACACCAAGGCGTTCACCTTGAAAAGTTCATCGGATTTGAAATGTGGCGTAAATTCTAACTCCACGGGTCCATAAGAGTGACTCGCAAAATGTCCCGAAATTCCCGATATTTGCGAGTGTAAGGTAACATATTCAAGTCCTAGTCTTTTCTACATTGTCCTGATATAAAGTTCGCCTGAGACCCTGAGTCTATCAAGGCTCTACATGTCTGAGGCACACCATTATCCTTGATTTTAATCCTAGCGGCTGTAAGCATGACATTTGAAAAATATTTCTCATTACTTAAAAGACAAGTTGTATTTTTGATGTCTTTTCCACACTCAAATTTCCCTTCATCAACTTCTTGAACCTTGGTTTCTTGGTGAATCAAAGTGTGATGACTTGCAAATTTGACAAATGTTTTTGCAATAACAATTCTTTGCTAAATGGTTTTGCTTTAAACATCTGAAACACAATTTAGCCGAACTAACAAAATTCACTCTCTCTGATTCAGGTAATTTAGAAAATAAATTACAGCTTGAAAGAGCATGTGCACCTTCACATTTAAGACATTTTATCACATATGAATTATAAACATTCACCTTTTGTAATTCCTTTTTCACATTGAATGTTTATCCACATTTGAATCTTTATTCGGTAATTTTGCAAGCTTTTTTGCGTTAATTTTCAAAACCTCCATTAAATCCTTAATTGAAGGCACAACTTTTGGGTTTTTCTGCAATTCCCAATGTTTTATTGTGATTTTATCAAGCTTATCTTGTATGATCTCTTTATTATGGTTGTCATCGGCTAATTTTGGTAATCTTAATGCATTATCTATTTGGGTGAAAATCAGATCCTTTGATTATCATATCTTGTTAATAAAGTTTGCCAAACCTCAACATAATTATCGGCCGTAATTGGAAATGCGTTGACCAGTCTTAGGGCTTCGCCTCTCAGTTGGCCTTTCAAATATTGTAACTTTTCAATATCAGGTATTTGTGAGTTAGAACCAATTGCAGAAGAAAATAGATCCTTAAATGAAAGCCATGATTCTAATCAGCCGTTGAAAGTTGTCAACTCAAGTTTAGACATTTTAACATGTGAATTAACTTTTTTTTTTCAGATGGTTCTTCCCCATTATGCTTTAAATCTAATTCACACTTTAATCTCATACAGTTATCTATACAAATTTCCACTTCGTCATTCAAATCATCATCCTCAAGTTGCTGCAAGAAAACATCACTCATTTTCATCAAATCATTATTTGCATAATCTAGTTTGCATTTCGTTGCATTAATATCTACCATAGACACAATGGATTCGATATTTTCTTCTAAGACTTTTATAGATTTTTTTTATCCTTTTTAATTTTTTAATTAAAGTTTCTGCATCCATAATTGCTATTAAATTCTCTTCCCAAATACTTTTAGTTGAAATATATGGTTACAAAATACTTTGTATTACATTATGTATTATAAAATTTTAAATATTTTATATTTTGACATTTATCACATTTTAAGAACTTTTCATTTTACCATATTTTTATACTTTGCTCATTTTTACCCGAGCATCTTGATCTTTCTAATTGGTTATATATTTGGATGGTTCTTTCAGAGAGCTTCTGACCCACGCGTGACAATTCTCTCACACCTGTTCGTCGTTTATAAGTTCCTTCTGCTATCCAACCCATCCATTCGAGCCGCGTCTCATTTGTTATTTGATATGTTCCCATATAATCAAGGTCCAGGCATCTTTGAAGGGTCGTGTCTAAATCAAACTTATGTGTGTCTCAGCTGCAGCAAATGCCCATGGTTAACTCTCTCATGATCATGTCTGCAGACGCTCGCAAGCTAATCATGTCCGACCCAAATTTTGACGCGCACATTTCTTTCGATTTGAAGCCATAACTATATAGACTCATTTATCTTTTGCTCAACCTATCTTACATTATTTCTCTCAGTTAACTTTTTATGATGGTTTACTTTTCCTTCTGATATCTTACATTCAACACATGTTTTAAGTGACCGTTACTTTTATACTTGTATATCTTAATTACAATTACATTTTAAAAGTTTTTTATTGTTTACATATTACTCATTTTATGAAAATTTTCCATATTGCCTCCATGTCAGACATATGTAAAATTTTTCAAACAGGGGGGATTTTATTTATTTTTATTTATTTTTTACAGAACACACGCTATATCCTATGTGGATATTTACGTGTAAATGTTTAATCTATTTTATGTACATTGTTTTTAAATATATATACAAATTATTTATAGTTTTAGTTTTTATTTAGAAATTATTTAGTTTCAGTATAACATAAAAATTTGGCTGGATAAATTTGGGTAATCCTGAGTTCTCAAAATATTCTCTGAAATTATCATTAAAATCTTCATAGTATTTTTGAAATTTTTCATTTATAAAGTTATATATTATCATTATTTTTGCTGAATCATTTATATTATAATCTCTTTCAACTTTAAGTATGTTTGACAGAATGAAATCCGTAATTTTAGGTATTCTTGCGAGAACATGTGTAAAATTCGAAGTTTTTGTATTATGAGCATGTATACAGTGTTTAAGAATTTTATACTGTAGTGAATTCAATTTGTTTTATATCTCGTGTTTATATATGGGTACCAGATTGTTGAACCATAATTTATTTGTGCTTCTAAATAAGGTCTTATATAATGTTTATGATCGCCTACTATCCAATCCCCACGATTTCTTTGTTAAACCAAGAAGATATCCACTAGCTCTAGTTGTTTTTTTCAATAACACTGTCGATGTGAGGCATAAAATCTAATTCTTGTTTCGATGATTCTTGAAAGTCAATTATAGTATTTTCAGGTTTTCAACTGGTTTGACAAGATTATCATGCAAGTTGTTTGCATCGTTTTTACAATTGAATAAATATAAAATCTTTGTTTACTGTCTTGATATTTTAAGTTTGTTGTTTTCGCACCACATATTTATTTTTCCTATTGAATTTTCAATTGTAATCTTAAGATTTGTTACATCTGTATTCCAACATATTACCGTTAGATCATCTGCATATCCAATAATTTCGCTATTAGATTCCTGAAAGTTGGTTAATAGATAATTCATTCTGATGTTCCAAATTGTCGGATATAAGGGTCCTCTTTGCGGGCATCCATTACTTAGTTTTTTGGTGAAATCATTCGAAGAGTACCTAAATCTTATCTTCCGGTAATGAAGTAGGATTTCATCATGTTTATTATTGATGCTGGTATATTATCCTCATCGAGTCTTTTTATCACCATTGGCTACCAGGTATTGTCAAAAGCCTTCTTAATATCTATTACAATTATAGCCGTATACTCCTTGGCTTGGTGTTCTAAAGAAGTGTGGGTTATTTCAGTTAATGCAGTTATTCAAATCTTTCAAAAATTTTCGAAAGATTTGAATTTATACATAGAGGTCGATAGCTGCCACAATCTTTATAATCTGATTTACCCGGCTTTGATATGATCAACGCCTCTGCTCTTTTCCATTCATCAGGAAAGTAACTCATATCCAGACACTTCTGATATATTATTTCAGTTAATAGTGGTACCGCGAATTTTTTCGCGTGTATTATCATATTATTAGAAATGTTATATATTTCTGGAGATTTCTTCGGATTCAATTTATCAATAATAGCGTTTACTTCATTAATTGTGATTATTGGTTCTGTTTTTTTTTGTTTTCGAAATTATTAATGCATATTTCCTTATATTTGTATTTGATATATTGATGCAAATAATTTTATAATTGAATTAAATAAATTTTAAAATATTTGCATAGTTTATTTATTTAGATATCGGGAGGCAAGCTTTCACGCGGTTGCGCTTCATCAGCCCACTGGCACCCCCATTGAAACTGTACTTCTAACCCTCTACCACTGAAAACTATTTTTATATTTGATTTTTTGAAAATATATTTCTGTGAATCTCTATTGTATTTGTGTTGCACGCCTTTGCGGAGTCAGTAGCCTGATGAAGCGCGACCGCGCGAAAGCTTGCTTCCCGATATCTAAATAAAGAAACTCAGCAAATATTTTTAAAATTTATTTATTTTAATTATATCTGTATGCGTATTCTTATCTTCAAATGGGTTGTCATCAGGAAATGGAATCGCTATTAATTCCTCAGTTTTCTATTGTTGTTTTTGATATGTTTTTGTTTCTAATATTTGTGGTTGTTTATTCGAGTTACCTCTTAATTTTTTGTATATTTTGTATAAATTCCCATAAGGATTGGTAGAATTATTTTCTTCTATAAAGGTCCTCCACGATATTCTTCAGGCCTTTTCAATCTCTCATAAATATTTATTTCTTGTTCTTTTAAAAATATCGAAGGATTTCGAGTTCAGTAATAAATATTTCTTATATAGTGAAAGCAGGTTTTTGAAATCTCCAGTTCTGTATTCCACCAGTTAACTGCACCGGATTTTGCAGTTACATTATATTTTTGTTCAGTGTGGAATAGGCAGATTCAATTAGAATTTCCGAAAGTTATTTTATTATTTGATCAACCTTTTCTGGTGTGGATATATTAACCGATAAGCTTTCAATCTTTTTCTTGTCAGCGTCATTCACATTCTGTGTAAATCTTGGCCAATCTGCTTTTTTCTCATTGAATTATAGTTGAATATAGGGTTGTGGTTGAAAATTGTTCAGTCATACATACATCAAAAAGTGACTCAACCTGATCAGATATTTGTTGTGTACACCATTTCATTATAGTTGTAACAGCTTTTTTATTTGTCAATGTCAAATCAATTACACTAGCATTCCTGCATGTTGGTGTTTCATCATTGTGTATAATTAGATCAGTAATATCGATAATAAGAAATATCTATGGCCGTTATAATTTGTCTTTAAATCAACCATAACGGAGATCTCGCATTGAAGTCTCCACAAAGAATCAGAGGTGTATTCCTGAAATTAGTAATTAATTCTTTTAAAAATGATTCGTGGTCTTTGTTCATAGAGCTGGGATGTATATATATTGTTGCGTTGTTGGTTGACAAATAATAACTTTCGTGGGTACAAAAGATCTTTAAGACTTTATTTAAGCCTAATCGATAAAATAATTACAGAAGAGTGCAAAAATGAAACAACAATAAATAAAACAGCCGTTACAAACTCACCAACTGCAGCACGGCGAGGGAAAGCAGGAACAGAACAGGGGACAGAAGTTCGTAGAACCTTCTAGAATCTTCCAGGAAGTACATCGGCGTCGGCGGTAAGCAGCAGTCCGACCTCTTGAGACAGCAGCTTGCTTGGAGTCCACCACGTAGCTTCGTTCTTCTTCTCCTTTGCATGAGTTCCTCATCCCTATATATCTCCGAGTAGATCTTTCCAGAACGGTCATGGTTTGTTAGCCAATCAGAAAGCCGCCAGCGCTGAGCATTGCGCAATTGCTACTGATTGGCCAATCAGTTGTTCTCCGATTTTTCTACATTTTTCTAGAACGTTCTAAAACATTCTCTTCTAGAATGCGCCATTTTTTTCTACGTAGCACTGCCCCCTCCTCAGGACTGATCGTCCCGAACAGTCCATTGTTCTGGAACAGTATCCCTGAAAGGTGCTAACCGGTTATAGTGCACCACTTTTGGGTTTAGACGTCGGGGTCTTCTGAATCCGATAGATTACATCATTGAGGCACTTGATGATCTTGTAGGGTCCTTCCCACTGATACTGAAGCATAGAAGAAAGTTTTTTCTTCTGTTGAGGATTATGGAGCCAAACCATTTCACCCTCTTTGAAAGTCTTGTGGGAAGTCTTGACGTTGTACTTGTCTTTCATTTTCTCGCTGGAAAAGTGAAGCTTCTCTCTTGCCCACTGATGAATGGACAGCAACCTTTCTTCTAGGTGAGAGATGTACTCATTAGTGTTTTCGAAGGTTTCTTCTGGACGACCAAGGAGAACATCACAAGTCCAATGAGTTCATGGCCAAATAGCATTCGGGCAGGACTATAGCCAGTCGATTCATGCTCAGCTGATCGATAGGCCATCAGGAGCATGGGAAGATGTTGATCCCAGTCTCTTTGATTCTTGTTAACAAACATGGTCAGGTGTTGTGTAAGAGTCCTGTTAAAGCGTTCAAGCATTCCATTAGATTGAGGATGCAAAGGTGTAGTTATTGTTTTCTCAATGCCGAGTCGTCTAATCAGTTCTTGGAAAATATTTGATTCGAAATTTCTTCCTTGGTCGGAATGTAGATTTCTTGGCAGACCAAAAATGCAGACCCAACCTTGCAGTAGCGCATCGGATACAGTTGAAGCCTCTTGGTCTGGAATCGGGACTGCGACAGGCCATTTAGTGAAGTAATCCATTATTACCAGGATGTACTCATTTCCTAGGTCGCTTTTTGGAAAGGGCCCCTGCAACATCAATGGCAATCCGTTCAAATGGGGCACCTACATTGTGGATTTTCAACTTTCCTTTGGAACTTGTTGTCGGTCCCTTTCTCACTGAACATTGCGTACAGTTTCTGCGCCATTTTTCAACATCAGCTCGACTTTCCGGGCAAAAGAATCTTTCTCTAGCTTTGGCCAATGTTTTTCTGAGGCCGAAATGACCTCCCGTGGGACTGTTATGCATCTCCTGGAGAGCCAAAGGTACATGAGATCTGAATAACACCAACTTCCAGGATTCCTGCTTGCCATCCTCACTCTCCCATTTCCTGTATAAGACTCCATCTCGCAGGGTCAAAGAATTACAGAGGGACCAGACACTTTTGGTTTTAGGAATGTACGGGGCCACATCTTCCCAGGATGGTCTTTCACTTGATTCCTTCCAATTTATAATTGGCAAGAGATCTCGGTCTTCACGTTGAGCTTTTCTTAAAGCTTGTCCAGTCCAGTGTTGCTCTTCTACTTCATTGCTTTCTTGCACTGTAACTTGCCTCCCGCCATATTTGTCTAAGCACGAGCATAATGTCCACATTGTGGAACACGTGGCGTTCTTGAAAGCGTATCAGCATTCCGGTGACGTTTTCCAGGGCGATGTTGAATTTTAACTTGGTATTCCTGAAGTCTTTGAATCCATCTGGCTAGTTGTCCTTCTGGGTTCTTGAAATTTAAAAGTCATTGCAAGGAAGCGTGTTCACTCCTGAGAATAAATTCCTGTCCATATAGGTAGTGATGGAAATGTTCAATAGACTTGACGATAGCCAGCAACTCTTTTCTAGTAACACAGTAGTTTCGTTCGGGCTTAGATAGGGTCTTGCTAAAATAAGCAATTACTCTTTCGGAACCTTCCTGCACTTGTGAGAGGACGCCACCAATTCCTGTATTATTTGCATCTGTGTCCAGGATATAAGAGTCTCCAGGTCTAGGGTAGGCCAGAATAGGAGCAGCCACCAGCATCTCTTTCAGTTTTTCCATGGCTCGGTGACAATCGGGAGTCCAAACAAACGGCCTTCCACTTTCAGTCAAACGATGTAGAGGTCTTGCAATATTGGAGAACCCTGGGATGAACCTTCGGTAGTAAGTGCATAATCCCAGAAAGCTTCTTAGTTGTGTCAAATATTTAGGAGTAGGCCACATCCTTACAGTTTCTGTCTTTTCTGGATCAGTTTGAACACCTTCGTCAGAAATTATATGCCCCAGGTAGGCTACTTCCTTTTTAAAGAGTTTGCACTTCTTTGGACTCAATTTTTAATTGGCAGCTTCCAAACGTTTAAACACCTTCTCAATGTTCGAGAGATGCTCTTCAAAGTTCTTTCCAAGTACAATGATGTCATCCAAATAAACCATACATGTTTCTGTAGCCAGTCCTTGCAGAACAGCTTCCATTAGACGTTCAAAGGTTGCTGGCGCGTGGCAGAGTCCGAAAGGCATTACATTGAACTGCCACAATCCCGATCCAGTTGTAAATGCAGTCTTTTCTTTTCATCAGGATGCATTTCTACTTGCCAGTATCCACTTTTCAAATCCAGTGTTGAAAACCATTGGGACCCAGCCAATGTATCTAGAGTTGCATCAATGCGAGGAAAAGGATAAGAGTCCTTCTTGGTGATGTCATTCAACTTCCTATAGTCGACACAAAATCTTGTAGATCCATCTTTCTTTTTCACCAAGACAACTGGAGAAACCCAGGGACTTGAAGATGGTTCAATAATGTTTTAATCAAGCAACTCTTTTACCAAGGTTTCCGCTTCTTGACGTCGAGCAGGGGTATCCGATGGGGTGCTTGTTCAATTGGGTTTGATTCACCAGTATTGATTCTATGCTTTGTCAAATCTGTTCTTCCAGTCTTCTGATGACTTGGCAAAAATGTTGCCGTAGGTAGCAAGGAGTGTTGCCAGTTCTTTCTGCTGTCCAGGTTGAAGTTCTTTCTTTGTTTCCTCCCAGACTTGTTGAAGATGATCTGGAACATTGTCTGCTCTTTTAGACTTCTGCATCACTGGATGGTTTCTCTTAATCCAAACAGCAGATTCTGCATTTCCAAGGCATGAGCCTTTCTTGATGGCACGTGCAGAGTTGTAGAGATTCACCACCCTTACTGGTATTACGACCCGTCCAGTGTAAATAAGTTCCTTTGCTACGAGAATCCCCCTTGAAGGTGCCTCGGAGTCTCCTTCCAAGATGGCAAATTTTGGAATGACCTTTGTAGTCTCCAACTATCTTTTGATGGCACATTCATTGCGTGGGGGCACATGTGTATCTTCTAGAGCTATCACTCGGCAGGCTTGAGAATTGTGAAGTTGCTGATATGTCATTCAACTTCCTATAGTCGACACAAAATCTTGTAGATCCATCTTTCTTTTTCACCAAGACAACTGGAGAAACCCAGGGACTTGAAGATGGTTCAATAATGTTTTAATCAAGCAACTCTTTTACCAAGGTTTCCGCTTCTTGGCGTCGATCAGGGGTATCCGATGGGGTGCTTGTTCAATTAGGTTTGATTCACCAGTATTGATTCTATGCTTTGTCGAAGAGGTAAATATTCATCGCTGGTCCGCAGCAAGTTCCGCCCGATATCTATCGAAAGTCCAAATTGTCTCAGGACATCCAGACCAATGATGCACTCGTCCATGATATCTGCAACGTAACATTTATGCTGAAAAATCTTGCTTCCGATTTGTATGCTTAGCAAGACACAATGGTGTACTTTAGCCCGCTCCCCGGTTGCAGTTTGCAGTGAAATTGGCTTCATTCGAACCTCAGCAGGCTTTGGATACAGATTCTGGAAGACATCAGTTCGCACAAGGGTGACATTAGCTCCAGTGTCAATTACCATGCCGCAGCTTCTTCCATTTATGAAGCCCCGTAGCAATAATTCATTTTCTGTATTTCGAAGACTGGAGACTTGGATGGTACCATCAGGGGCACTCCCAAATGACCCAGCCAGCTTTCGCCCCGAAAAGCTGACTATTCGTAGTTTTCCTGGTTCTTCCTAGGGGCTTAGGGGGGTTTAGAGTTATCTGGACAGTTTTTCCTAAAGTAGCCATCTTTTCCACATTTCCAGCAGTATATCACTGCGCTGTTTTAATTTTCAGGGGCAAGTTGGAGACAAGTGGTCATTAGCTCTACAGGTCCAGCAGCGACCCTTTTCTCTTTCTGGATTATCCAATTTAACTTGTCTAGCCACGCGATAACTTCCCCTTGAGGGATGTTGGGCAGCTTACAGGCTTGGACAAGGGTTTCTTGTAGAGTAGTCGCACTTGAAAGTCTGGCAAATATTTGGGTCTCAGGGTCTCCGATGGCATCAATAAACTGTTGTTGGGCCATAAAGTCTTGTGTTTCAGACGGGCACGTTGGAAAGGCTAATCTTGCCAGGCGTCGGATGTCGTTGGCCAAATCCTGCAAACTTTCTTTCTTTTCTTGTAGTCTATTCTTGAACTTCACCATGTGGAGTTGTTCGTAATGTTCTTCTCCATATCGGGACTCCAACGGATCAATCAGGGCGTTGAAGTTTAGGGGAAGTTGTTCCGGAATCATCTGGAGTACATACACTGCAGGTCCACGAAGTGCAGCAGCCAAAAAGCTTGCCTTATCTCTAACGTTCCATCCTCTCGCTTGGGCAACCACATCGAACTGGGGTTTGAAGGAGGTCCATGATGATTGTTCATCAAAGGTAGGAACTTTGACAAGAGGCCTACCCAAATTATTATTTTCTTTCTGGAAAACCGGAGTTCTTGGATGGTCCGTTTCCACAGCAGCAAGTCTCTCTTTTAAAGCAAATAATTTTTATTTCCTTTCTTCTTTTACAGAGGAGATTTCATCTTCTAAAGCATTTGAATTCAAGCCCCAAGCTTTCTTTCAGCTCTTGAGGTTGAGCTTGAAAAGCATCGCGAGTTTCTTGATTTTGAGCTTGAAGAGCCTCGCGAGTTTCTTGATTTTGAGCTTGAATAGCCTAACGAGTTTCTTCATTTTGAGCTTGAAGAGCCTGGTTTTGAGCTTGAATAGCCTCACGAGTTTCTTGGTTTTGAGCTTGGGTCTCAGGGTCTCCGATGGCATCAATAAACTGTTGTTGGCCAATAAAGTCTTGTGTTTCAGACGGGCACGTTGGAAAGGCTAATCTTGCCAGGCGTCGGATGTCGTTGGCCAAATCCTGCAAACTTTTGCAACGAGAGCCTCGTTTAGAGCTTCACGAGTTTCTTTATTTTGAGCCTGAATAGCTTAACGAGTTTCCTGATTTTGAGCTTGCAAAGCCTGGTTTTGAGCTCGCATAGTTTGGATCGCTTTCAATATTTCTTCCATTTTTCGGGTAAGTACCATAAATTATTCAGGCTTCACCTAAAGATCCGACTTCTGACACCAAATCGATGCGTTGTTGGTTGACAAAGAATAACTTCCGTGGGTAGAAAGGATCTTTAGGACTTTATTTAAGCCTAATCGATAAAATAATTACAGAAGAGTGCAAAAATGAAACAACAATAAATAAAACAGCAGTTACAAACTCACCAACTGCAGCACGGTGAGGGAAAGCAGGAGCAGAACAGGGGACAGAAATTCGTAGAACCTTCTAGAATATTTCAGGAAGTACACCGGCGTCGGCGTTAAGCAGCAGTTCAACCTCTTGAGACATCAGCTTGCTTGGAGTCCACCACGTAGCTTCGTTCTTCTTCTCCCTCGCATGAGTTTCTCATCCCTATATATCCCCAAGTAGATATTTCCAGAACGGTCATGGTTGGTTAGCCAATCAGAAAGCCGCCAGCGCTGAGCATTGCGCAATTGCTACTGATTGGCCAATCAGTTCTTCTTCGATTTTCTACATTTTTCTGGAACGTTCTAAAGCATTCTCTTCTAGAATGCGCCATTTTTTCTACGTAACCATATGTTATAAATTATTAATTATTTGTTTTTCAGTGTAAAATATAATAGTTGTTGCGAAAGAGAGAGAATAAGTACATTCTGTGATTAATTTCGTTTGAAGACTACTATTATTGACAATAATAGCTGTATTTACACTTTGCGTGTTTTCTATTTGATATTTCTTAGCTAACCATGTAATAATTACTTTCCCATCAATTGTATAAGGTTCTTGTACTAAAATTATATCTGCTGTTTTAATTTCATTGGAAGGGTAAAGTTCGTTTATATATATGATACTTTTTCGCGCATTTTGTTGTACTATTTTAATCTTAGTATTTTAATTTAATTTTAATTTTTATCCACGTAGTGTTTCCCGTCTTCGTCCATAGTCCTTTGTCCACTATCCGCCATCATGATCCTGTCGACTTATACGAGTCTACTGTCGTAAACCCGGGTAAGCCAACAAGTGAGTTGGAATCAGTCGGGGTTGAGTGGCAAGACGTTCAGAGTGGGAAGTCCGCACGGAACAGTAAGGACAAAGTTTGGGATCAAAAGACGCTCTCCTAGTAGGTTTTTTGTCCCTCCCTGGATCCCCCGGGTGTCTGGTGGCAAGCTGGTGTCACTTTGAGACGATTAGAAAAGACGTCATACTTTATTACTTACATATCACCTTGTTTAAATTACGAGAGAATGTGCTCCCTGTGAGAAAGGTTTGATTAGGGGAGTAAAATAAAATGGAGCGAAAAGCTAGCAAACCTATTAAGTGGGAAATAATTTGGGGCACAAATTAGTTACTAGAATAAAAATAAAGATAAAGGGGAGAGTAGTGGTGACACACTGATATAATATTATGAAACTACCAAAAAAATATATAAGGAGTACATAGGAAGGATAAATTTGAAGTAAGCATACAAATAGCGAGGGTAAATATTTGGGAAAGTAAGGTATACTATTTACAGTTTTTTGTTACTTAAGGTGCCATGAATATTTACAACATAGTTTCAGGGATGTAATACAGAAACGAGGAGAAGTAGAGATAATAAAAGTAATTTAAAATACAAAAGAAAATTACTTAAGCAAAAGGTTTGGGATAGGCAGTGACACAGTGAAGAATAAAGGAAGAAGGTCTGAATTGGTTTTTGCAAAGGACATCTCAAGAGTCCTGCCCTGCAATACGAGCTTAGTAAGTAGCATGTAAGTAGCATTAGATCAGATGGGCAAAAGGCGTGAAGATCGAAGGAGAGGTAGGTAATAAGAGAATATGGGAAAGAAAAGCTTGCTGAGAGAGGTTAAAAGAGATGGAGACTCAAGAGCTGCGCTGCTGTCGGTTATTGAGCTCGACCAGATGAAAAATAAAAGTAAAAGAAAAATGAGTGGGGGCATCATACTGATGATGGCGATGGAGCGAGCGTGAGAGAAAAAAATATCTCGCTGGTTACCCAAGCTCTCCGTGTGGAGTTAACATGGGGAGGAAGAGTGTACAAGGTCGATGAATCATAATTTTTTTTTTTTTTATTGTTGACGAGCAGGAGTCTCGGGAACCGTTGAAGAGGTTAGAGGATGGAGGTAGATTGAGAAAACAGGGTTCGACTGTTGCCATTGATTGATTGAACCCGGGTTTGAAGAAAATAGAATGAAATGAAGAATGCTGGAACGGTGACCCGGGGAGAAAATAAAAAAAATAAAAATAAGCCATGGATTTTCCTGAACACACCATCAGGATGGGATGGCGAGGAAGTAACAGTCCACTGGGGCAAATTAATAACAAAAAAGTTGTTGAACAGGAACTCCGCGATGGACGATGGGTGGTTAAATCTCAGACGTAGTCCATGGAAATTAAAAATCATAATGTTATAGAAATATTCAAAAATATCTGAGATGATTATAAAAAATATAAGATGGCACACATCAAGGATCGTAAAAATATAAATGAGTAAGATTAAAAAATATAGTAAGTATTTAGGTTAGTGTGTTGCCCACGTGATTCAATGCTTATAAACGCAAATTAGACGATGTTTGGAAAAGTCAAAAGTGGTAAATAATTTGAAATGCCATTATGGTTTGTTTTTTATTTTTTCATAATTATAATTTCAGAGACGTCTCACATGATGAGAGAGAGAAAAAGGAAAACGAACTTATCAAAAGTAGTAAAATGTTACAAGTAAAACTTATAATGGATATCTGAAGGATTAGAGTGACGCAGTGGTAAAAAGAGAGGAAGTCTGAGTTGATTCTGGCAATGGCGTTCGGCAATGCAATACGTGCCTGTGTAAGTGAGGTATTGTTTTCATTGACCGAACTCCCAAGACTTTCCATAATCAACATTAGATCAGACAGGGGAGGAAGGTAAGTTGAGAGTGGAGGATTGGGAAAGGTGGAGTCGAGAGTTGCTCTGTTGCCAATGATGATTGAGCTCGGATGAAAATTGAAAAAAAAATAAATAAATAAATAAAATGGTAAAAATGATGGTTGTGATGATGATCCGAGCGTTGAAAAAAAACTCGAACTGGTCGCCTGAGCTTACTGTTGGGAAGTGTACAGCGAGGAAGGTTGAGCCAGCTGGTTGAATTAAAATTTGAAAAAAAAAAAATAAAAGTTTCTTGGCGAGCAGGAGACTCTTGACTGCGGGAAATATGAAAGGTAAAGGGTACTGTTGCCAATGATGATTGAACAAACATTGTTGAATGTAATGAATGATGTTGTCGGGTGATGGATAAAAAAAGAAAGAATCTTCGGATTTCCTGAACTCGTTATCGGGAATTTTATACCGAGAGGAAGGATGGTCCAATAGATAAATTAATAAAAAAAATAAAATGGGTGGCACCAGGAACTCTATGGGAGACTGTATGAGGTTGAGAGAAAATGGTTTAAGGAGGTGTGAGCAAGTGATATAGGAGGATGGGTTTGGGCAATAGTGATAGAGAGGGGCGTCAAAAAGGGAATAATACTATTAATCTAATAGAAATACGGATATCAGAAAATAGACGATCTCGAGGTAATAAAAAATATATATATACTGTTGAAATAAATTCAAATGATGTTTAAAAATCGAAGTTGTAGTTTTATGATGACAGAGATGAAGAAATACTCGAAATTTAATAATATAAATGATTGATGAGGGTTGAATATTCTAAGATATAATGACTAATGGTAATAGTAACATAAAATGTTTATAATAATGGTTAGGTTTGGATGGTTTATAATGGCTGAGTGATTGAGTTATAGAAAAATAAAATATAGCATACAAATATAAAGGGTAATTATAAAAAAGGTGATAGCTTGATGGATGGCATTGACGAAGATGTTTTGTTCTGGTAATAGGATCGGAAGGCAGAGTTGAGCTCATTGAAGAGCGAAAGGAGTTCACCTTTGAGGAGCTCGTGGAGCCTCGCAGAAGCGTACCCGATGTTGTCCTGCACGGCTTTCAGTTGCCGGAAAAGGTTTTCTGCCGGATAAGTCCCGTCGTAAGGTGCCATAGGGGGGACATAGGCACGTGGTACCGTCACTTCTTGGAGGGCCTCGGTGAGTCGGTTTACCAAGTTGGCCAAGCTGGGCCGGATGTAAGTGGCGGGCACCTCAAAAGCGTCCACGTAGCGTTTCCCGTCTTCGTCCATAGTCCTTTGTCCACTGTACGCCATCATAATCCTGTCGACTTATACGGGTCTATTGACGTAAACCCGGGTAAGCCAACAAGTGAGTTGGAAGCAGTCGGGGTTGAGTGGCAAGGGGTGCAGAGTGGGAAGTCCGCACGGGACAGTAAGGACAAAGTTTGGGATCAAAAGACGCTCTCCTAGTACGTCTCACGTGGCACCAGGACCAGAGGAAAGTTGAGGATTAACTGAGGAAAGCTCGGCGTCTTGTATGAAGCCGCGGACGCAGGGAGGAACCAAAACGGCGGCCACAAGGGCCGTCATGAGATGGCAACGAACCTAGTACTGAGCGGGGCTGTCCGAAAATATCCACTGTAACCTAACTAACTGTCAACATCAGGACCAAGGCCCCTTTTTTGTCCCTCCCTAGATCTCCCGGGTGTCCCGTGGCAAGCTGGTGTCACTTTAAGACGACTAGAAAAGACGTCATACTTTATTACCTACATATCACATTGTTTATATTACGATATATATATATACTAGCCGACTGGACCCGGCTTCCCCCGGGTATTGTTCGAGTGGGGTTTACTCATGAATGAATAGAGCCCCAAACTGTTTTAAAACTTTTAGTAATTATTTTTTTTCTTTCAGCACAATGGAGATAAACTGAAAATAGCAATATTGAAAATGCTGGTAAAAAGAATCTGAAATATAAGATCAATTTCACAAACACATCTAATGAATAGAGTGCTGTTTTGGAGGAGTGGTCTAAACTTGATTTTTAAAAACCACGACCCGGGATCATCGAATCCAGCTTTGGGCACTTTGTTCTGAAAAAAAAAATTCCCCAATGGCCCCTGATTCTTGAAAAAGTCCAACCCCTCCAGTGAGTGCAAGTAACTAAACTGGGCTTTGGTATCTAAAAAATGAAAAAAAATCTAATGATTAGTGTGAATTAAGGAAAATGGTCCTCGCAACCTGAAAGTTTCACTTTCTCCACTTCACTCTCGGCTGTTCAAGAAGAAACAGCCAGATTAAACATTTTCAAGGGCACCAAATCCGGCACTCACATCTCTAAATAGTTAATCAACTTTTATAAATGTAATATATCTGCAATACTGAAATACCCGGACTTGGATGAATTTTTTATTAGATTATTGTTGGCAGTTTTAGAAAAGTGTGGGAAATTGAATATTTTAACAAAAGAATATAATTTTTAAAATGGTAAATAAAATAAAAATAAACGAATCATGTGTGATGTTTCAGTAACAGCATTGTTACCTTATTAAGACAAAAATACTGAATGTATTCAGTACTTTTGTCTGAAGATGGTTACAATGCTGTTACTGAAACCACACATAATTTATTTATTTGTATTTGGTTTTGCCTCCTTATGATTCTTATCTTTATTTCAAAATATACCTCAATTTTTTCACCTGAAAATATATATTTCCAAGACCTTAAATAAAAGTAAAATGTCAAATGAGCTATTAATTAACCTTATATGTAGCAGCCTTATGGGTCAGTAACATGTGAAAATAAGGCCAACAATTAAAATATCTTTTAAAAAAATTAAATTTTGAATGCTAGCTTCACACAGGACACAAATTTTGCAACCAGCTATATGCGTTCTTTTTTACTATGGTGTGATTTCCACATGATGGATCTGTAGATACATTATAATCTCTCCAGAGCTTAAGGTAGCAAACAGTACTTTCGCAATACATAAATATCAATGCCAAAAGCCAGAGTTACGATAGCATGTTGCAGTGTAATGTTGACCTGCAGGATGGGAAAAAAGCAATATTATATCCAAAGACTTTAATTTGAAAAGTATTATGAAACGGTAAAAATATAATCTTACATTTCAAAAGCATGAAAAAAGCTATCTTTATTCTAATAAATTTAGTTTAAAAACGAACAGCATGTAAAAGTATGCATTAATCGAAATCATTTATTAGCTCTAACAGTGCTGCCCCCAGCGGTAAAAGACTGGAGCTAACGCTTTTTTTTTTTAATAGTACATTAACTTAACAACATTCCATGTCTTGCTAACATAAATTTTTAAAAATAATATGCCTAATAATAATGCAATTCTAAAAATCATACATGAAGCTTTTATTAAATTAAATGGGAGCGAAATGGTGTTCAAAACTTTTTTGACTGACTAAAAAAATCAAATGGAAGAAGATCTTCAAAAAAGTATAGTTTTCAGAAGAATCTGCACAATAACTATGAGTAGAACATATTCTCTGGCTCCCTCATTGGTCAGATTGCTGATTGTATATTTCTTCATTTAAATATGAGTATATTTTCATTTATTTATCTAAATACATATATTCAAAAATATGGTTGTACCATATAGATATAAATTAGCAGTTATATATTGTGAAGCATATAAATATAAACCCTACCTAAACAAATGACAGCAATAAAAATTTGAGCCTACCCTTAAAAAAAAGCAGTTACTGAAAATGCATAGCTGCTGCTTACAATATAAACGCTATCAGAGCATAAACATATTACATGGAACAAACATATAGTAAAATATATGCATAATTCGCCGCTAGGAGACAGGGATGGACGGTCGCACCGCGCTACGGCTCCAGATAAGTGTACTTTCTTTCTTTCTTTTTTGACCTGAAAATATGTTTTCCTTGCTTTTTGATCTTTTAAATTCGATATTCTAAATAATACTATATATCATATTGAAAAGTAAAATAAAGTTAACGGTGAAACAAAATGAGATTGATCGCAAAATTTGCATATTTGATGATTGTTTTATACATGGTGATTTGCATAACAAAGACAATAGAGCTTACGGTAAAATTTGCCGATTTTAAGACTAAACTCAATAAGATGAAATATTACAAGGATAGAACTGGTGTAACTTTGATGGACTGTTCGATGGCTTACTGGCTGAAAGTGATCACGGCCTTACTGATAATTGGATGTGTAGAACTAAATCCAGGGCACAAAAGACAGGCCACATTGACAAATATGCCTCACTCTACTCCGGATCAGGCACCAATGGACGATATAAAGCTACTGATAATTAACCTTTCGGCTGAAGTGAATAGATTGGGAGAGAAATTGGATGCAAGGTTGCTTAATATTGAGCAGAAGATGGAGGATTGGGATCGAAGAATGACTGGAATGGAGACATCTATAGCTTCGTGCACAGATGCACTGGCGACTAACACGAGGTCAATTTCTCACAATACCCTAAAAATAAGGAATCTGGAAGAACGCGCGGAGGCTTTGGAGAGACGAGCCCGAGAAAACAATTTAATAATATATGGCATCGAATCAGCAGAGACTGACAGTCGGGAATTGCTGCTACAAAAGGTCAAGAAGTTAATGGCGGAAGATATGCAGATTGCTCATGATGTGGTAATTGCCGAATGTCATCGCCTGGGCAGGGGACCAAAGGCGCCCATTCTGATTGAAGTTCCTGATCACGAGTCCAGAATAAGTCTCCTAAAGAACTCATCCAAACTTCGAATACTCAATATTTTTATGAGCAGAGATTACAGCCTCCAGATTAGAGAGCAGAGAAAAATTTTAATAGAAAAGAGAAAGGAACTTTACAAGAAAGGTATAAGATCGAAGTTGAGGGAAAATAAACTTCTAAACGGCATCAACTACACGGTAGTGGAGGGACAGGTGGTGAATGCCAAAGGAGAACCAATATAGCTAGAGGCACAACCGCGGATTTCCGTAAATAGATGTAAATATTCAGGTAATAAAATACATACAAATAAAGATGCACAATCTAGAAACAAAACTCAACTAACAGGAACTCCTCATAATTCACATAGCAAGACTCATACCATTAAAAAAGTCAACTTAAGGGCACAAATCTGAAACATAATAAAATTAAGATCGAAAAAATAACAACCAATGATTGACATAGCTAAAAACGAACGATTCATTTATTAGAGATTTGGTTCACTATTTCTTCCAATGCCCTCTCTTAACAGAAAAACGTACTGAAATTTTCCCAAGCCCTAATTTTGGTCAATTTAGATATCATCGCATATGTGAACTTCTCTCTTCATCTCTGGATGATGAATAACTGATTGTTAGATACTTCAAGTTCTGCACAGAAGCTGGGCGCATGAGAAAGAATGCAGGGCAAGGGATACTGGAGGATTACTCATATGTAAATAGGTAACTGAATGTGAGACAACTTTATTTTGTTGTAAATGCTTCCTCTTCCCGGCGAATCCTGTATGGGGCGGAATGCCCTAAATAAAGGCTTTTGTTGTTGTTGTATAGTAAAATATATGTAGCAAGTTATATAGAAAAAAAACATATCTTTTTTTTTCAATAAATATACTTTTTACAACTTCAATAAAATTTATACTTACTCTAAATATGAGAAAGAAAAAAAATAGAATACTGTTCTAAATCGCAATTTGTCTTAAAATAGGAATATTTCTTATGAGAATCAAATAGTAAACCTTAGCTTAAAAATGTAGATCGTTATTTTTACACTAATTAAATTAAACATAGCGAAAATTGCATTGTCACTAAAAGGTATGAATAAGTTGCGAAATAAATAATATTTCCAATTAATTTAATTTGAAAAATATAACTAAATAACTAATATTACTAAAAAGGGAAAAAAAAGGTTATTCGAAATGCCATTTTTGCACTTTTAGCCTAAATGCTAAACCAAAACCTCAGCTACCTAAGCGCGAAATTTCACAATATAGTTTTTATCAACCCAGGTTCCGGGGGCGTATAAATTTGATAACGATCGATTCATATTATTCACAAAGAGTTTAAATATATATATAATCTCACCTATCAAAAATATTCATCGTGTAAACAAACGAAAATTAATCTTTTAAACAAACAACGTGTAAAATTATTAACCAATCAAATTCATTTATCGTCGCGACCAGTGCGGCGACAAGCGGTCTTCTTCTTCTTTCTTATCTCCACTCAATCACACTAAGGTATCAAGCTTGTGAAGCTTGAGATTTTTGATGGTGTCTGCCGGGGAAGAGTAGAGCTCATCAATGGATGAGTCAATACAGTCAATAATATGTCTTGGGGTTGCAGGCTGAGAATTGCACTTAGTACATAGTGGGAAAACCTTGCAACCATTCTGGAAAGTCATTGTCCGTAGATGGCCAGACTTAAGTCTGGAAATCAAAGACTGTTATTCTCTTGGGAGGACAGAACCGGTGCTTGTCCCTCCTGCTCTGTGCCAGTCATGTGCAGCATCAGATTTCCATTCCTGCAGGCATTGGGTTTTGATCGTATGGAGGAGGTCTCTTTCGTCTAGTTGGGTGGTGGATTCTCTTGCTTCAGGTAGGCCAAGAGCTCCAGCCTTTGCCAGAGAGTCTGCCAGCTCATTACCAGGAATTCCAACGTGAGCTGGAAGCCATTGCACTGTGACTGAGCTGTTGGCTGGGAGTCGGTTTACAGACTTAGCAATGCTCTTGAGGAGAGGTTCTTGACTGGAGAAGCAGCTTTGAAGGGTATAAATGGCTGCTCTTGAATCGGAGTAGATTATTATTTTGCTTGGCGAGTTGATGTTGATGTCTTTTAGAGCCGTATCTATAGCAGAGAGTTCTGATTTATAAACTGAAAGATGTCTAGGGTGGGAGAGGGAGATTTTTTCCAGGATCTTATCTTTGTAGATAGCAATTCCACTGCCAGACAATCCAGTTTCAAGTTGGCTACCGTCAGTGTAAATTGTGATATCGAAGAGGGAGCTATTTTCCTCAATGATTTGTAGGCCAAGAGCTTTAAGTAATTCTGTCTGAGTTTCATGTTTGTGGGGATTGTCTGGTAGATGAGGGAAACCGATGAGTTTGATGCGAGTTTTGTGTGGGGGAAAGGAAGTTCTGTGTTTGGGATTAATTGGGATGTCTAAAAGATTAGAGTTGTGAGCCAGGTTGAGAGGAGTGGGGCGTTTTAATCTTTGGTTTGGGACCCAATTTCTAATAAATTTTCCTGTAAGATGTTCTTTTGGAGAGTTAATATTTTTTGTTATAAATTTTGAAAAGCAGATTTTTCTCCTTAGGTGCAGGGGAAGTCCGCTGATAATTTTAGCTGTGCTTGGTTGGATTCTGTCTATTTTGGATAGGTTAGTTTTACTTGTATTGATCCAGGCTGGTGTAGCATATTCCAAGATAGGTCTTACGAGTGCATGGTACGTTGTGCGTAAGATATTGGCATTTGCACCCCTGTTTTTGGTTTTACAATTTTTAAAGAAAGCATATTAACCTTTTTAGTTTTTTGAATAGCCTATATGTTAAACGAAATCTTCATCCACCTACATGCGAAATTCCATAATGATTGATTCTGTAGATTTTGCGCAACGCGATAACAAACATCGATTTTGTATTTCATTTTTATAGATATAAGGATTATATAATCTAAAAATTAAAATATTTCTATATTTTAAAAAATATATATTTTATTTTATTCATTGATATTTTACTTTTGGTTATCATCGTTTTTTAGAAAGACTTTCAGTTTTTGTTGTATAGTTTAGTTGTAAATATGCGTAGTTAACATATCTATCCTTTTAAATCACTAATATAGGATTAACTTTATAAATTCCATATAATGTGAAAATAACTAATGTTTAATCTTTCCTCAAGTAATTGAAAATAAAAGCTACTTTACGGTAAATAATTATCTTTTTTTTTTATCACGACTGCACCTCAACCCTTTATCTTATTGATCCATTGTCTTATCAACCTTTATCTAACAACAACAAACAAAATATTCATAACAATAAGTCGACAGGATTACTTGAATTTCAACTCAATTGCTCTATGAATTATTATTAAAATTTTATAAAACTATTTTTACAAAATGTCGTGCAAACAAAGGAATGTTGAACATGTCATGACGCCTAAACCAAGTACTATAGTAATACCAAAATTTAATGGTCAAAATTTAGACATAATATCTTGGCTCAAATTCTCTAACAAAAAATGTCTGCAGAAACATCTTGATGAAGATTTTAAACTAAATAATACACTGGTGTCCAAAAAATAAGAAACTTTTGTTTTTTAATGATATGTTTAAGAATATACGACGCTAAAAGCTAAAAAGTAATTTAATTAGGTATTTTAAGTTCTTTAAATTATTTATCGCAACCATTCGATTCGGTAAAATTGAAAATATGCAAATTTTTGTTTGTCTTTATAAGTGTGCTATTTGGCGTGTCGTTTACCCCATCTAAGAATTGTTCAATTATAATTTTATTTAATCCTTAGTTAATTATGAGTTTAAGAAAAATTTTAGCAGATGATTTAAAATGGAGAGCTGTTGGAAGCATGGAGGCAGGGCAATCACAAGTTGAAGTAGCAAAATGCCTAAATGTGAATAAATCTGTGGTCAGCAAAATATGGAAACAGTTCATTGAGACAGGAACCGTCAGTTCAAGCAGACGCACACCCCTCCATATTTTTTTCTGGGGGCACTTTAACTGCCCAATGGTACAGGGGCGAGATCCTTGAGCCCTATCTAAGACCTTATAGAGATCAAATTGGTCACAATTTAATTTTAATGGACGATAATGCTCGTCCGCATAGGGCAAGGCTAGTCAATGGATATCTCCATAGTGAGAATATTCGAAGGATGTATTGGCCAGTTAGATCTACGGACCTGAATCCAATAGAGCATGTGTGGGATGCTCTAGGGAGGCGTTATTGGAGCTCGTCACCCCTCTCCCAGAACCCTCGTTGAGAACTGCTCTATTGGAGGAGTGGGGTTTACTACCCATGGACCTCCTCCAAAGCCTGGTACACAGTATGAGGTCTCGCTGTGAGACCTTGATAGCTGTTAGAGGTGATCATACTCCCTATTGATATCTTATTTCTTTAAGATCTGGAACCTTAGCTTTGGGTATGTTGGTAATAATTTGCATATTTCATAATTTCAAATATTTTTTTATTATTTTCATATAGCCAGTCAAAATCTCAATAGTTTAAACTATTTGTATACTAAATTTTATATTTGTTAATAAATTAGCTTTTGAGATATTTCAATATTGGTTAAGTTTCTTATTTTTTGGACACCAGTGTATATCAAATTATCTTGAGGGAGAAGCATTCAGTTATTACATAGAAGAATTACAAGATATATATAATTGGGGAGAAATAGAACTAAAATTAACATCATACTTCACAATTAAGGATTCAAATTTATTCAGTAGGTTTCTAAACTTAAAATACAGGGTGATCCAAAAGTCCCGCACAACTTTAAAAATTAATAACTCCGCGAATATTTGCGCTAGAGCAATGCGGTAAACACCATTGTGTTCAGGATGCAATGGGATTTTTTATGGCAAATAATGAAAAATTCGAAATTGATTTTAGTTACAACTTAATTCGCTAGAGATGGCGCTCTACCAGAATCAGCGATTCAGCGGCCAAATTGTTTGATAAATTGAAAAATATAACTGAACGACACGTATTTTTCCTTTTTGAATACCAGGAAAGAACCCTAATAATATCAAATGATAAATTAATAAAACACCATTTCGCCAAAAGTTAGAAGAAATGGTTAACGATTTTAAAATACAATCTGAGATATGTAAAATAGGTATATGCAAATTAAAACATGTAGCAAAAAAAAAATGTATTTTAGATGGAGTTTTGTGAAATAGATTGAATGTTTGAAAATAACTACTGATATCAATGCACGATCTTTGAAATGTTAATATAGTACCAAAAATTATGATGGCACTACTAATAGGATTTCTTGCTATAAGGAATGTGTAGTTTCTTGACTGATTGGCGACACTTGACTAACTGGATATTTGTCATGATCCAACAAATGAAATATAGAGGGGAGTGACAAAATATATTTTTCGTGCATTATTCCAAATATCCTATGGGTTTGTCAGATGTTATCATTGTTTATTATACTGTACATAATTTTGAAAATGTATCCCCTCAAAAAAAATTTTTTAAATCGGCCTTTTACGTTGAAAAACGTGATAGTAAAATCATTTTGTATTATTTTTGAGCAAAATTTCTAAAGTTTGGGGGGGGGGGGGGGGTACAGAGAATATTCCTTATGCTATTTCTTCTAATGAGCGAAAAGCGATAAACTAAACATAAGGGGTAAAATTGTGTATACCAGTGTTATTCGAGAAGTTATAACACTTTGGCCTGCACGACATAATATAAGATGTGGCAGATGACAAACAAAAAAAATTACTGTTCACAGAAAAAAAAGAGTCATGATGTGAGGACAGCATTTACAGGGTGTACCAGGTAAATTGGGACTAACTTTGACAGTCCATAAAACAAAAACTACTTGAGATAAAAAAACTTGTTTTTTTTCATTACGTAGCCATATTCATGTAAAATGCAAAAGTACATGTGTGCGCAGTGTAGTGATGAAGAGTAACCGAGAATTTGAAAATCGAGCTGCCATCATCGTTGCTCTGCGCGCCGGAAGGAGCCCCAAAGAGATAGTGGATTTTCTTAAGTTGCCCAAAACCACTATTTATCGTGTCAAGAAGCAGTGTGATGAGGCCGACAGTAACAAAGAGGGGATAGCTACAAGGAAAAAGCACTCGCGTCGATCGGACAGGGTAAGAGGCGAAGAATTTGTCAAAAATGTCAAGGAGAAGATTGATGGAAACCCTGGGAAGAGCATGAGGGCCATAGCCAAGGAAATGGACGTTGGCTCTATGACAATTGTCAGAACTATCCATGAGGACCTTGGTCTCAAGTCTTATGCCCTCGGAAAGGTCAGTTGCTGACTGAGAATATGAAGAATAACAGAAAAGGAAAGGCTGCTGCCCTCCTCAACAACCTGAAACACGACTCTTTTGGCATGCTAAGGTTCTTCTCTGACGAAAAGAACTTTGACGTGGACCAAAAGGTAAATCCCAGGAATGATCGCTGGATCTGTAAAGACCCCTCAGAGATACCTGTCGTGATGCACACGAAATTTCCTGCCTCCGCAATGGTCCTTGGCGTTATCAGCAGTGAAGGTGATGTCATGCCTCCCCATTTCTTTGAGAAGGGCCTTAGGATGAACGCTGACACCTACATCAATGTTCTGGAGACCGTTGTGAAGCCTTGGATGGACATGGTGGCCGCAGGAAGGAAGTATGTCTTCCAACAGGACTCAGCTCCAGCCCATAAGGCAAAAAAGACACAATCGTGGCTGACACTTAACGTCCCTAGTCACTGGGGTCCTGATATTTGGCCCCCTAATTCTCCAGATTGCAATCCCCTCGACTACTATGTATGGGGCGTTGTTGAGAGAGATGTCAACAAAGCTCCTCATACCACCATCCAGTCTGTTAAGAAAGCAGTTCACACGGTGATGACCCAAATGGACAAGGTCATCGTCGCCAAGGCCTGTGCTTCATTCCGCACTCGCCTCGAGACTGTTGTAGCTAATAATGGAAACTACATTGAATAAATAAAACCTATATCCTTTTATCTACTACTGTGTCAAATTTCATTCGGATATTTTAATTTTTACTTGCAAAAAATTTCAGTTAAAATACCATTGTTGAAATTCCCAATTTACCTGGTACACCCTGTATTATTCCCATAACCCAAAACAAAGAGCTGCAAAATATAACACATGAGGTAATTGCCTTCTCTCTTGTATTAGGTCACAATCCTTGCTCAATGTGGCGCCCTTCATTCTCAAACACCGCATGCAAACGATAGATGACAGAATGGTCACAATTAAATAGTTGAAATTTATAAAACGTGCCATCTGATAGAAGCCTTCAACATGGCCAATGTGGTAGGCCGGCATCGATAAAAACGCGACTTAATGTACCCCCATAACCGAAATTGTAAGGCGTCAAGTCTAGTGATATTGGAGGCCACTGGTATATATAGTGGCGACTTATCCCACGATTTTTACCGAACGTAATCGTTCAGCAATTGTTTGGCACCGCGGGAGATATGAGGAGGTCCTCCATCTTGCATGAATGTTATTTCGCTTAGTGCTTTTCTGTCCTGCAATATGGGAATAACCTTTACTCTCAAAAGTTGAACATAACGTTCACCAGTTACAAAAACGGTTTTAAAAGTTCTTTCATTTATGTTTTCAAAGAAAAATGGCCCAATAATAAAAGAAGAAGTGAACCCATACAAAACTGTAACTCTGTGCTGATGAAGTGGTATTTCTGTAAATATGCTAGGGGTTTCTGTTGCCAAAATGAGGCAGTTTTGAATGTTAAATTCTCCCTTTAGATAAAAGTGAGCATCATCTGTTTTTAGAACATTTGTCAGCCAGTTTTCATCAATATCAATTTGCCAGAAAACCCATGCAGCGAATTATTGACGCTTCTCAAAATCGCTGACTTTCAACTGTGAAAACTTTGAATTTTGTTTGGGTATTTTTATAGAAAAATTATAAATGTGTGTTCTCTCTAAACTATTCAATACGAAATCCCCGTTTGTCGAGAAACTTGTCTAGCACTTACTTCTCCATACGTGCTTAACGTTTCAATAGCTTCAGCATTCTGCAAAACCGTAACAGCCACTGACTTGCATGTCGATGGTCTTCCACTCCGAGGTTTTGCTTCCAGAGAGATCCAGTTTCCTCAAAACTTTTAATCAATCGCTTTAGAGAGTAGCAACTCATTGGTCCTTTACCGCTTCGAATATCTTCAAAGGAACGAAACGCTCGTAAAGCTTCAGTGACAGATTCTGAATCATAATTTAAAAAATTCATCAAGAGTGCTTTATCCTGTAGTGACGGCATTCCAGGGGGAAGAGGAGAAGTCCGACCACACCTCCTTGCGGTCCCCCCGGACCCTTTGAATATTTGACCAAATTCTGGTTCGTTTCCAAGATGACTAACGTTGCAACGGCACCCATTTTCAAATGAAGAGCAAAACTGATATCTCCAGTAATGCTACCGCGTCCGGGGTAACCGCCACGTCAGGAGCTGCAGCTCGAGCTCATGATGAGAAATCTACTATGAGGACACAATTCAATCTACTACAACTCAATATAAATGGTACCCAGAGAAAAATAAAGAGCTGACTTGTCTTCTCTGTGACAACAATGTACATATTACTTGTCCTCAGGAGACAAAATTGAATCAGAATCTAAGATTCAATATCAAAGATTATACAACACTACGAAAGGACAGACCGGGAAAATTCGGAGGAGGACTTGCCGTTTTGATTAAAACTCTAGAAATCAAATTTAAGGAAATCGCCTATAATCAGAGTAAGCCTAGAAAAAGCACGACAGAAGCTCAGGCAATAGAAATCTTTCTTACAGGTAAAACAATTCCAATCATAAATGTTTATCACCACGATAATACTAGCATCAATACAGGCCTGATAGAGATATTAAGTGAAGCTTCTTCGGATATCGCAATCATACTTGGTGATTTTAACGCCGAAAGACCAACCTGGGGATCACCTGTCCAGGATAACAAAGGTCAGCAGGTTGAGGACATGCTAACCGACCTCGACCTTACACCGTTAAATAACGAAAAGAACACCTATCTATCCAAGTCCACAGGCACAGAATCCGCAATAGACATCACAGCGATAAATTACAATATCGCACCCACAACACAATGGAAAATTCTGAAAAGTGCAATCAGTGACCACAGACCAATTTTAAAAACCCTAAAATTCAAAATTGAGAATTTCCAACAGAATAAAAGAACACTGGAAAAAAATTCACAGAAAAGCTTAAAGAACTGTGCAACGAATAATTAAATCACAGAACGATTGACAAAAAAAAAAGGAAAAATTCTCTTCGAACATTTTCAAAGCTTTAAAGTATCGATACCTAGAGGTAGACGTAAAATAATGTAAACAGGTAAGTTAAACAAGCAAGAAATTACCATCAAAAAGATATTTACTCGAGAGAGACTTCACACTGAATGATCTAAACTCATCAATAGGAAAGTTAAATCCGAGATGTCACCTGGAGATGCTCTAATCTTTGGTCAAATGATTAAACACTTTGGAGACGAAGCTAAAAATCAACTCCAAAGAATACTGAAGATTTCATGGCAAACTGGTAAACTACCAAAGAATTGTAAGATATCAATTATAGTGCCAATGCTGAAACCAAACAAAGATGCCAAGGAATGCAAGAACTATCGGCCAATTGCTCTTACCAGCATACTTTGTAAAATAAGAGAATGAATTATCCACTGTAGGCTCATAGTCTGGCTCACTAACAATAATAAAATAAACTTCTACCAAAATGCCTAAAGATCCAGATACTGTACAACTGATAAACTGTTCTACTTCTGTCAATCATTAATAGATTTCTAGGAAAAACCGCCAAAGAAGACAACGGCAGTATTCCTGGATATGACCTCAGCTTTTGATCGAGTGTAGAAATTATTTGAATGGCTGCACAACATCGGAGTAAGAGGAAAAACCTTAATCTGGATTGCAGACTTCTTAAGGTTTGGGTCAATGGAACATTTTCCAAAGCCCTAAGAACATGGGCTGGTGTACCTCAGGGATCTGTGCTCAGTCCTCTACACTTCTCGCTATATATTAACTGTTGTTTGTGTAAATAAATTAATATTATTTGTATTATTTAAAGCCTCATTATGTAAAAATATATGTGTATATAAATTGGACATTTTTTGTTGGCCATGGTCAAGTTTGAGCTCTTGTACGTCTAATTACGACACTACAAAGTGGCGACGAGGATGCGCGATCTACAGAGCCAGTAAAAAGCTGAGGAAAACGGCGTCTATGCAAGTATAACAACTACATCTTTTAAACTATCTGGATCAAGAAAACAAAGGAGTAGAAAAGATCAGCATGACAAGTTCAAAGTTAATAGTACGTTTTAGATGCTATAGCCCAATGGAGGACACTTCGATCTTTTTGTACAAATATTTGAGGCTTTTTTTTGGCATCTGAAGGAGGAGATTAAAGTACTGATTTTTACCTCGCTACCAGATTCTGAAACTTTGAAGCAGGGAAAACGACATTTTCTTCCTGGTCTAATGAAAGATCAACCCTATAATACTATAATTCAAAGAATTAAGCTGCATTTGGATCCAAAGAAGAAAGTGATACCACAGCGATGCAGATTTTTAAAGAGTGTTTAACAGGAAGAAGAATCAATTTCGGAATATCTTAGAGAATTGAAACATTTAGCAATAAATTGTAATTTCGGCGATATGCTGGGAACCATGATGCGAGACCGTTTTGTGGCTGGAATCAAGTTGGAAAGCCTGCAAAAGAAACTACTACAAGAAAACGACGATGTCACCCTGGATCAAGTTTTGCAGTGGCGATCTCGTTCGAACTGGCGGAGATAAAAAGGGCGAGTACAATAATAGTATGGGGCAGCATAGGCCTTTCAGGCAAAGGGGAGAAATAATGTGTTATAGATGTGGTAAAAGACATTCACACGTGGCCTCCGTTTGCCCTCATAGAACAAAGACTTGTTTTGAAATGTAAAAAACTGGGTCATTTATGTAGGGTCTGCAAAGCTAGTAAAAAAATGTGGGGATGTAAATATGTACAAGAGGACTCTATATATTCTGTATAGGGCGAAACTGATGCCACAATAAATTTAACAGTAGATGGTTATTCTTTGTGCTTTACAATAGATACCGGAAGTCCAGTTACGTTGATATTTATAAGATTTATTGGCAAGGTAAAAAATTATTTCCAACAAATTTAAGATTAAAATCCTTTTGTGGTAAATCAATAGAGATTATAGGGCAAAGAAATTTGTTTGTAAAAGAAGCCAACCAATATTTACGATTAATAGTTGTAAATGAAAAATCCAGGTGATTTTGTTAGAAAGAGAATGGCTTAAACAGTTAAAACTTGATTATCCTAGATTGTTTAGCATTAAAAATTTAAATAATGAATATAATAGAAATAGTTTGATTGATAGATATGCAGATTTGTTTAACAAAGATTTGGGCTGTCACAAAGGAGGTTTAAATAAATTTAAATTTAAAAAAGGATGTGACTCCTGTGTTTTGTAAGGCCAGAAGTTTACCTTTCTCTCTAAAAACCAAAGTAGAGAATGAAATTGATCGTTTAGTGAATTCTTGCATTTTATAACCTATAGTTCATGCTTCTTGAAAAAAGTGATACTTTGGCCAGTATAAATCTTTTTATTACATCGACGTTTCGACAAAAAGCATGTCGTCATGTTCACGATATAGTTCATGCATATTGGACCGCTCCAATAGTACCAGTATTAAAAAAGGATGGTAGTGTAAGTATATGTGGTGATTTTAGATGTACAGCTAATAAAGCAATATAATTAGATAGGTATCCCATTCCATCGATCGATGAGATATTTTCAAAATTATCTACCAGCACCGTACTTTCGACTCTAGACCTATCACAGGCTCACTTACAAGTAATGTTAGCGGGAGAAGCCAATGCTGTTGTTGATATAAACACAACAAAGAGGTTATTTTCTTATGAAAGACTACCATATGAAGTAGCGGTAGCACCAAATAAATTTCAGAGGATTATGGAAGGTCTATTTGCTGATTTGCCAGGTGTGGCCTGCTACATAGATGATATTTTGGTTGCAGGAAAAGACTTTGAAGATCATGAACAAAAGTTGGATCTAGTGTTTAGATGATTGCTAGAAAAAGGTTTAAAGTAAAACAGATATAAATGTAAATTTGAAAAGAAATCGGTGGAATATTTAGGGTTTAAAATGGATAAATATGGACTGCATCCCTTAGAAAATAAAATTAAAGCAGTGATAGAGGCGCCTGAACCTAAAGAATGTTTCACAATTAATATCTTTCATAGGACTCTTGATTTATTATTATAGATTCAAAAAGAATATAACAAACATTTTAGCGCTATTCTATCAACTTGTTTGAATAAAATTGTAGATGGAATTGGACGAAAAAACATCGAATGTTATTTTTAAAATGTAAATCATTATTAATGGACTATGGACTAGGCGTAATTCTGAGTCATAGAAATGATTGAAAGGAAGAATGCCCTATAACTTTTGCTTCTTGAACATTAACTGAAGCGGAAAAACGTTTCTCTCAACTAGAAAAGAAAGCGTTGAGAAATTCAGACAATATTTACTGGGACGAAAATTTGTATTGGTCACAGACAACCGACCCTTAATTCATATATTTTCACCTCATAAACCAATTCCCATATGTGCATCATCCAGAATTAAAAGTTGGTCCTTAAAATTAGCTGCATTTAATTATACTGTGGAATTCCGAAAAACTAGTGATAATTCCAATATTGACGCATTGTCACGTCTTCCTTTAGAATCGAGTGTCAGGGAGTCTCTTGATGAAGACCAGGTACTTCTTCTCAGGAAGTTGAATGAGGTACCGTTCTCTTTTATGGAGGTGACATATGAGACGCCCCAAGATAAAATATTGTCTATAGTATTAAGGAATGTTAGAGAAGGCTACTGTGTGTGGAATTTTACAAGGGTGTGTGTACTGAGGGAAAACCCACTATCTCCTCATCATGAGATCAATGAGGAATTAAGTTTGGAGTTTGGTTGTCTTCAATGGCATGAAAGAGCGGTAAATTCCCAAATATTAAGATCTTTAATTTCAAATGACTTGCATGAAATTCACATGGGGATTGTTAAAATGAAGATGATTGCCAGACGGTATTTTCTGGTGGCCAGGCATAGACAGTAACATCGAGAAGTTAACTAGAGAATGTAGAGTATGCCAAGAATCGGCAAGCATGCCCCCGGCTACCATCTCGGAATGGACTTGGCCCGAAAAACTGTGGCATCGACTTCATCTTGATCTAGCAGGTCCGTTCACGGGAAGAATGTTTTTGGTTCTCGTGGACGCATACTCAAAGTGGATAGAAATTTTTATCATCAAAGATATTACCAGCAAAACGATTATAAATCATCTTAGAGAAATTTTTGCCAGATTTGGATTGCCCTAATTTTTGGTTACAGATAACGGAAGACAGTTTGTCTCCGGTGAATTCGAGCAATTTACCAAAATGAATGGTATACGGAACACTAAGACCAGTCGGTATAATCCTAGTACAAATGGTTTAGCTGAGAGATATGTAAGAGAGTTTAAAAACCTTTTGAGAAAGAATAATGGGAAGGATGATTTAGAGACGAATCTACAAAGATTCCTTTTTGCTCATAGAGCATTCCCCCAAACTCTAATAAAGGAATTCTCCCGCGGAACTGCTAATGAAGAGAAGTTTAAGATCAAGATTCTCGAATTTAATACCAAGATGGGAAATCCGCGAGAGGTATTTCATGAGGCCGTAAGAAGGCAGGAGCAGTTTACTACAGGTTGCGAGGTTTATTTCCGCAACTATGCAACTGGACCTAAACGGTAAAAAGGTACCATTTTGAAATTATTGAGCTACCGTCACTACCTTATAAGTTGCGAGGGCGTCGTGTATAATAGGCATATCAATCAATTGCGACCTGTGAGAAAGAAACAAGCGGAGACCAGAAATTTGATACTTCCTCGAACATCAGGAGAGAAGCCTGTAGGTGGAAGTCAGAAATAAAGTGAAGAGGAGGTTCCAGAGGTTACATCAGGAAACAAGGAGGAGACTGCTTCTGTGCACGTACCCTCTTGCACTCCTAGACAAGGGCCTGTTGCTGTGCACGTGCCCTCTTGCACTCCTAAACCGGAGCCTGCCGCTGTGCAAGTGCCCGTCCGCAGTCCTAGACCTCAGAGAGCCAGGAAACCCCCAGTCCGACTGGAGTATTATTAAGGGGGGAGATGTGTTGTGTATGTAAATAGATGAAGATTATTTGCATTCTTTAAAGTCTCATTATGTAAGAATATATGTGTATATAAATTGGACATTTTTTGTTGGCCAAACGAAAAGATTAAGAGCTAAAAAAAGAGTCATGGCTAAGTTTGATTTGTTGTACATCTAATTACGACACAACCTTAACAACATCCATCCTCACTGAAGACGCAAAAGTTGCCTGTTATGCAGATTATATAGCAATATGGCACACAAGTAGCAGTATAGAAATATCAGAAAAATACTGAACACATCAATGAGAGGACTGGAGAAGTGGGCATTGAAACTCAAAATGACAATAAACCCAATTAACACAAACCTATAGGTCTCCTTAACTGACAGGAAAAAAGGCATGAATTTAACTCCAAAATAAGCATAAACAACCATATAATTGATAAAATTAGATCTCCAAATTACCTAGGTGTGATACTTGATGAGGAATTGCGATTTACAGAACACATAATTAGCACCTCAAATAGAGCTACCAGAAACCTAAACATTCTGAGAAGGCTATGTGTATCAAATTGGGGAGCAAAACCCAAAATTCTCAGAACAACATATATCACCTTAATAAGGCCAATAATGGAATATGCAACACCTGTTTGGGCTCCCTCAAGTTCATCACTAAAATGAAGACTAGACAGTGTTCAAGCAAAAGCGGCCAAATTAATCACTGGTTCTGTTTCAAATACCAACAATTAGAAAATTCAGAGAGAATGTGGTCTAGACCTACTTGAAAGCAGAAGACAATTAAAAACTATAAAATTCACCAATAGCTTAAAAACTAAAGAAACCGAACACATATCCCATAGAACCTTTTAAACTGGACACAAAAAGAAAGGCTCAAAAGATCTTTAACACTTCAGTACGACAACAATATTAGAAAGAGCATAAATATGAAACATAATGAATTTCAAATTCAAGAATAACCAATATTTCCTACCCCATTGCCATCAAATGTAATCATCAATCTTAACCTGAATAAACCCTGCAAAAAAAAAAGAGAACAAAAACATACTTAAAAAGAAAGGACTTGACACAATTGATTTAAGCGATCAGATAAATTATATAACAGCATATACAGATGGATCATCAGACCTTACCATAAGTAATGGAGGGGCTGGAATTAACATAATACTGCAAGATGGAACATACATCAAAATCAAAGAAGGAGCAAGAAAGATTTCGTCAAACTTCACTTGTGAACTGACAGCTATCTGGAAAGCTCTTGATGTATGCCTTAACCAACCATCCCTGCATCTAGCAGAAGGAATTATAATATACTGTGCAACGACTTCATATCCGATCTAGAAGCAATTCAGAAGGGCAATACTATAATCACACAGAAAATACATTCGTTACTTACTCAACTGATATCATTGGAGAATAACTTTATTCTACAATGGATTCCTGCCAGTGTTTGGATCGGGGGTAATGAAATGGCAGTTGAATTTGCAAAGAAAGCCAAAAAGTTGAGCCAAAGGAAAGAACAAATGTCATTATTTGACGCTAATGCTTTTGCAAAATACGAGATAATTAAACAAAAAATAAGAAAAGATCAAAATGTGAAATAAACTCCGAGAGAAAAATGACAAAACTAAAACAAGATTTAGAACAAAACATTATGAAGGATGACAATACATCCAGATGGCACAAGAACCTATAGAACATGCAACAACTGTCCTGGTGTGGAACTAACACCTACCCACATATTCTCATGCCCGCAGCCTTGCAAAAAAAGGACATAGACCCAGAGCAGCTGCTTTACACACCCAAGGAGATGCATGGAGACATCTGAGGCTCTTTATTGGACACGACAAAAACAACAACGGCATTCCAGAGTAAAATAAATCATCAGAGATAGATAAATATTTTTCAAATGAATTAAAATAAATATAATCGATACTGAGAGAGAGAGTTGAATTGAAAAAAATAGAAAATTATTATTTTCGAAATTTAAATAGCTGAGAGGATTCCAGCAAAACGCATCTGAAATATCAGTTTTTTTTTGCTACATGTTTTAATTTGCATATACCTATTTTACATATCTCAGATTGTACTTAAAAATCGTTAACCATTTCTTCTAACTTTTGGCGAAATGGTGTTTTATTAATTTATCATTTGATATTATTAGGGTTCTTTCCTGGTATTCAAAATGGAAAAATACGTGTCGTTCAGTTATATTTTTTCAATTTATCAAACAATTTGGCCGCTAAATCGCTGATTCTGGTAGAGCGCCATCTCTCTAGCGAATAAAGTTGTAACTAAAATCAATTTCGAATTTTTCATTATTTGCCATAAAAAATCCCATTGCATCCTGAACACAATGGTGTTTACTAGCTTGCTCTAGCGCAAATAATCGCGGAGTTATTAATTTTTAAAGTTGTGCGGGACTTTTAGATCACCCTGTATAATGATAGAGATGAATTTTAAGAAAAAAATCTGCTTTAGAAAATTATTAGAAGCACTAACAGATGGAATTGCCAAACCACCTTAAAAATATTTAATAGCTGCAAGGATACAAGAACCCTTAGAATGGTTTAAAATTACAACCCAATTAAAATGGTCAACAAATATAGAAGAAAAAATCAACAACCCTCTACAAGTACAAGCACTCCAGTAAAAAAATTTAACTCCAACTCCTCTCAAGCTCATCAATACCAGCCTTTTCCCAGGACAGCAGCAGCAGCTCACCACCAGCAAGAACCCCACAAATCAATGTACCAGCCCCCATACCCCTGTAAGATATGTGCATCACACCAGCTACCCAACCAGATCCATTTCCATAGAGACTGCCCACTTAAGAACAATACTCATCCAAAGCGCATCAACCCAGGTAGAACATTATTGCTTTTCTCTGTATTTATAAACCATATATCTTTACCTTGTGTACTTGACACTGCATCATCTATTTCCATTATCCCTTTAAAATATTTAAACTCTATTTATTATAAAATATTAGACAATTCCCCAAAAGAAAGAATAGGTCAGGTAGAAAGATTTAGTTACCCATTATGCAAAATATTGGTTAGGCTTACCCTAGGAAAACTTACAAGGTATCAAGAAATGTTTGTTTGTGATAGTCCAATAGGTTTACCAACATTTTATATATTTAAGTTACAAATAGATTTTTAAAAAAACCTTCTTTTCCAAAATTATAAATTATTGTATTCTTTTAATCCAAAAACTGATAATCAGAAGTCATATGCCACTACCCTTAGTATTCCAGACCCATACTATGTTAAAAATTCATCTCTTTTAAATATTAACTCATTGTGTAATTTCAATTATTTTGATATACCAACCACAAATGTTAAACTTATAGATCCTACTTCAAATCCCATTATTGATTTTAACTCATATCACAGTATGCGACAACCGTGCTCTCAATAACAAATTATAATTCATATTTACACTTTAGTAAAGTAGATATCGATCCAAATTTTTCTAATCAAACAATTTCAGATATATTGCATAAATATAAGAATGTTTTCTCTAGATAGACCTAAAACTTCCTTCGTAACACAATTAGGATGTTATGAAAGGAACAGACTTCCATATGGTCTTAAAATGCACCTTCACAATTTGAAAGGATTATGAAGTCAGTTTTCACAAAGCATAACATAAACTATGCCTTAAATTATTTTGATGATATTATTATACACTCCATAACTTATGAATAACACATTAAACATTTAGATGACATATTAGGTATGTTCGAACAAGAGGATATAAAGCTCAATCTCAATAAATGCAAATTCTTACAAAAAGAAATACAATTCTTAGGATATACTATTAAATCAGGAAATATACAACAAATAACACAAATATTGAAGCAATTTTAAAATTAAATAGACCATATAATATCACCACCTTACAGATATTTTTAGGCACAATCAATATATATAATATATTGATTCCTCATTATGCGCAAATTAGGGCACCATTGAATGAAATTTTGTTAAAAAATGCTCCTTGGTTATGGAGTGCGAAACATGAACCAGCCTTCCAAACACTTAAAAATTCACTCATATCTCAACCTGTACTATATATTTATGACCCATCAAAATCATGCCATTTATTCACAGACTCGTCAAGTCTAGGAGTGGCAGGAGTTCTTAAACAACCAGATGAACAAGGCATCTTACACCCCATAGGTTAAATATCAAGAAAACTTCCCCCATATGAACAGAATAATACTGCCTCAGAAATCAAAACACTAGCTATCATTAATTCAGTACAAAGGTTTCACACATATCTACACAACATACATTTTACATTGCACACAGATCACTTACCTTTAAAATAGATCAAAAATGTAAAAATTCCACATGGTAGATTATTTAGATGGTCCTTAATTTTATCTCTATATATCTTTGACATAAAACATATTAAAGGATTAAATAATATAGAAGCAGACATGCTGTCAAGAGCACCTGTCTCATTTTACCTAACATATAATGAATTAAAAGAACACCAAACAACTGAACAAATTAGTAGTGCTAAAATTAAAATACAAAATGATCTCTACATTTTTAATAGGAAGGGTTTTAAAATAGCTTATGTACCACAAACACTAAGGCACAAATTATTAAGCAAAGTACATACAAAGCATGGACATATTGGAACAACTCAAATGACTAAAATTATTTCTCCACACTATTATTGGCCACATATGACTAGGGATATTGCTATAATTACACCAAACATTGTGAAACTTGCCAATTTAACAAGTCTAGGGATAACAGAATTGTCTATGGACCACTACAACAGATGTCAATAGCTACACACCCCAATCACATTTTTTCTCTAGATACTTTGGGCGGGTTAAATAATTATGGAACAACAAAACACAGTATCCATATGATAGTAGATCACCATAAGTAGATTCCTTTGGGCTTGTCCCACAAAATCTGTATCAACTGATTCTTATATAACTTGTTTGAGAAATTTATTCCAAATTAATAAACCTGAAATATTAATAACTGACAGAAATGCAGCTTTTCTTAGCAATAAATTTAAACACCCTTTAGATAGAAATAATGTTAATCATTTACTCACCAGTTTCCATCACCCAGAAACAAATGAAAAAGTAGAAAGACTAAATTTCACTATCATTAATAGGTTAAGATGTGAATATAATGCTAATTTAAAGATTCCTTGGACAAAATATATTCCTAAAATTACTGAAAGCTATAATAAAACAATACATACCATAACAGGCTTCACCCCTAAATTCTTATATTATGAAATATAACCACAGTATATAGAACATTACACAGAAACACATACACCAATAGAAAAGGCAAGAAAATTAGCCATTGAAAGAACCATAAAATCCCACGAACACAGCCAACAACTTTATGATATTTTAAACACCCAGAACCCATTTTTAAAGAAGGAGATCAGGTATTAGTAAAAACCTTCATTTATCCAAACACTGGTAAATTAACACAAATATATATAGGCCCATTTACAATTTTAAAACAACTTACTCCAGTCACATATGAAATTAATAAACCAAATTTATTCTAAAGAAAACAAACAGGAATTATACACTCTAAGAAGCTTGAATTATTTTACCCAGAAACAGATTTTTTACTTGACTATAGCACTAATATAGAAAATGACTTAATAATAAACCAAAATTCTAACCAAAAGTTATTAGATATTGATGATAAACCATGTTTTTTACAGGAAGGCCATATTTTGGACATGGACAATGAAGAACAAATATCAGCACCAATTCTTAAGCCTTCACAAATAACTTAATGTCACCCCATACATCTCTCTATTAGCATTTCATTACTCAACCATCATTAAGAAATACCTTTATATATTTTATCACATACATTTAAATGTTAATATATCAGAAACAATTTATTTTGAACTCTTGTTTGTGTAAAAATAACAATTCTAATGCTTTTTGATATTTTGAAATGTAACTAGCATAATGACATAATTACTCAATTTTAAATACCTTTTTTGCTTCATATCCATTTTGATATATATCGCTCACTAATACTTCTTATATATACTTTTATAATCCACTTATATAATTGCCTTATTCTGTCTGTTTATATGTTTGTCTGAAGCTCACGGATAGAATGCGCGCCCATTGGCTGCCAGCGAACACGTGGCCTCCCTGCCCCCCTCTAGACAACCCTGTTATCAGCTGTGCGATACATACACCTGTCTATAGCGGCCACTCTAGACAACCCTGTTATCAGCAGTGTGCTACATCCACCTGTCTATACAGACCACCCTGTCTATAGCGGCCACCCTAGACAACCCTGTTATCAGCTGTGTGATACATCCACCTGTCTATACAGACCACCCTGTCTATAGCGACCACTCTAGACAACCCTGTCATCATCAGTGTGTAACATTCACCTGTCTATACAAGCCACCCTGTCTATAGCGGTCACTCTAGACAACCCTGTTATCAGCTGTGTGATACATACACCTGTCTATACAGACCACCCTGTCTATAGCGGTCACTTTAGGCAACCCTGTTATCATCAGTGTGTTACATTCACCTGTCTATACAGACCACCCTGTCTATAGCGGTCACTCTAGACAACCCTGTTATCAGCTGTGTGATACATCCACCTGTCCATACAGACCACCCTGTCTATGGCGGCCACTCTAGGTAACCCTGTTATCAGGTGTGTGATACATACACCTGTCTATACAGACCACCCTGTCTATAGCGACCACTCTAGACAACCCTGTTATCAGCTGCCTGTCTATACAGACCACCCTGTCTATAGCGGTCACCTTAGGCAACCCTGTTATCATCAGTGTGTTACATTCACCTGTCTATACAGACCACCCTGTCTATAGCGGTCACCTTAGGCAACCCTGTTATCAGCAGTGTGATACATACACCTGTCTATACAGACCACCCTGTCTATAGCGGCCACTCTAGACAACCCTGTTATCGGCTGTGTGATACATACACCTGTCTATACAGACCACCCTGTCCATAGCGGCCACTCTAGACAATCCTGTTATCGGCTGTGTGATACATACACCTGTTTATACAGACCACCCTGTCTATAGCGGCCACTCTAGACAACCCTGTTATCGGCTGTGTGATACATACACCTGTCTATACAGACCACCCTGACTATAGCGACCACTCTAGACAACCCTGTTATCAGCTGCCTGTCTATACAGAACACCCTGTCTATAGCGGTCACCTTAGGCAACCCTGTTATCATCAGTGTGTTACATTCACCTGTCTTTACAGACCACCCTGTCTATAGCGACCACTCTAGACAACCCTGTTATCAGCTGTGTGATACATCCACCTGTCTATACAGACCACCCTGTCAATAGCGACCACCCAAGACAACGTTTTTAAAATATATTCGCACTCGGGTAAACCCCGGGTGTTGCCCGGGCCTTTCGTCTAGTATTATCATAATTATATAAATTATACTAGCCGAGTGGCCCGGGCAACGCCCGGGTTTTACCCGACTGGACCCGGCTTCGCCTGGTAGTTCGAGCGAGGTTTACTCATGAATGAATAGAGGCCCCAACTGTTTGTAAACTCAATGTAATGAATTTTCTTTCAGCAAAATGGAGATAAATTGCAAACAGCAATATCGAAAATGCGTGTAAAAAAATCTGATAAATAGGATCCATTTCACAAACACATCTAATGAATAGAGTGCTGTTTGGAGGAGTGGTCTAAACTGTTAATTTTTAAAAACCATGACCCGGGGTCATCGAATGCAGATTCAGACACTTTGTTCTGAAAAAAAAAAATTGCCCCAATGGCTCCTGATTCTTGTAAAAGTCCAACCCCTCCAGTGAGTGCAAGTAACCAAACTGGGCTTTTATTCTTAAAAATAAAAAAAAAATCTAATGATTAGTGTGAATAAAGGAAAATGGTCGGCACAACCTGAAAATTTCACTTTGTCCACTTCACTCTCGGCTGTCCAAGAAGAAACAGCCAGAGCAAACATTTTAAAGGGCACCTAATCCGGCATTTACATATCTAAATAGGTAAGCAACTTTTATAAATGTAATATATTTCTGCAATATTGAAATACCTGGACTTGGAAGAATTTTGTATTAGTTATTGTTGCAGTTTTAGAAAAGTGTGGGAAATTGGATATTTTAACAAAAGAATATAATTTTTAAAATGGTATATAAAATAAAAAGGAAATTTGCATAATTTTCTAATAGTCAAGGGCAATTGTAAAAATACCAAAAAAGC
Source organism: Cordylochernes scorpioides (assembly GCA_030710605.1). Classification (NCBI taxonomy): domain Eukaryota; kingdom Metazoa; phylum Arthropoda; class Arachnida; order Pseudoscorpiones; family Chernetidae; genus Cordylochernes; species Cordylochernes scorpioides. The sequence continues at coordinate 99,370,897 of CP092864.1, forward strand.
AAGACCAAATAAAAAAAAATATATATATGTGTAATGTTTCAGTAACTGCATTGTTGCCATATAAAGACAAAATTACTGAATGTATTCAGTACCTTTGTCTGAAGATAGCCAAAATGTAACTGAAACCACACATAATGTAATTATTTGTATTCGGTCTTGCTTCCTTTTTTTTTTTAATCATCCCTAGTACGCGTGGTACAGGCCATGATAACCATGGTGGGTAGGTAGCGACTGCTTTTACTGTAAGCGCACCACATGTCTACAAATGTGATACATTGCTACCAGCTAAAGGCATTTTCACTATGGTGTGATTTCCACATGATGGATCTGTAGACACATTATAATCTCTCCAGAGCTTAAGGTAGCAAACAGTACTTTCACATTATATAAATATCAATGCTAAAAATCCAGAGTTATGATAGCATGTTGCAGTGTAATGTAGACCTGCAGGATGGGAAAAAGCAATATTATTTCCGGCTTTAATTTGAAAAAGTATTATGAAACGTTAAAAATATAATCTTAACTTTTGAAGCATGAAAAAATGCTAACTTGATGTGTATCAATTTAGTCTAAAAACAAACAGCATGTAAAAGTAAGCACCAATCGAAAGCATTTATTAGCTATAACAGTGCTGCCCCCAGCGGTAAAAGACTGGAGCTAACGCTTCACGGGTTGGTAAAGTTTCTGTTAATATTACATTAACTTAACAATATTCCATGTCTTGCTAACACAAATTTTTAAAAATAATATGCATAAAAATAATGCAATTCTAAAAATCATAAATGAAGCATCATTAAATTAAATGGGAGAGAAATGGTGTTCCAATTTTTTTTTTTTGTTGTAAAACTTTGACCTTTATATTTTTACAAATTCTTAATGTACACATAACCCAAACCAAATTGTCTATAAAATTCTGCAAACAAATATAATATTATAGAGGCATGAAAATACTAATGGTGTAAAAATCAAAACAGCAAAGTTATCCTGATAAATGCAATGAGCTATGATAAGGTGTGTTGCAGGCTAACAAAAACTTTAATTGAACCAGAAATGTTGATACCATAAAAAAAAAACAATTTTCAAGAATAGAGTTATGTAAATGAATTAAATGTGAAAAAATTAAAATAAAGTAAAGTAAAAAAAGCTTTATTGATGAAACAACAGTAGAGCAATAATGATAACAAATTATGTATTTACAAAAGTCAAGCTTCCCAAAATCATTATTCGAAGAAATCTCTTTAAAAATGGTCAAAATCTAGATAAAAGCCCCCTGATAAACAATATTGCGTGTCTTGCTAAAAGTAGAACTAAAGACAAATAAATTTTTAGGGCTGGAAACACGGGAGCATGCTACATAGTGTTGCCCATGCGAGAAACAGGGAGACTCAAGATGCACACCAACTACTTGCAATGTTTGACCCTGAGATTTATTAATTGTCATAGCAAAGGCAACCATAACTGGGAATTGCAAGCGTCTAAACTTAAAAGGCAGATCATTTGGAATAATAGGTATTCTAGGAATAAGGACCTCTTGCCCTCGAAAAGAGCCAGTTAAAATCCGAGCCTGGAAAACATTAGTGCCCATTTGAGTGATGCATAATCTAATGCCATTGCAGAGACGGGATGGATCAAGGTTTCGTATTAAAATTACTGGCACACCAACTTTTAGTACAATTTTGTGTGAAGGTGTACCAGACAATTCTAGTGAATTCAAAAATTCAGGGGGATACGACACAGATTCATCAGGATCAACCATTGTATCAATTGATCTATAGATTTTTCTTTCACCCGGGATTGAATTTAATATTGTATTATTTATTTCTAGCACAGTGCTATTTTTGGGGGCTAAAATAGTGCGGGCACATAACCATTCTTCAGATAAATAGTTTACACCTATATTAGGGAAAACCTTTTCATACAGACTTTCTGAAGATTCCACCACTTGGCAAAAAGTATTTGAAAACTGGATATTACCCTCGGAATCAGTTTCTAGTTGACCTTCTCCTATCTTTAAGAGTTCGTCTGCAAATTGTGCAGCAGTGGTATCATTATGGAGTTGAACTCTCATGTTGACTGTGAGGTGCATTTTCACAATATGGCTCCAAAGATAAGAAGACTTTAAACAGGCATTCAGTTCATCAGCAGGTGTACCTCTAGTGACTACTGGAAGAGTCTGTCGGAAATCACCGGCCGAAAGCACTACTAAACCACCCATGAGTTGTGGATCATCACGGATATCCTGTAATGTCCGATCAAGGGCTTCCAAGGCAATTTTATGGGCCATAGTGCACTCATCCCAAACCAGCAACTTACAGCTACGTAAGAGTGAAGCTTTATCACTATTTTTTCGTATATTGCAAACAGCAGTCTGGCCCTCTGCAGAAGTCAGAGGTAATTTCAGCACTGAATGTGCAGTTCTTCCGCCCGCAAGCAATGTTGCAGCTATCCCTGAGGAAGCAACAGCAATGGCAATATTTTGTTCCTTCCTAATCATTGCTAATAGAAGATTCAAAAGAAATGTTTTACCTGTTCCCCCCGGCGCATCTAAAAATATAATTATGGGTTGTGACAAATTAATTTTTGATAAGACAGCATCAAAAACTCTTATTTGTTCTGGCAAGAGTTTGGGCAGCATGGATGCAACATTATCTTCAAGTTCTGCCGTATCATACGCAAGTTCTCTCAAAATGTCAGAATTGGTAACCACATTTCTCCTGGGTGCTCCTAAGCCTAATTCCTGCAGTTTCTTCCCACATATAGATACGACACGATCCTCAATGTTACACCATGTTTCATTATATATCAGATCATTATACCTGATGGAGGAATCGAGAAGCTGATAACGATGAAGAATATCACTTGCCATCTCATCTCTATAGGTAATCCATAACTGCTGAGGGTTTGAAATTGTGCACGTAGAAATTAATATGGCAAACAATTGCCTTACTCTTGTAGGAGCTTGACAAAGAACGGCCTCATCCATTGTGACAACCCAATGGTTATCATTCTCCTATAATCCAAGAGCTGCGCATGTTTCTCTAAATGTTTCGTATTGACTGCCATTAACAATCTTCAAATATGCGAAGGAAGTTGGTCCCTTGATGTTATGTAGTAACATACGTAAACAAAAGCATTCAAAGTTACTGACATTCAAAGCGTAAACCCGTCCAATAGTGTCTGATCTCTTCACTCCAGGCTGTCCTTCGACCAGCTTGCCTTGAACGCGCCTTCTCCACTCGTGGGCAGAAGAATTCCAAGTGTAGTATTGGGGAACATCTGGATAGAGCAGGGTCCTAGTAAAGGAATCAGTTTGGCATAATGAAAAAAATGCAGTCAGGGTTGTCCTTGGTGGATTACGCATTCGATGGGCAAGAGTGTTTTGATTGAAATATATCCGTTCTCCATTCTCAAGATGCACAGCTAAATGGATAACAGCTGGATGGCGTTGGTGTAAAGGGAAGCTGAGAAGACGCCAAACAGCTTCATTGCTGCTTATATATCTGGCACACTGATACATTCGCACCTCATTTTGAGGGTCAGGACCTCTACCTTCTCTGCGTAAATTAATAATAGCTTGATCACTGCCCTTATTGACATATTTGCAAATATATTTTATTGCCTTAACAGAACTACAGTTCTCAACATTGATATGTGCACAAAACATCTTCGATAGCAATGGAGAATAAGGCACCACCCAACGATTGTCAATTGTGACCTCTTCGCGTCCACATATTTTAACCTTTGCAGTAAAGCCACCTGCTTCAGGTGCGCGTCTCCTATATAAAGGATAACCATTCTCATTAGTATGGGTTTCCAGCAAAAACTGTTTTGGATATTTTTTAGAACAGCTACTATTCTTCATACAGGGGGACACAGGGTTGTACTCACCGCAAGGCCCATGTATCATTTTCTTAACCACAATGTTATAAAATAGCGGGTCTTGAATAGGATCTGAAAACTCAGCACATATAACAGAGTCTATCTGAGTGGGACGGAGCTTATTTGCTAGCCAAACTAATATGTGAGCATGAGGAAGTCCCCTTTTCTGCCATTCAACAGAATACTTCCACGCAACTGTTGCTCCATACAATTGGCCTTTTGTTAGAGCCCCAATAAATTTAACTAATTTTTGCCGAAAAACCCGAGCTATGATATCATGTCTATCCAGCTGTTTTTGTCCTGGTAGCAACGCTGCAGATAGCTCTTCCCAAGAGGGGTTACTTGTAAAAGTAATAAAAAGATCTGGACGCCCAAATTTCCGAACATAACAAAAAGCATCCTGCGTATATTCTGCCAAATACCTGGGACTATTGACAAAACTTGATGGTAAAATGATCCTTTGACCCAAGCTATTAGGGTTAATATTTGCATCAGTTGACAGGGCATCCCGCAAATGAATATAACTCTCTGCACGCAAGTTTCTCTGGTGCAGCGTAATATAGCGCAAACGTTCACTTTCTACCTTCGCATACATATCGACCAGGAATTGATGAAAGAGCTGGCCAAATTGAACAATGACATTAGGACTATTTCGGCGAACCATAATAAAATAAGCATAAAAATCCATAGAAGACACTTTACTTGACAAAGGCTGTCTAGTGTTTGGGTCGATCTGAGGAATATGAAAAGAATATCCTTCTTGGCCTTTCCAGAAAATTAAAGGATATTGAAGGGCATCATAAAAGCGATGTGTGTCGCTAACATGTTGCAGCAAATTATCGCGCTGATGTAAAACAATGTCACGTGAGCCAAACTGATTACCAGCTAAGACAACCGCAACCTCATTAGCTGTAGGAGCATTATACCGTCTAGGATGTTGACCAGGAGGTGTCCGATCAGCATTTACAACAACTCTGTAGGCATCACTGTGGAGATTTTCAAGTGCAGTTTTAAACTGTTGAACCAGTAGATTGTGTTGGTGCAACATGCGCTGCAAACCCTGTACAATATTACGACGTACTCCCTGTATTTGCTGGCATCTTCGATCAGTCTGAATATCATCATCATCATCATCATTGCCCATAAAATAGATCTGAAGAAATCGACTTGGCAGGTTCTCAGATGGCATAAGTGAACCTATTCTGTGGTAGACCTGGCCTTGGATAGAAAATGCGGTTGGAAAAGTAACAGAGTGGGTTTGGTTTTCAGCTCCAAATGATGTCATTTGAAAGCAGGAATTATATTTGCGAATATTACGCAAAAAATGGACTGAATCAGAATTCTCTCCAGATAATAGGCTGCGAAGTGGCTCGGTAGGTAAGTCAATTAATGGCAAACAGACTTACCCGTTTGAACAGCACATTCCAGAAGACTCATCTTTCCATCTTAAGGCCCCACAAAACCTGCATGTAGTGTCCATAATCCCAAGGGAAATTAAAGGGTGCTTAAAGTATTCAACAGCAACAGAATAATTAAAACCTGCATTTTCCATAGAAGACCAAATGCTGCTGAAAAAATTATTTGTTCTAGTATTCTTCCGAGTAGAAGAATATATTTCTGAATGAGCCTGTAAGCGAGAATGGATGGGATCAGGTGTCTCTAACGACCGCACAGCGGCTTGACGCGCAGACTGTGCACGCAATCTTCGAATATTCTGTCCTCTGGTTTCGCGCAGTCTGTAAGCATGCTGAACCCTAGACCTATTGGAACGCTGAGAAAGATTGCTTCTCCTATGGCTTGGCATACCTACAAACACAAAGCATTAGTAAAAATAAAAATAAGGATAACTGAAAAATGTAAAATATCAAGGGCTGAGAATGAAGAAAAAAATTAAAAATAGTGTATTAAAATAAGCTCGACTCATGACTAAGGCCAAAATAAAAAAATGCATAGAAATAATCTGGAAGGAGGGGAAAAATGCATAAAACTCAGTGAAAACGTAAAACAACTGACTAAAAAAAATCAAATGGAAGAAGACGTAAAAAAAAAAGTATAATTTGCTGAAAAAATATGCACAATAAATAAATGAGCAGCTACATATTAGGAAGCAGATAAATATAAATACTACCTAAACAAATGACAGCAAAACAAAAAAAAAGACAATGGAAGAAGGCCTAAAAAAAAGTTAATTTGGTTGAAAAAAAACTGCCTAATAAATTGAGCCTATATAGATATATATGAGCAGCTACATATTATGAAGCAGATAAATATAAATACTACCTAAACAAATGACAGCAAAAAAAAGACAATGGAAGAAGGCCTAAAAAAAAAAGTCTAATGTGGTTGAAAAAAACTGCCCAATAAATTGAGCCTATTGCTGAAAAAATATGCACAATAAATATGAGTAGAACATATATAGATATATATGAGCAGCTACATATTAGGAAGCAGATAAATATAAATACTACCTAAACAAATGACAGCAAAACAAAAAAAAAAAGACAATGGAAGAAGGCCTAAAAAAAAAGTCTAATTTGGTTGAAAAAAAACTGCCCAATAAATTGAGCCTACCCCTAAAAAAAGCAGTTATTAAAAATGTATAGAAGCTGCTTACAATATAAAATATTGCATGGAACGAACATATATAGTAAAATATATGTAGCAAGCTATACAGAAAAAAACATAATTAGAAATTAGAAAAATATTTCTAAACAATAGTCTAAATCGTAAATGATTATATGAATATATAATATAAAATGAATATTCCTAAGAGAATCAAACAGTATACCTTATCTAAAAAAACGTAGTAGCAATTAAATTAGAAAAATATTTCTAAACAATAATATTTCCAAAGATTTTTAAAAATATAAATATATATAACCTTACCTTTCGAAAAATGAAGCGTGTAATAATAACAAACTAAGTGTAAAGCTATTAGCCAATCACAATCAAGTTCGTCGCGACCAGTGCGGCGCCAAGCGGCAAAAGGCGCGAACTAATCCATTTCAGTTAAATAATTTTTAAAAAAAGTACATTAACTTTTGTAGTTTTTTGAATAGCCTATATGTTAAACGAAATCTTCAGCTACCTACATGCGAAATTCCATAATGATTGAATCAGTAGATTTTGCGTGATGCGATAACAAACATCGATTTCGCATTTCATTTTTATAGATATAAGGATAAATTAATTCTTTAAAATTCCTAGGGTTTTCTGTTGCCCAAATGCGGATGCTTTGAGTGCTAATTTCATCGTTTAGATAGAAGTGAGCCTCATCTGTCCACAGAACATTCGACAGCCAGTTTTTTTTATCAATTTCTATTTGCCAGAAAACCCATGCAGCGAATTCTTGATGCTTCTCAAAATCGCCGATTTTAGCTCGTGAAATCTTTGAATTTTGTACAGGTATTTTTTAAGAAAAATTCTTAGTGCTCTCCAAACAGTTCCATACGAAATCCCTGTTTGTCGAGAAACTTGTCGAGCACTTCTCCATACGTGGATAACGTTTCAATAGCTTCAACATTCTGCGAAACCGTAACAGCCACTGATTTGCATGTCGATGGTCTTCCACCCCGAGGATTTGCTTCCAGAGATCCAGTCTTCTCAAAATTTTTTATCATTCGCTTTAGAGAGATGAAACTCACGGGTCCTTTACAGCTTCGAATACCTTTAAAGGTACGAAACGCTCGTAAAGCTCCAGAAACAGATTCTGAATTACAATTTTAAAAATCACCAAGAGATAGATAAATATTTTTTAAATTAATTAATAATAAATATAAGCGATACTGAGAGATAGAATTGAATTGAAAAATTAGAAATTTATTATATTCTAATATAAATCGCTGAGAGATTTCCAGCAAACCGCATCTAAAATATCATTATTTTTTTGCTATATGTTTTAATTTGCATTTACCTATTTTACATATCTCAGATTGCATTTAAAAATTGTCATCAAATTCTTCTACTTTTGGCGAAATGGTGTTTTATTAATTTATCATTTGTATTTATTATGGTTCTTTCCAGGTATTCAAAAAGAAAAAATACGTGTCGATCAGTTATATTTTTCAATTTATCAAACGATTTGCCCACTCAATCTCTGATTCTGGTAGAGCGTCATCTAGCGAATAAAATTGTAACTAAAATCAATTTAGAATTTTTCACTATTTGCCATATAATTCTCATTTCATCCTGAACACAATGGTGTTTACCGCATTGCTATAGCGCAAATATTCGCGGAGTTATTGATTTTTAAAGTTGTGCAAGATTTTTTGGATCACCCTGTATATTAATATCTTTCAATTAAGCGAGAGTTTCCTTTATTCAAGTATAAATATATCCTTGTATGAAGATATTGAAAATGGAGTTTAAACAAAAAAAAAAGTTTCGAAACTTCTTAGCTCAAAGAGGGATCTGGGAGAGGGGTGACGAGCTTCAATACGCCTTCCTAGAGCATCTCACACATGCTCTATTGGATTCAGGTCTGGAGATCTGGCTGGCCAGTCCATCCTTCGAATATTCTCACTCTGGAGATATTCATTGACTAGCCTAGCCCTATGCGTACGAGCATTATCGTCCATAAAAATTAAATTGTGACCAATTTGATCTCTATAAGGTCTTAGATAGGGCTCAAGGATCTCGTCCCTGTACCTTTGGGCAGTTAAAGTGCCCCCAGAAAAAATGTGGAGGGGTGTGCGGCTGCTATAACTGATGCCAGCCCAGACTAAGAGACTGCCCCCTCTAAAACTGTCTATTTCCCTGATGTTACTGGGATGATAGCGGGTTCCAGGCTCCCTCCAGATGAAAACTCGTCGAGAATCTGTGTTTAAACTAAATCTTGACTCGTCACTGAAGAGAACATTGGTCCACTGATCATGAGTCCAGGCGTGATGTTCCAAGCACCAATTCAAGCGTGCTCTCCTGTGAGCAGAGGTTAAAGGGATACAGACCATTGGTCGTCTTGCATAAAGAGCACCTTCGTGAAGCCTTCGGTAAACAGAATTTCTCGTTCCAGTAGCACTTGAGAGTTCATTAGAGAGTTGAATAGCTGTCATCTCCCTATGGCGCTTGGCAGTTACGACCAGATAACGGTCTTCAGAGGTAGCTGTTTTTCTTTTTCTACCAGAACCTTCTTTTCTTTTGATGGTTCCTTTCTCAATGAACTTTTTTCATATTTTGCTGACCACAGATTTATTCACATTTAGCCATTTTGCTACTTCAACTTGTGATTGCCCTGCCTCCATTCTTCCAACAGCTCTCCATTTTAAATCATCTGCTTAAATTTTTCATAAACACATAATTAACTAAGGATTAAATAAAATTATAATTGGACAATTCTTAGATGGGGTAAACGACACGCCAAATAGCACACTTATAAAGACAAGCGAAAATTTGCATATTTTGAATTTTACCGAATCGAATGGTTGCGATAAATAGATTCTACGACTTAAAATACCTAATTAAATTACTTTTTAGCTTTTAGCGTTGTATATTTTAAAACATATTAAAAAAAAAAAGTTTCTTATTTTTTGGACACTAGTGTATTATAGACGCGTATGATTCCTTTAAAAATAACACAAATTCTACTGCCCTCACTGCAATCGTAATATTTAGGTCATTAATAATAGTTTCGAATTTTCATAACAGAAGGCTCGCTAATCTATATTAATAAATTGCAAATTTCATAAGTGTTGTTCACTAAAAACTTTCGTTACAATGCATCAATTTCGACCAAATTTTCAACATTTATGTAAAACGAGATAGAGCAGGTTTTGCTTAACATCAAAATATTTTTCCTAACTTTAACATGCATAACTTCGCTGTTATCGATTAAATACAAAAAAAATCAACAGAGTTAATTTTATTTTTATATAAATACAAAAAAATTCAGCAATTCATTCAACTCAATCTAAAAAAATATTCAAAACAAGCAATTTTAAGATAACACCATATGTAAAACAGTCGGCCAAGAAAACAACAACGATATTACATCTTTTTCACATATTCACACACAATCTTGATTAATAATTAAAACTAATCTTTAACATTGTTTATTATACTTCATAATATATAATATTCGTTAGGCAAACTTTCACTCGGATAAAACCCGGGCGAAGCCGGGTACACATCCGCTAGTCTATATCTATATTAATAAAATGCAAATTTCATAAGTGTTGTTCACTAAAAACTCTCGTTACAATGCATCAATTTCGACCAAATTCTCAACATTTATGTAAAACGAGATGGAGCAGGTTTTGCTTAACATCAAAATATTTTTCCTAACTTTAACATGCGTAACTTCGCTGTTATCGATTAAATACAAAAAAATCAACAGAGTTAATTTATTTATATATAAATACAAAAAGAAAATTAAGCAATTTATTCAACTCAATCTAAAAAAATATTCAAAACAAGCAATTTTAAGATAAAACCATATGTAAAAAAGTCGGCCAAGAAAACAACAACGATATTACATCTTTCTCACATATTCACACACAATCTTGATTAATAATTAAAACTAATCTTCAACATTGTTTATTATACTTCATAATATATAATATTCGTTAGGCAAACTTTCACTCGGATAAAACCCGGGCGAAGCCGGGTACACATCCGCTAGTATATATATAAAAATGAATGTCTGTATGTTTGTACTCTATAGATTCAAAAACCATACATCCAATCGCTCTGAAATTTTGGGGTATTATTATGTATGTCCCCGGGAAGGTTTTTGAAAAATAATTTCTTGAATATCTTGAATATCCTTGGAGTTATTTGCAGATTTGTATATTTAATTCGCAAGCAGCGCCCCCATTGCGACGGAAATAGGCTTAGGTTTTGGCAGGAAGTCTGCTCCACGCCTGATGACCTTGGGTCTTTCAGGGCTAATATATCAAGTAAAACTAATTCAAATATTAGTGCTTTATAATGGCTATAAACTCTTGGCATTTCAATATCCTTATATCTATAAAAATGAAATGCGAAATCGATGTTTGTTATCGCATCACGCAAAATCTACTGACTCAATCATTATGGAATTTCGCATGTAGGTAGCTGAAGATTTCGTTTAACATATAGGCTATTCAAAAAACTACAAAGGTTAATGTACTTTTTTTTAAATTATTTAACTGAAATGGATTAGTTCCTGCCTTTTGCCGCTTGGCGCCTCACTAGTCGCGACGAACTTGATTGGTTAATAGCTTTACACTTATTTTGTTAGTTTACACGCTGCATTTTTCGAAAGGTAAGATTATATATATTTATATTATTTAAACTCTTTGGAAATATTATTGTTTAGAAATAGTTTTCTAATTTAATTGCTACTACGTTTTTTTAGATAAGGTATACTGTTTGATTCTCATAAGGAATATTTATTTTATATTATATATTCATATAAACATTTACGATTTAGATTATTGTTTAGAAATATTTTTCTAATTTTAATTATGTTTTTTTCTATATAGCTTGCTACGTATATTTTACTATATATGTTTGTTCCATGCAATCGTTTTATACTTATTAGCATTTATATTGTAAGCAGCTTCTATGCATTTTTAATAACTGCTTTTTTTAGGGGTAGGCTCAATTTATTGGGCAGTTTTTTCAACCAAATTAAACTTTTTTTAAGGCCTTCTTCCATTGTCTTTTTTTTTTTGTTTTACTGTCATTTGTTTAGGTAGTATTTATATTTATCTGCTTCATAATATGTAGCTGCTCATATATATCTATATAGGCTCAATTTATTGGGTAGTTTTTTCAACCAAATTAGACTTTTTTTTTTAGGCCTTCTTCCATTGTCTTTTTTTTTTGTTTTTGTTTTGCTGTCATTTGTTTAGATAGTATTTATATTTATCTGCTTCATAATATGTAGCTGCTCATATATATCTATATATGTTCTACTCATATTTATTGTGCATATTTTTTCAGCAAATTATACTTTTTTTTTTTACGTCTTCTTCCATTTGATTTTTTTAAATCAGTTGTTCTACGTTTTCACTGAGTTTTATGCATTTTTCCCCTCCTTTCAGATTATTTCTATGCATTTTATTATTTTGGCCTTAGTCATGAGTCGAGTTTATTTTAATACACTATTTTTTAATTTTTTTCTTCATTCTCAGCCCTTGATGTTTTACATTTTTCAGTTATCCTTATTTTTATTTTTACTAATGCTTTGTGTTTGTAGGTATGCCAAGCCATAGGAGAAGCAATCTTTCTCAGCGTTCCAATAGGTCTAGGGTTCAGCATGCTTACAGACTGCGCGAAACCAGAGGACAGAATATTCGAAGATTGCGTGAACAGTCCGCGCGTCAAGCCGCTTTGCGGTCGTTAGAGACACCTGATCCCATCCATTCTCCCTTACAGGCGCATTCAGAAATATATTCTTCTACTCGGAGGAATACTAGAACAAATATTTTTTTCAGCAGCGTTTGGTCTTCTATGGAAAATGCAGGTTTTAATTATTCTGTTGCTGTTGAAAACTTTAAGCACCCTTTAATTTCCCTTGGGATGATGGACACTACATGCAGGTTTTGTGGGGCCTTAAGATGGAAAGATGAGTCTTCTGGAATATGCTGTTCAAACGGGAAAGTCCGTTTGCCATTAATTGACTTACCTCCCGAGCCACTTCGCAGCCTATTATCTGGAGAGAATTCTGATTCAGTCCATTTTTTGCGTAATATTCGCAAATATAATTCCTGCTTTCAAATGACATCATTTGGAGCTGAAAACCAAACCCACTCTGTTACTTTTCCAACCGCATTTTCTATCCAAGGCCAGGTCTACCACAGAATAGGTTCACTTATGCCATCTGAGAACCTGCCAAGTCGATTTCTTCAGATCTATTTTATGGGCAATGATGATGATGATGATGATATTCAGACTGATCGAAGATGCCAGCAAATACAGGGAGTACGTCGTAATATTGTACAGGGTTTGCAGCGCATGTTGCACCAACACAATCTACTGGTTCAACAGTTTAAAACTGCTCTTGAAAATCTCCCCAGTGATGCATATAGAGTTGTTGTAAATGCTGATCGGACACCTCCTGGTCACCATCCTAGACGGTATAATGCTCCTACAGCTAATGAGGTTGCGATTGTCTTAGCTGGTAATCAGTTTGGCTCACGTGATATTGTTTTTCATCAGCGAGATAATTTGCTGCAACATGTTAGCGACACACATCGCTTTTATGATGCCCTTCAATATCCTTTAATTTTCTGGAAAGGCCAAGAAGGATATTCTTTTCATATTCCTCAGATCGACCCAAACACTAGACAGCCTTTGTCAAGTAAAGTGTCTTCTATGGATTTTTATGGCTATTTTATTATGGTTCGCCGAAATAGTTCAAATGTCATTGTTCAATTTGGCCAGCTCTTTCATCAATTCCTGGTCGATATGTATGCTAAGGTAGAAAGTGAACGTTTGCGCTATATTACGCTGCACCAGAGAAACTTGCGTGCAGAGAGTTATATTCATTTGCGCGATGCCCTGTCAACTGATGCAAATATTAACCCTAATAGCTTGGGTCAAAGAATCATTTTACCATCAAGTTTTGTCAATAGTCCCAGGTATTTGGCAGAATATACGCAGGATGCTTTTTGTTATGTTCGGATATTTGGGCGTCCAGATCTTTTTATTACTTTTACAAGTAACCCCTCTTGGGAAGAGCTATCTGCAGCGTTGCTACCAGGACAAAAAACAGCTGGATATACATGATATCACAGCTCGGGTTTTTCGGCAAAAAATAGTTAAATTTATTGGGGCTCTAACAAAAGGCCAATTGTATGGAGCAAAAGTTGCGTGGATGTATTCTGTTGAATGGCAGAAAAGGGGACTTCCTCATGCTCACATATTAGTTTGGCTAGCAAATAAGCTCCGTCCCACTCAGATAGACTCTGTTTTATGTGCTGAGTTTCTAGATCCTATTCAATACCCGCTATTGTATAACATTGTGGTTAAGAATATGATACATGGGCCTTGCGGTGAGTACAACCCTGTGTCCCCCTGTATGAAGAATAGTAGCCGTTCTAAAAAATATCCAAAACAGTTTTTGCTGGAAACCCAGACTAATGAGAATGGTTATCCTTTATATAGGAGACGCGCACCTGAAGTAGGTGGCTTTACTGCAAAGGTTAGAATACGTGGACGCGAAGAGGTCACAATTGTCAATCGTTGGGTGGTGCCTTATTCTCCATTGCTATCGAAGATGTTTTGTGCACGTATCAATGTTGAGAACTGTAGTTCTGTTAAGGCAATAAAATCTATTTGCAAATATGTCAATGAGGGCAGTGATCAAGCTATTATTAATTTACGCAGAGAAGGTAGAGTTCCTGACCCTCAAAATGAGGTGCGAATGTATCAGTGTGCCAGATATATAAGCAGCAATGAAGCTGTTTGGCGTCTTCTCAGCTTCCCTTTACACCAACGCCATCCAGCTGTTATCCATTTAGCTGTGCATCTTGAGAATGGAGAACGGATATATTTCAATCAAAACACTCTTGCCCATCGAATGCGTAATCCACCAAGGACAACCCTGACTGCATTTTTTTCATTATGCCAAACTGATTCCTTTACTAGGACCCTGCTCTATCCAGATGTTCCCCAATACTACACTTGGAATTCTTCTGCCCACGAATGGAGAATGCGCGTTCAAGGCAAGCTGGTCGAAGGACGGCCTGGAGTGAAGAGATCAGACACTATTGGACGGGTTTACGCTGTGCATGTCAGTAACTTTGAATGCTTTTGTTTACGTATTTTACTACATTACATCAAGGGACCAACTTCCTTCGCATATTTGAAGATTGTTAATGGCAGTCAATACGAAACATTTAGAGAAACATGCGCAGCTCTTGGATTATTGGAGAATGATAACCATTGGGTTGTCACAATGGATGAGGCCGTCCTTTGTCAGGCTCCTACAAGAGTAAGGCAATTGTTTGCCATATTAATTTCTACGTGCACAATTTCGAACCCTCAGCAGTTATGGATTACCTATAGAGATGAGATGGCAAGTGAGATTCTTCATCGTTATCTGCTTCTCGATTCCTCCATCAGGTATAATGATCTGATATATAATGAAACATTGTGTAACATTGAGGATCGTGTCGTATCTATATTTGGGAAGAAACTGCAGGAATTAGGCTTAGGAGCAAGCAGGAGAAATGTGGTTACCAATTCTGACATTTTGAGAGAACTTGCGTATGATACAGCAAAACTTGAATACAATGTTGCATCCATGCTGCCCAAACTCTTGCCAGAACAAATAATTATTAATAATATATAATAAATAATAATTAATTTGTCACAACCCATAATTATATTTTTAGATGCACCGGGGGGAACAGGTAAAACATTTCTTTTGAATCTTCTATTAGCAATGGTTAGGAAGGAACAAAATATTGCCATTGCTGTTGCTTCCTCAGGGATAGCTGCAACATTGCTTGCGGGCGGAAGAACTGCACATTCAGTGCTGAAATTACCTCTGACTTTTGTAGAGGGCCAGACTGCTGTTTACAATATACGAAAAAATAGTGATAAAGCTTCACTCTTACGTAGCTGTAAGTTGCTGGTTTGGGATGAGTGCACCATGGCCCATAAAATTGCCTTGGAAGCCCTTTATTGGACATCCGTGATGATCCACAACCCATGGGTGGTTTATTAGTGCTTTTGGCCGGTGATTTCCGACAGACTCTTCCAGTAGTCACTAGAGGTACACCTGCTGATGAGCTGAATTCCTGTTTAAAGTCTTCTTATCTTTGGAGCCATATTGTGAAAATGCACCTCACAGTCAACATGAAAGTTCAACTCCATAATGATACCACTGCTGCACAATTTGCAGACGAACTCTTAAAGATAGGAGAAGGTCAACTAGAAACTGATTCCGAGGGTAATATCCAGTTTTCAAATACTTTTTGCCAAGTGGTGGAATCTTCAGAAAGTCTGTATGAAAAAGTTTTCCCTAATATAGGTGTAAACTATTTATCTGAAGAATGGTTATGTGCCCGCACTATTTTAGCTCCCAAAAATAGCACTGTGCTAGAAATAAATAATACAATATTAAATTCAATCCCTGGTGAAAGCAAAATCTATAGATCAATTGATACAATGGTTGATCCTGAT
Organism: Cordylochernes scorpioides; assembly: GCA_030710605.1. NCBI lineage: Eukaryota > Metazoa > Arthropoda > Arachnida > Pseudoscorpiones > Chernetidae > Cordylochernes > Cordylochernes scorpioides. The sequence goes on from CP092864.1 coordinate 99,386,890, forward strand.
GAATCTGTGTCGTATCCCCCTGAATTTTTGAATTCACTAGAATTGTCTGGTACACCTTCACACAAAATTGTACTAAAAGTTGGTGTGCCAGTAATTTTAATACGAAACCTTGATCCACCCCGTCTCTGCAATGGCACTAGATTATGCATCACTCGAATGGGCACTAATGTTCTCCGGGCTCGAATTTTAACTGGCTCTTTTCGAGGGGAAGAGGTCCTTATTCCTAGAATACCTATTATTCCATATGATCTGCCTTTTAAGTTTAGACGCTTGCAATTCCCAGTTATGGTTGCCTTTGCTATGACAATTAATAAATCTCAGGGTCAAACATTGCAAGTAGTTGGTGTGCATCTTGAGTCTCCCTGTTTCTCGCATGGGCAACTCTCTGTAGCATGCTCCCGTGTTTCCAGCCCTAAAAATATATTTGTCTTTAGTTCTACTTTTAGCAAGACACGCAATATTGTTTATCATGGGGCTTTGATCTAGATTTTGACAATTTTGAAAGAGATTTCTTCGAATAATGATTTTGGGAAGCTTGACTTTTGTAAATACATAATTTGTGAATAATTTGTTATCATTATTTCTCTACTGTAGTTTCATCAATAAAGCTTTTTTACTTTATTTTATTTTAATTTTTTCACATTTAATTTATTTACATAACTCTATTCTTGAAAATTGTTTTTTTTATGGTATCAACATTTCTGGTTCAATTAAGGTTTTTGTTAGCCTGCAACACACCTTATCATAGCTCATTGCATTTATCAGGATAACTTTGCTGTTTTGATTTTTACACCATTAGTATTTTCATGCCTCTTTAATATTATATTTGTTTGCAGAATTTTATAGACAATTTGGTTTGGGTTATGTACATTAAGAATTTGTAAAAATATAAAGGTCAAAATTTTACAACAAAAAAAAATTGGAACACCATTTCTCTCTCATTTAATTTAATGATGCTTCATTTATGATTTTTAGAATTGCATTATTTTTATGCATATTATTTTTAAAAATTTGTGTTAGCAAGACTAGGAATATAGTTAAGTTAATGTAATATTAACAGAAACTTTACCAACCCGTGAAGCGTTAGCTCCAGTCTTTTACCGCTGGGGGCAGCACTGTTAGAGCTAATAAATGCTCTCGATTGGTGCTTACTTTTACATGCTTTTTGTTTTTAGACTAAATTGATACACATCAAGTTAGCATTTTTCATGCTTCAAAAGTTAAGATTATATTTTTAACGTTTCATATTACTTTTCAAATTAAAGCCGGAAATAATATTGTAGCGTAGAAATCAAGCCTTGAAATATCCTAAGATGTAAAAGTATTTATTGATGACGTCACGGCGACTAGTCTACAATTATTAACTGGTCAGCAAAACTATTTACAGCTAGAGAATCTTAAGCAAGCAAGCAAAGAAATATATTAAAGCTGATTTCACAAATACAGATTAATATATATTTTTATAATCTGTTGAATATATTTTCATTGAATAATATTAAATTAAATAATAAAATATTTCTTCGCTACATAGCCTCCTCCTATAAAGAGCATCGACCCGATGCTCAGAAGGAGACTTACATCCTCAGTCTCAAGGCTCGAGAACGGGTGATAGGGCCTGAGATTTCTTCGCGGGTCTGTGGTTGTTGTGTTCGTTCAGTGGGGATGTCTTCTTCCTGTAAGTTTGTCGAGTCATCTTCTGGGTCCTCTTCTAGCTGGTCCTCCTGGTTTTCTGGGTTTAAATAAGGTTTCATCCTACAAATGTGAACTAAATATTTTGTTTTACGACGACCTTGCTTGTTTCCGAATGTTTCAACTTCATAGGTCACATCAGATATTTTTCGGGTTACTTTGTATGGGCCGAAGTAACGTCTCATTAGTTTTTCCTTCTATTTTAATGTCTATGTAATTTTCTTTTAATTCTAATGTAGTCGATAAGGGAGGGTTTATAAATTTTGCGGCCTTACCTCCAAAATAGGACGCATCTTCTAGTTTTCCTGACGGGAACGGCGAGGCGACTGGCTGGGTCTTCTATCAGGAGACGAATGTTGTCCTTTTCGGCCAGTGTAAGGAGAGGGGCATCGGTAGCGGCGTCTATTTTCTCTTGGCAGGTCGTCGTTGGGCTCTTGGCTGCTCCGAGAATTATAGAATGTTCTAGGCTCTTGCCTATCTCTATGTTTGTAATACCAATTTTGTCCTTCTTCATATTCTCTCCTCCTGTCACGGCAGTAGCGCACGACGTGGCCAGGGCGTCCGCAGTGGAAAAAGATTGGCTTACCTTCCGTGGTTCGCCATTCGTTGGTATCGCGTCTTCCTCCTTGTTTTGGGTACCGAGGTTCAGGGTGCGGTCTTATCGTTTGGGCCACATATCTATTATTATAAAACTCTCGGGGTCTCTCCTTATGTGGGGAACTTATCCTAGGCTTTGAGATTGGCGCCAGGGTTCTTCCAATCTCCTCCTTTACCATATCTTCGATGGTAGAAATTTTTGGTTCCTCTCGAGTAGAGCCTAATGCCCGCTGTACCTCCTCACGAACAATTTGCCTGATCATAGATGACAGATCTGCCCTGTCATCATGATCACTGAGAGACGCCACATTTGGTAGTCGCTCGTATTTGGTTGGGGTCACTTGCTTACAGTGTAGGCTTTCAATGCTGTGACATTCGGTGACGAATTGCTCAGTGTTATGCACATCCCTTGGGAGAAGTGCCTGGTAGAGCTCCTCAGCTATCCCTTTCATCAGATGGGATATTTTACCTTCCTCGCTCATTTGAGGATCAACCTCTTTGCAAAAGCACAGGACATCCTGGATGTAAAATTCGGTACTTTCGCCTTTTAATTGTGCCCGAGTTTTAAGTTTCTTCTCCGCATGCAATTTTGAATTTTCTTTTTTTCCGAACACATTCTCTAATTGAGATGTGAATTCCTTCCAAGTCTGGATGCTTTCTTCGTTGTTCTCAAACCATTTGAGAGCAGTTCCAGACAGATAAAAATAAACTTTAGTAAGACAAAGGGTCTCGTCCCAATGGTTGTACCTTGCCACACGTGCATACCCTTTTAACCATTTTTGGAGATCTTCACCATCCTCCCCGGAGAAAATGGAAGGGTTCCTTGGCAGAGGTTGAACAACGTAGTTGCTTACCTGAGTACCTTCCTTCTTTACATTCATAGAAGTTTCTTCTGGTTCAACAGAATCAATTTTTCTTTTATTTCTTAATGGGTATCGGTCCAGTCTCTCCACCAGTTGTAACGTAGAAATCAAGCCTTGAAATATCCTAAGATGTAAAAGTATTTATTGATGACGTCACGGCGACTAGTCTACAATTATTAACAGGTCAGCAAAACTATTTATAGCTAGAGAATCTTAAGCAAGCAAGCAAAGAAATATTTTAAAGCTGATTTCACAAATACAGATTAATATATATTTTTATAATCTGTTGAATATATTTTCATTGAATAATATTAAATTAAATAATAAAATATTCCTTCGCCACAATATTGCTTTTTCCCATCCTGCAGGTCTACATTACACTGCAACATGCTATCATAACTCTGGCTTTTGGCATTGATATTTATATAATGTGAAAGTACTGTTTGCTACCTTAAGCTCTGGAGAGATTATAATGTGTCTACAGATCCATCATGTGGAAATCACACCATAGTGAAAAGGCATTTAGCTGGTAGCAATGTACCACATTTGTAGACATGTGGTGCGCTTACAGTAAAAGCAGTCGCTACCTACCCACCATGGTTATCATGGCCTGTACCACGCGTACTAGGGATAATTAAAAAAAAAAGTAAGCAATACCGAATACAAATAATTACATTATGTGTGGTTTCAGTTACATTTTGGCTATCTTCAGACAAAGGTACTGAATACATTCAGTAATTTTGTCTTTATATGGCAACAATGCTGTTACTGAAACATCACATATATATATATATATTTTTTTTTATTTGGTCTTGCTTTTTTGGTATTTTTAAAATTGCCCTTGACTATTAGAAAATTATGCAAATTTCCTTTTTATTTTATATACCATTTTAAAAATTATATTCTTTTGTTAAAATATCCAATTTCCCACACTTTTCTAAAACTGCAACAATAACTAATACAAAATTCTTCCAAGTCCAGGTATTTCAATATTGCATAAATATATTACATTTATAAAAGTTGCTTAACTATTTAGATATGTAAATGCCGGATTAGGTGCCCTTTAAAATGTTTGCTCTGGCTGTTTCTTCTTGGACAGCCGAGAGTGAAGTGGACAAAGTGAAATTTTCAGGTTGTGCCGACCATTTTCCTTTATTCACACTAATCATTAGATTTTTTTTCTAATTTTAAGAATAAAAGCCCAGTTTGGTTACTTGCACTCACTGGAGGGGTTGGACTTTTTCAAGAATCAGGAGCCATTGGGGCAATTTTTTTTCAGAACAAAGTGTCTGAATCTGCATTCGATGACCCCGGGTCATGTTTTTTAAAAATTAACAGTTTAGACCACTCCCCCAAACAGCACTCTATTCATTAGATGTGTTTGTGAAATGGGTCCTATATTTCAGATTTTTTTACAAGCATTTTCGATATTGCTGTTTGCAATTTATCTCCATTTTGCTGAAAGAAAATTCATTACATTGAGTTTACAAACAGTTGGGGCCTCTATTCATTCATGAGTAAACCTCGCTCGAACACTACCCAGGCGAAGTTAATATATATTTAAAGAAAATATTACGATGCACTAGCGCGCCATCTGTTATCAAATTACAAGGCTATTTTAGAGGCGTAATATTCTTTTTAAAATAAAACAATTTCTACTGTCCTTACTGCAATGGAAAAATTAAAATAAAAAAAAAATCCATTGCAGTAAGGACAGTAGAAATTGTTTTATTTTAAAAATAATATTACGCCTCTAAAATAGTTTTGTAATTTAAAGAAGATATTGTATCGTTTTTGTGGTAAATGTTAAAATGCTGTAATGTTAAAATATATTTTTACATTGTTAATTTAATTTGTTGTTGAAATATCTTTAATTACGAAGCTGCTAACCACAGAATGAATGATTTTGAGCCAATTGTTGTTGTTGTTTATTATCGTTTGTTCAAATAAAAATTACTGTATGTGATGATGATAACAAAAATGAATTATTTAATTAATATACCTAAATAATTGAGAAAAAAAAGAAATAATCCATATATATAAAAAAAAGTCATTGTATGTATGTATGTATGTGTGTTTGTTCCTATGTCGGCTATACACGTCCACAATACGTTACTAATCTGACTGAAATTTTAACAGTATATAGAGTAGAATCTGAAAAAAAAAAAAAACTTATAGTGAAAATTACAGTTCTCTATTTCGAATATTCGTCGAGTTTTTTTGCAAATTGCGTTGCAAAATTTGCCCTTTCGCTCGCAAGCAGCGCCTCTAGCGGTGAAGATGGAAGGTAATATCAGCTGACCTAATGTACATGTAAAAAGGGGTTTTAACAGGACATAGAGAAAAATATGGAAGGGATATTTGTCGCATTTTAGCCAAGAAAAATTTAAATTGACAGGTTTTGGGCGAAAATATTTGTTTTTTTTTTAGTCAGAAAATGATGATGACAATATTGTTGTATCATGAATTGATTATCAGATAAATAGATAAATAATTATATCGGGAAAATTCCAAAGAGCAGAGACCACGGGTGAAGCCAGTTCATTTTTAGTATTCAGGAACAAAATTATAACAGAAAAAAAAATCATTCGAGCAGAAGACACAAAGCCAGAAAAATATCGCTTCTCAGACACAAATTTGGAGCGGGACGTTTCACAAGAGTGAGATCCACGGCGCCAATTTATAATTGTAACGAATAGTATTTGAATAAAAACATTTTATCGGGTAAAACATGGGCGTTGCCCGGGTCATTCGGCTAGCATATTATATAAATATATAATGTAATGATTATTATTATCATTATTATCATAATATTCTTTGTTCCGGAAAATTATTTTCAATAATATTCGTTATGCAAACCTTCACTCAGATAAAACCGCTAGTCCGCTAGTTCATCATAAATAAAGTTTAAAAATGTACGTCTACTGAATGTATTAAGTGAGTACATAATCCGCGATTTTTTCGTTAAATATTTTGTGTGTGTGTGGGGGGCATTTTATTTATATTTTCAAATACAAATAATTTTCTCTCTTTTCAGATAAAGAAAATGCGTACCAAAATCATATCCATATTCGGCATATTATACTCTACTACTTTAAGAAAGGTGGGATGTGTGAAACAGTCATCGGACCTTTTGGCGAAGAAAGAATCAGCGAAAAAAAGTTGGAATCGGACGATACAAATTTCTCAGATGAAGAAGGAAGAGATCGACCGTCAAATTTAAACTAACAGACAATTATCGCAGCCTAGAAAGTGAAAAAATATTTATCAACGAAAGTATTGGCCGAAGACTTCAATGTATACGACTCGAGTATCGTCCGTTCTTTCAAAAGATCGGAATTAGTAATTAAAGTTGATGGTGAATTGGTTTCAGAATAATCATTTAAATATATTTTAAAATATAATTTCTTTATTGTAAATGTAAAATGTAGGATAATATAAAGTGCTGACCAGATGCGATCCTTACGTATAGGTCATAAATTGATTATGAAGTTTGTACAGCCATTCACACACACTGTTCAGTAGCTGTGACCATATACTGAGCGACATCCGAACAGTTAGACACAGAACTTATTCTGTTTGTTGACCGAAAGTCGGGTATCTAAATCACATGGAAATACCTCGCTATCTGTCATTACCGAACTTTGAGCTTTAAGATAAACAGATGGCAAAGTTTTTATTCCCTCTTTCTGTTGTTTTTACTAACTTGCGAGGTTTTATTATCGGTGAAGCTTCCTTATCTCTAATAGTTATTTAAAATACGATTATAAAGCTGCCCTAGCTACTAACCAAATATTGTAGAGTCATATCCTCGGCGAGTTCTGTAAGGCTCCAGGAGTCAGGGTTGCGCACAGTTACCATTTACTTGAAAAGGAGGAAGTTTAAAATTATTTATTTGAAGTGATTTTTCTGGGGAAACTATCAGGACACATACGTAAAAAAAATGAAATGCCTCTAAAACTCTATTGCAGCTGGAAATTCAAAAGTATAGAGTTGTCAATTTTTTTACTCGTGAGTATCAAATCTTCTTATATATAAAAGTCAATGTCTGGTGTCTGTTTCGCGATAAACTCAAAAACTACTGAAACAATTGGTACCAAATTTTGCATTTCGCTTTTTATACACCTGAGGAAAAATTTAGGCTACATTTTGATTAGTATTTTTAGCTTTTTTTTTTTCATTTGAAGAACTTTCTTTTACGCGGAGTAAATACGAGGCGAAGTAACAACACCAGGCCAATTTAGCGACCAATGAGCGTTCTGCATTTTTTTTTTTCAAGTTGCTTGCGTACTTTTTTTAAGCTATCTTTCTATATGAGTGTCACCTTTTTTACAAAAGTATTGAGCATTGATAGATAACTTTATATTACTAACTAAGTTACAATTAGTGCACACAATGCAATTTTAAATAAACTTTACAAAATTAGCGTTACTGTATGTAAATAATGGCTTTCGTATTTTTTATTAATTTTTGTTCTGGCCTTTGTTTTTTTATCTCTTAAAAAAATCGTTCAAAATGCAGTCGCAGTCATTAGCAAGTACATATGTTTGCTTAATTTCCATGTGCTCTTTTATTATTTACAGAAAAATGTTTACATGCCAGTATTTTGGATTAATTTTTTTTATAAAACTATATTTTCTTATTCTTACTGAGAATATGGGCATCGCAGTCAATATCCATAGCAGTCACTCACTCAACTCGGGCAATTTCAAGTGTTAATGCGCTGGGGCTGGTACTTCGGGGGTTGGGTGGAAAAGCTGCTATCTATTTAAACTACATTGATTTTGAAACAACTAAATGGATTGCAAAAAATAATTAAATCTGTTAAGATTGATAGTTAAATTCTAGCTGTTTTGCATAATAGTTAAATTCTAGCTGTTTTGCATAATAGTTAAATTCTAGCTGTTTTGCATATTTTTTTTTTTTTGTAAAATAATTTATTTTACCGCGGGCCAAGTATGTAAATTTGGATAGCTTTGTTAAATAAAAATCAGTGTGTTTGTCAACTTCGCCCGTGTGTGGGATTCCTTTGTAGAATAACTCTTCCTTTGGGAATAAACGAGTGATCGCCTCAACGCAAATCAATTATAGTTCTCAGAAGGTGGCGGAGGCATAAGGATTGGTATTTTGTAAATTGAACACCGCCTCCAGCCAAGATTAAACAAAATCAAATACCTAATCTATATTAATAAAATGGAAATTTCATAAGTGTTGTTCACTATAAACTTTCGTTACAATGCATCAATTTCGACCAAATTTTTAACATTTATGTAAAACGAGATGGAGCAGGTTTTGCTTAACATCAAAATATTTTTCCTAACATTAACATGCGTAACTTCGCTGTTATCGATTAAATACAAAAAAAAATCAACAGAGTTAATTTTATTTATATATAAATACAAAATTAAATTTCAACAGAGTTAATTTTTTTACATACTAGCTAATAATCTCAATCTAAAAAATATTCAAAACAAGCAAATTTAAGATAACACCATATGTAAAACAGTCGGCCAAGAAAACAAATAACGTGTAATATATATATAATATAATATATATAATATAACGGTATAATAACGGTATAAAGAAATAATGAGCCTATCGTTCAAATTTATAATTGTAACGAATAGTATTTTAATTAAAACATTTTAAAAACACACAGTTTGGAACGGGACGTTTCACAAGAGTGACATCCATGGCGCCAATTTATAATTGTAACGAATAGTATTTGAATTAAAACGTTTTTAAAATATATACGCACTCGGGTAAAAACCGGGCGTTGCCCGGGCCATTCGTCTAGTCACTAATATAATACAATTTTTGCCAACTGTTATGTATTAATATTCATTGAGATTTATTTATCATCATCATTTATTGTATAAATGCTTTGTTTTTAATTAAAATATATGTATGCAAAAATGACTAGTGTTGCGTCGTAAATCTCTTAAACTAGAAGATACATAATAAATTGGCGACGAGAGAAAAAAGAATTTTTTTAAGGTAAAGTAATCTTGAGCTAATTTTTAAACTACTTTTAAACTAAACTGTAATATTTTAAAGATGGCTAGTTTCGGGAATATTGAGAATTTTGATCCTTCTAAGCCAGAAAAGTGGACAACGTACGTGGAGAGAATGATCTTCTTTTTCCTTGCAAATGGAATTGAAAAGATCACACAGAAAAAAGCTATTTTTCTCACTTTAATAGGCCCTGAAACTTATGCATTGGCAAGGTCATTGGCCGCGCCAAAAGATTTAGCTCATGTAAATTATAAAGAGATAGTTAATATCTTGACTGGACATTTTTGCCCTAGGCCCAATTTGATAGTCCAGCGATACCATTTTAACAAACATAATCAAGGTAATGAACCGATTGCTACTTATATAGCAGAATTAAGAAGATTAAGTGAGAACTGTGAGTTTGTTGATCTGGATGATCGTTTAAGAGACAGATTAGTGTGTGGCTTAAAAAAAGAGTCACTTGTGAAGACACTATTGTCTGAAAAAGACTTGACCTTTGAAAAAGCCATAGATATAGCACTATGTGATGAGTCGGCAAGTGCAAATGCTAGTGTTTTGATGGAGACGACTCCTGATGTAAATATATTAAAGAAAGCTAATAAGAGTGAAACATTTTATTTCAAATCGAAGCAACCTGAATTCAATAGAATTGCGAAAGGATTAAATAAGAAAATTATTTGTATACGATGCAAAGGAAATCATTTGCCTCATGTATGCAAATTCAGAAATTCAAAATGCTTCAAGTGTGGAAAGATTGGTCATCTGCAGAAGGCATGCCTGACTAGAGTAAAGAAATTTGAATACTTGAATAGAAGTGATAGTGATACATACCTACACTGTATTGGAACTGAAAGTTTAAGTAATCCTTTTTACATAATGGTTAAATTAGATAATCATGACGTAGCAATGCTTATAGATTCAGGAAGTGCATACTCATTACTAAACAAAGAAACATTTTTAAAGTATTGGAGAGTAACCCAACTTGAGAAATCTGAAGTGCTATTGAAGACATGGTCGTCAAGTAACGTCAAGATTTTGGGAAAGCTTTTTGTTAAAGCAAAAGTAACAAATGGTTTTAAAAAATTATCAATCTTAGTGGCTGATGGTCTGGGTCCTAACATTCTGGGAAGGCAGTGGTTTGAAGCGTTTCGCCTGAGGATAAATTTTTTGAAACATATCGAAACAAATCCTTTTTCTTCTGAATTTGAAGAAGTTTTTAAACAGGAAATTGATGCCTATAATGGACCTTTGATCCATATTGAAATTCCTGAGAATGCAGAACCCAAATTTGTGAAGGCCATAACCGTGCCATTTCCTCTGAGAGAACTAGTAGATTACACATTACTTTATTAACATCATGAAACGCGATATCCCAAACTCAGGGATATTTGCGTCGAGACCTCTATCTACATCACAACAAATCGGCTATATACAATCCTGTTCAATTCACTATTTTACATAATTAACAAAGAAAATTGTCCGAAAAGAAAACAAACAACAAAGCAAAACACACAAAGCAAGCATCGCAATTCTTTTCCTTCTAATTTTCCCTCTCCCTTTTCCAATTTAAAAGAAAGTTGTAAATAAATTTGCAAAATTGATCAAAACTTTTGCACCTCTCTTTATTGCCTACAAATTCATCAAGCCGTCCAATACGACCAAATTTGTCTTCTCTATAAACCCGGAAAATTGGGCAATTCATAAGTAGATGTTTCGAGTCCTGAATTTCACCTCCGCAGAAGCATCCTGGTTCCTTAACCGCGCCGATAGTTGCCAAAAATTTCCCAAAATTACCATGATCTGTAATGAATTGGATATTATAAAAATTTGGACGGAAAAATCTTGGGATTCCAGACACGAAAAAGCTTCTGAAAATTTCATTAGTATTGTCAAAATTTTCCTTCATTTTTGCGTGTAAGAATGATTTAACTATACTTGGAGCATGGGGTTCATAAGTAATTATATCTTCAGTGGACAGATGAGTTAGATCATATTTGATTATTCTAGATTCTATATAGTCTATTAGGAGTGGAATTTTTGCCAAACTATGCACACAGTTAGATGATGTGGTTTTATAAGCTCTAACTGCCCATAAAATGATCTGGTACTGCATGGAATTCAGTTTTTGTTTAGAACGATTGTTTAAATATTTAAGCCAAATTTCTGATCCGTATGTAAGTACAGGCCTTATTATAGTTTTATATAAAGTTAACCTCTTTTGTGTATCTAAACCCCACACGTTGCCGCTTAGTGAACATAATAAATTTTTCATACGCCCTGCCTTACACAGAATATCATTTACATGTGGAGTAAAGTTAACTTCATTTTTCCATTTGTGATTTGAAAATTTCATTCCCAGAATTTTTACTTGCTTGAGCGGCCTGATTATATTGTTATTAACCTCGATAGGTATTTTTTCTCTGTTATGCAGGTATAGCAAATTAGTTTTCTCTGTACTGATCGTTAATTTATTTCTATTACACCATTGGATCACATAATTTAAGGTGTGTTCACTTGCGGTTTTTAGTCCTTCAATAGTCTTATTCCAGCAAATTATTGTAGCATCGTCTGCATAACATATAATATCTGCATTAATTGATTCGAAATTTATCAACAAATCATTTAGCAAAATATTCCACAGAAGTGGTGATAAAGGTCCACCCTGTGGACATCCTTTAGTTATTTTCTCATAAAAAGTTTCTGATTCGTATGTAAATTTCACCTCCCTTTCTTTATTCAAATAAGATTTTATGATCCGTATTAAATCTGAGGGAACGTTGTCATTATCCATTCGTTTTATAATCGCAGGCCACCATGCATTGTCGAATGCACCAGCTATATCTATAGCTATCAAGGAAGTCAATTCTTTTTGTTTATGTTTCAATATAGTTTCTATAATTTTTTCCATTCCAGTAATAGTTGATCTAGATTTCATAAAGCCATGCTGCCTTGAGCTCATTAGATTATTTTCTAAATAATAGTTACTTAATTTATTTTTTATTATATTCTCAAATGTTTTAGAGAGATTAGATGTCAATGATATAGGTCTATAACTTTTATTTACTTCATAACTCGTTTTGCCTGGTTTTGGAATTATTTTTAAGAATGATTTTTTCCATTCATCCGGATAGTATCCCATTTCTATACACTTATTGAATAATTGATGCAGAATTGGGATTATTTTTATTTTAGCTTGTCTGATCATATTGTTACTAATGTAATCAGGGCCCGGTGCTTTTTTAATATTAGTTTTTAAAATTGTTTCCTCTATTTCCTTAGATTCGATATGAACACTACTTTTATTTTTATATTTAGGAGTATAATTTCTAATCAAAATATGATCATCTTTATCCAAACCTACAATATCATCCGGAAATAGATCGTTCATTAAACTTTTTATTTTGTCGATCTTTAAATGATCTGGTAAATTATCAATTAGAGGTAATCCTAAATTTCTATTTTTTTATCTCAATGACTTGTAAATCCTATAAGCATTACCAAATGCGTTAGTTGAATGACTTTCTTCTATAAAATTTCTCCAACTCGCTCTTTTTGCCTTTTTAATTTTATTTAAATATTTATTTCTCATTGATTTATAGGTATTTTCATTGATCGCTCCATGCCGATGGTACAAATTTCTAATATAGTGGAAATCGTTTTTCAATTTCTCCAACTTCCCATCCCACCAGTATGTATTTGTTTTATGATTTCCGCTTCTTGTCTTGACATTTAGGGACAGATAAGCTGCCTCTCTAATTATTTGTGTGAGAGTCTTTACAATGTTGTCAATATCTTCGATGGTTGACGCGTGGTTTATCTTGGTGATAATGTTATCTACATCTTGTATTGAAATTTTTTCGGTAAATGTTTTCCAATCAGCATCTTTCTCTATAAATTTCCATGTTGAGTTTTGAACTGTCCTTTGCCTGTTAAAATTATGATAAATGTCAAAGGTTATTGCAACGTGATCTGAAATGCTCGTCAAAATAGTCGTCTTCCAGTTTTGTACAAAACTTATTGATTTTTTGTTTGAAATCGTAAGATCTATAATGCTTGAATTTCGGCAGGTGGGTATCTTAAGATTATGGATAAATAGGCTATGTTCATCTATGATGGAGTAGAATTTGAAACCATTGGAATTAGTCGTCGGATCAAACCAGACTGGGTGTCTAGAATTGAAGTCGCCACATAGTATAATAGGTTGTTGATTGTAGGTATCTAGAAGCTCCTTGATAAATTTTGATGAGTGTCATTAAATCTATGTGGATGAATATAAAAGTTTGCAATAACAGTATTTGATTCCGCTGAATTTATAGAGGTAGTTGTACAAAAGGAGTTTGTGAATTTTTTGATTTTATTGTATTTTAAGCACTTATTCATAAAGATCGTTGCAGTGTATATTTGTTCATCTGTTGTTGAATGCACTATTTGAGATTCTAAATCGAAAATTACATCTCTATCAATCAGATAAGGTTCCTGTATTAGGATGATATCTGGTGGGTTGTCTTTTATAGAAGCTTGAAGCTCATTCAGTGCCAAGATACTTTTTCCTACATTTTGTTGTAAACATTTAATTCCTTTTCCCTGCATGATATTCAAACTAAATAAACAATAATCTCAGCTGCGAAATTTGCCTAATTGTCGGTTGGATGATATCTCGTTCGTTGGATAATTCTATCTATCTGTATTTTGTATAAAGGACAGTCCGAGGAATTAGTTCTATGATTCGGCGAGTTTCTAAATTTAGGATGTTTTAGACAGTTATAACAATTGCAAATTTTTGAACAGTCATGAATTCCTTGCGCGCCGCATAATTTGCATATCTCGACGTTAGTACAATCGGCCAATTTATGGTTGGGATTAAATTGAAGGCATCTCTGACATTGTTTTACCAGAATCTTATCTTCCACAAAACAGCGTTCAAAGTCTGTATATAATTTATTATTCATATTTTTAAGGATCTGGTAAACCTTTGGAGAAACCCTAAGAACTATGTTGTGGTGGGGCGTGTTCGATTTCATGCTAAACAGAACATGGATATCATTTTCCATTTCGTTTAATTCAGGGTTCATACTACAGATTGTTTTAGTAAAATTAGAGGTTTCTGTAAGTTTATTAACATTTTTAACTACTACTGTAGGATCTCTTGGTTTGGGGATATAAATTTTGCTAATATTAGCGAGTTCCTCTGCCCTGCCTAACTCATCATTTAGAGATTCCACGTCTGATTCTGTAGGGGTCTTTATTATTACAGATTTCCTAGCATTTATAATTTTGTTAATCTTTATTTTTTTTCCTTCGTCCCTAAGCTTTTTAACTTTGCTTGATATAGTTTGATACATTTTTGTATTATCTTCCACATGTATAGGTGTTGCCACTATTGTGAACTCCTTATGTAATTTTTTTTTTTTTATGTAATCTTGTGATGTTTCTGTACGAGCTACTTGAGCATATGTTGGAGTTGTTTTAACTAGTTCATCTTGGATCCCTTTCAGTTTTTGATCCATAAAATCAGTAATTGTTGTTTTCATTAGTTCCAATATATCTTGGTTATTTATTTCTTTTAAAGTTGAAATACCATCCTTGGTTTGCCTAACCATAGTTGACAAAAATGTAATATCATTTTTAGTTAGATTTTTTTGATTTTGTTGAACTTTTTTGTCAAAATAGTTATAAATTTCATCCAACTTATCTTTTAAAGTTTGAATAATTATTTCCATATTCTATTTTTGCATATTTGTGCGAAAACAACAATGGAAAAGTATTTCAAAAATGACAATAATACAAAAACAAAAAAGGGAAATCTCCTAAACTTTTGAACAGTGATTGCCAATTTAAAAGGTTAAAATATTTTTAAATTAAACAATTTATATAACTTTTATAAATTATACAATAGGTAAACTGAAAATTTAAAACAATATTTACCGGAACTATCGGAGCCTAGCGACACACGTCCGGTCAGTTTCGCCTCCTGGCGGAAAATTAAAATCACTGGAAGAGCAAGGGGTTATTGAACCTGTTAAATTTACCAAATGGGCATCACCAATTGTGACGGTCCTAAAGAATGACGGCACTATAAGAATATGCCACGATTATAAAAGTACAGTAAATTTGTATAGTAATCCTGATAAATACCCACTGCCCACAATTCCGCAACTTTTGGATAGATTGAGAGGTGGCAGAGTGTTTACTAAGTTGGACATGGCTCAAGCATATCAGCAGTTGAAATTGGATGAAACATCTGCAGAGATTCTCGCTATTAATACACCTAGAGGTTTATATAAGGTGAAGCGTCTTCCTTTTGGCTTAAATTCAGCCGTGGGAACATTCCAGAGAATCATGGATACTCTTCTGAGTGGAATTGATGGAGTTGCAGTGTATTTAGATGATGTCCTAATTTCAGGAAGAGATTTTGATGATCTTAAAAGAAAAACTGAAAAGGTACTGCTACGCTTCAGAGAATCTGGACTTCGTCTGAAAAAAGAAAAATGCCATTTTTATGTTCCAGAAATTGAATTTCTAGGAATGATTATTGATCATAAAGGAATTCATCCATCCGAAGAAAAGTTGAGAGCAATTAAAGATGCCAGACCACCATCTAATAAAAGGGAATTGATGTCTTTTCTTGGACTTCTTAATTATTATGAGAGGTTTTTGAATAATAAAGCCACAGTAGCTGAACCTCTCCATGGACTGTTGGACAGTAATAGTCCATGGAAATGGAATAAAGAACATCAAAGATCTTTTGCAGAGGTTAAAAACTTGATTAGCTCTAAGTCTGTTTTAGCACATTTTAATGAAGATTTGCCTATCTTGGTCAACTGTGATGCGTCGGAGTATGGTGTTGGAGCCATTTTGTCGCAAATAGACCATGGTGTTGAAAGACCAGTTGTGTTTGCCTCCCGAACTTTAAATAAAACGGAGAGAAGATATGCAGTAATTGATAAAGAGGCATTAGCAGTTATTTTTGGTGTATCAAAGTTTTCACAGTATCTTCTAGGGAGAAAATTTAAAATTTTGACGGATCATAAACCCCTAGTTGGAATATTCAACCCCAAAAAGCCGATACCTCAAGTGCTATCACCGCGCATGTTGAGATGGTGTTTGACTCTGGCTGCGTATACTTATAGTATAGAGTATAAACCGGGAAAAGTGAATTGTAATGCCGATGCACTTAGTAGACTGCCTTTAAATGAATGTCCAAGTGTAGTTCCGAACCCTTCAGAGGTGTTCTTTATAGAATCGGAACATGCTGCAATTAATTCTTCGGAAGTGGCAAAACTAACCAATAAAGATCCAATCCTTTCTAAGGTTAAATTCTGGGCAATGAATGGGTGGCTTGAAAGGAAAGTTGATGATAAATTTAGGGATTTTGTCTCCAAGTCTAGTGAAATATCAGTTCATAAGGACTGTTTATTGTGGGGGAGCAGGGTGATTATACCTGAAAGATTAAGAAGGGATATTTTAAATCTTTTAAATGATACTCACATTGGCATAGTCGGGACAAAAGCGCTTGCTCGAGGATTATGCTGGTGGCCCAAGATGGATGGAGATATTGAACGGATGATATCCAGTTGTGCGGTTTGTTTGTCGTGTAGTCACGATCCGCCAAAAACTGACGTATATCCTTGGATTTGGCCATCAAGACCTTGGTCGAGACTGCATATTGATCATGCGGGTCCCTTTCAAGGAAAAATCTTTCTGGTTGTAGGAGATGCCTATTCTAAGTGGATTGAGGCTAAAATCGTATCTACAACATCTACTGAAACTACCATCAATTGCTTAAAGGAAATATTCGCGACCCACGGGTTGCCGGATGTGATAGTTTCAGATAATGGTACGTCCTTCACATCGGAACTTTTCAGGACTTTCTTAAAAAGAAATGGCGTGAGGCACATCTTGTGTGCGCCTTATCATGCAGCGTCAAATGGGCAGGTGGAAAGAGCTATTCAGACGCTTAAAAATCTGCTAAGAAAGAACAGCTCGGGAAATTGGACGACTAGGTTATCTAGATCGTTGTTATCCATGAGAATAGCTATAAACAGCACGACGCAGAAATCCCCAGCACAGTTGTTGATGAACAGAAACCTGAAGAGTCTCTTAAATAAATTTCATCCTGAAGGTGTGTCGGAGGGAAGGATGCGACAGGAAGACAGATTCATAAGAAATTGGAAACCCCATAGAGTGGTAAATGAAGGACAGGCAGTTATAGCACGAGGGTACCATGGCCCCAGATGGCTACCAGGTGTAGTGCGGAAAAAAACTGGTCCTGTTTCTATTAAGGTGGAGACAGATGAAGGTGAAATTTTAAACAGGCATTTGGATCAAGTCCGAGATTGTGGAGAAAGAGAAGCAACTCCGTCTACATCGGCAACTCCACAATAGTCAAATAATATTGAAGACCCTCAAGCTGGTCAGGAAATAGATCCTACTGGTGAAGCGTCGAGTCCTATTTTGAGAAGGTCTTCAAGATTAAGAAGGCCTTCGAAGTTTTTTGAAATATAATTTTTTGTTGTGGGGAGAAGTTGTTATGTATTAATATTCATTGAGATTTATTTATCATCATCATTTATTGTATAAATGCTTTGTTTTTAATTAAAAGATATGTATGCAAAAATGACTAGCGTTGCGTCGTAAATCTATTAAACTAGAAGATACATAATACCAACACACACACACTTTTTGCCTGTAGTTTATGTGTTTCTTCTGTATTGCTATTCTATGGCACTTCTACTCTTTATTATTGATGTACTTTCAGTATGAAGGAAATTGCACTCGGGAGAAGCCGGGTAATTTGTTTAGTATATATATATTTGAAAAGTGAATATTTTTTTAAATAATAATTTTTATAAATGTAATGAATTTTATATCAATAAAGTTAATTATTGAGTTAAAGTAAGAATAATATAAAAATAAAATAATTAATTTTGTTTAACTCTATATATAAAGGAAATTAAAAAAAATTGTAGATATGAAAAAAAGTCTTAATACAAGATGTTGCTATATATTCAATTGTATTAAAACTTTTAGATTATACTAGACGGGTGACCCGGGCTTCGCCCCGGGATTGACCCGTGTGCATATCTACCCGAGTGATATATATTTACCAGTAGATAAGATTTTTTTTTATAATTGTTTGTTATTAGCATTATCTATTTGTTTGCATCAGCATAATTCAATCTAATGTTTGATAGAGGGCGCTGTTCGTGAGATAAGTAGAATAATTTGAATATATAGTTTAAATAATTGATTTAGATATTTTTAAAAATAGCCTATCGTCTTCCCCGTATTATTTTACCTTTGTATGGAAATTTTGGTTTGAATTAGTGAACTACTGCGAATTTGTATACCGGACATACAAACAAACATACAAACATTCATTTATATATATATAGATATAAAAAAAAAAGAATAGCAAAAATATTTAGGCTCTAAATTATTCAAAATAAATGGCAAATGGGGAGTCTTTTAGAATAGTCTGTAAAGATTTCTCTTTCTTTGAATGGTACTCAGAAAGGGAATCGAACAACTTTCATAAAAATGAATAGGCATTATGCTACATAATGTATGAATCCTTTTCTATATTCATTGTATCATTTTCTAAATTAAAATACGCATTTTTTCAGTTCACCCTGATATATTATTGATTCACATCGTTATATATTACTACTATTAATATTGATAAAATAATATTTATTAGAATATATTATATATCAATAGAGAGAGATAATAGATAGTAAAGAGAGAGATAAAGTATTTTATAGGCCAAAAATTTTAGTAAACGGTTTTTAACATGTTTTAGAAAGGTGTATTATCATAATCATTTTGTGTTTTTATCAATAAGTTTTAGTTTCAATATATCAAGTTTTAACGCCATGTTATAAGCTTTAAAATCCTAAGTGTTAATGTTAGTATTTTTTATAAGTTGTTTTTCATAGATTAATATATTTAAATTTTTACCAGATGACCGGATTGCTTTGCATGTATATATTTGGTTTTAGAAATTATGTAAAGTAGTTAGTTATGAAAGGAAATTAAAAAGTATTAATTTCTTCGTGGTGTTGTGGTGATTACTCTGCTCGATGATAGAATAGGGAAGTCTTAGCTTCCAACAGGTTATGGGTCCAGCAGAACGCTTCCACTGCGCCGTAGAAAGTAATTAGAAGTTAAGGCTAAGAAGGTAAAGAAGAAAAGGTTTAAGTTAAAGTTAAAGAAGATAAAGCTAAATAAGATAAAGCCAAAGAATATAAAGCTAAGATAAAGAAAATAATTTGATTAGAAATTTAGGCGAATCAAAAATATGAGGTCTAAATCAGAGGTATTTGAAAGATATAAAGAATATAGAACAGTGTTGATAATTACCACAGCAGAAAAATAAAAGTCTTAAAAATGATAATGGGACGGAATATGTTAACAACGAATTTAATAAATTTCTCAATGAAAATGACATCAAGCGACAACCTACAGTTCCAAGATGGAATTGCAGAAATAATTAATCAGACATTGCTAAACACAGCAAGATGCATTTTACTTGAATCTGGGATTCCCGAATCATTCTGGGCAGATGCCGTAAATACTACTTGTTACTTAAGAAACAAATGTTCTAGCAAGGCGAAAAGTAACAAAATACCAATATAAATGTGGACCGAACAGCCAGTGAAGATTGAGAATCTCCGAGTTTTCGGTTGTCAGACCTGGACATACAACGACCAGCGTCTATCCAAATTTTATTCAAGAAGCCGAGAATGTGTTCTAATTGATTATCCGGAAGGATTCAAAGGATACAAGGTTTGGGATTTCAGAAACAATAGGGTCTTCGTAAGCAAAAATGTCAGATTTAGAGAAGACGTTTTCCCAACAAAGAAAATCGATTAACAAATTTCATATGAAACTGATTTTTTCCAGGTTATACATAAAACTTTGAGGAAGACTATTAATCTGTAAATGAAGAGACAAATTGGTAGAAAGAAATCAGAAAGACGAACTAAAGAAGGAAGATGATGGGGAAGGCCAAAATGAAGCTGCAATCCCAAGAGGATATTCAGGGACTGATGAAACAATATCGGTAGAGAAAAATCTGAATAACTGGGAACGAAAAGAGGATGGAGAGCAGGCCTATTAAAACGAAGAACTGAGGAGGGAAGACGAAGGCCAGAATGAAACTATAATCCCAAGGAGATCTTCAACAATTGCGTCTAGGCAAATAGAGGATTGTAGATTAGCCTTCCACCATGGGATAATTGAACATAAGAGTCATCAAGATGAAATGCCGTCATCATACGAAGAAGCGTTTAATATACCAATGGTACAAGATCGGCTAAAATCTATGGAATGGGAAATGTTATTACTTCAGGAACACCGAGTGTGGGATGTTGTTGATTTGCCAAATAGTTTAAAGCCGATAAACTAAACAGGATCTTGACCATTCTAGGCCTCCGATGAGGGTATCGAAACAACTTCAAAATGGGAGCATTGTTAGCATTTTTCATAAGTATTTTTTCATATATTAATATATATATATATATATATATATAAAAATAAATAGTTGTATAGTTTTATAGTTAAGTATTCTATTAAAATTATCTTCATTAGTTTGATTATTTAAATTCAAATTATAAATTTGTTAATTGTTATTATTTAGTATAGATAGAGAAAAAAAAAAAAATTCTTTACTTCTAAAACATCCTCTAGTTAATTATATAATTATAATTAATAACAATAAAAAATTAACAAAGTAACGTCTATTACATCGGCTTTTACACGTCATTCAGACATACTCTAATCCTATATATAGAATAATCGAAGAGATAATATATATAATAGTTAGAAAAAAGATAGAAAGACAGAACCATGTACTTTTAATCAAACTAATAGAAAGAAAACAAAAAGTTTTGTAAATAAGGTAGATAAGATTGTTAGTATATATATATATATTTTTATAATTTTATATTTTATTCGTTTTTTTTTTTTTTAAAGATTTTTTAAATTTTTTTATTTTAAAATATGAATATAAAAAGTTGTATTTAGTAAAATATCTATAATATGAATTAACTTTTATTATAAGTTTGGTTATTATGTTTTGAAACCCTAATGGTAGACCAGACATATACAAAAAACTTAAATTGGAGTAATTATTGAAAAAAGAGGTCTGCTGAACCGGGACTTCTCAAATAGAAATTCAGCTTTTCAACATTTCATCCCTTCTCTATTATGTCTAGACCTCCTTTCAACCGTATTTTATGTGTTAATATAAAGTTACTACAGTGAAACATTTATATGAACAGATATAATGTGTACCTACCTTGTCCGCGAACGCCTTCAACTGTAAACAACTATTTCTGGATAACACATGTTGTGGGGGGGTGGGGACAAATTTAGACCGAATTGTGGGAGAACAAGACATTCAAAGAATAAAGATAAGATAGTTAAGGGAAGAAATCCAAATTTTATAATCTTTACAGTCAGTTAAAAATTAAAATAATTGATTCAAAACTTATTCATCTTTCAATATTCCTTTAAAAAGGCAAATTATTAGAGTTTAATAAAGCTATTAATTGTGAAAATTCACTTTTATTTAATTTCCATTTTCCTCCCCAGAAATTGGAGATTAAACAAAATGAATTATATACAATATTACTTTAAAAATCTTGTGAAAAAATCTTCAAATCAGCTATTTAATTTAAGTTTAACTAATTGTTGAAGATTATAAATTTGTAGTATTGATTATTGAAAGAAATTATAGAAAGTTGATTTAATAAATGGATACTTCCATTTATTTTTTTTTAAGTATTTTATAATTGATATACTGTTGAAATATTTTACTTGTCTGATACTAAATTTGTTTTTAATAAATTCCATGTTTAAATTATTAACATCTTCTATGAAATTTTCTAATATATTATTTATTCTATAAAATCTTAGAAACTGACCAAAATATATACCTTTACAGCAATTTAATGAAATATTAGAATTCATATTACAGTATTTTATAATATTGAAATTATAATTACTTTTTTTATTATAAATTTTAATAGCATTATTTGTAAGGTCTATATTTAGGTCTAAAAAGTTAACTTTTTTGTTTCTATAAATTTTTTCATTGTTTTTAAGTTTCAAGTATTTAGGATAAATTTTAGGTATTAAATTTTTGAACTGTGGATTATTAAATATTATAATGTCATCTACATAACGGAACATTTGCCAGTTAACATTATTTTGTAGAAAGTATTCTCTTTCGTACCAGAATAATATTAAGTTTGCTAATAACGGACTAGAAGACGTTCCCATGGGAACTCCTTCTGATTGAATATATATTTTATTTTTAAATTCTATATAGTTAAAATTTAAAAATGTTTCCAGTAGAGTTTTTGCTGTTTTAAGATCTAATTTAATTGTTTTATATCTGTTATGAATAATTTTAATGTGGAAAGTTTTGTCATTAATGATTTCGTTAAATAAATTGGTTATTTTATTATTTAGATCTCTTAAATTTATTTTAGAATATAGGTCCTCAAAGTCAAATGTGTGTACTGTTTCCATGTTTGTCCAATTGTTCATTAAATAGTTAATGATTTTTTTATTTGAGTCGATAAATTTATAATTATATTTATTAGTTAATTTATTTATAATAAATTGTAGTGTTGAAGCTAATTGTATATCAATGTTTTTTATAACTGAATTTATACCAGATGTGATTGTTCTGAAAGAAATAGGTTTTTTGTGTAGTTTAGGAATTATATAGAACTTTGGTATGTTTGGATTTTTGTAGTGATTATAAATTTTTAGTGAATTTTCAACATTTTTGATGTCTTTTTTGATTTTTGTGGCTGTAGTTCTAGCAAAAGTGTATTTATGATTATTATCAATTTCCTTTTTTAGTATATCGTGGTATAGATTTTTACAAATTATAGATAAGTTATTGGAACATTTATCTATAGGAGTGATAATAAAGTCCTTCTGTAAATTAATTATATTTTCTTTAAAAGAAGGAATATCTGAATTAGGTTTTGTGTATTTAAGTGTATTATTATAATAATTTATAACCTCCTTTTTAATATTATGTTTCCATTCCAGAAAAGTAAATTCTGGAATACTGTATTTTATACTAGTTTTATTTATGAAAATATCTATATCTTTTAATATAGATTTAATTGTATTATTATAATTGTGTTTAATTTGAGGTATATATTTATACCCTTTATTTAAAATATCCTGATATTCTGGATTTAAAAAAGAAAAATTGCTAGTTAATATATGACCTGAAAACTTATATTTATCAATATAGTTGTTGCAATTACATTTAATTTTTTTATAATTTGCCAAATTATTAATAAATTGGTTATAATTGCAAACTAAATTACCTATATTTTTGTTGTATCTCCAGATTGTTTTGAAATTTAAATTTTTTATAGGGAAAAGATTATTAATGTTTTGGTTATTAAAAATATCATTAAACTTAATATGATTAAATAAACCAATTTTTGATTTAATAACCAAAACATTAATAATCTTTTCCCTATAAAAAATTTAAATTTCAAAACAATCTGGAGATACAACAAAAATATAGGTAATTTAGTTTGCAATTATAACCAATTTATTAATAATTTGGCAAATTATAAAAAAATTAAATGTAATTGCAACAACTATATTGATAAATATAAGTTTTCAGGTCATATATTAACTAGCAATTTTTCTTTTTTAAATCCAGAATATCAGGATATTTTAAATAAAGGGTATAAATATATACCTCAAATTAAACACAATTATAATAATACAATTAAATCTATATTAAAAGATATAGATATTTTCATAAATAAAACTAGTATAAAATACAGTATTCCAGAATTTACTTTTCTGGAATGGAAACATAATATTAAAAAGGAGGTTATAAATTATTATAATAATACACTTAAATACACAAAACCTAATTCAGATATTCCTTCTTTTAAAGAAAATATAATTAATTTACAGAAGGACTTTATTATCACTCCTATAGATAAATGTTCCAATAACTTATCTATAATTTGTAAAAATCTATACCACGATATACTAAAAAAGGAAATTGATAATAATCATAAATACACTTTTGCTAGAACTACAGCCACAAAAATCAAAAAAGACATCAAAAATGTTGAAAATTCACTAAAAATTTATAATCACTACAAAAATCCAAACATACCAAAGTTCTATATAATTCCTAAACTACACAAAAAACCTATTTCTTTCAGAACAATCACATCTGGTATAAATTCAGTTATAAAAAACATTGATATACAATTAGCTTCAACACTACAATTTATTATAAATAAATTAACTAATAAATATAATTATAAATTTATCGACTCAAATAAAAAAATCATTAACTATTTAATGAACAATTGGACAAACATGGAAACAGTACACACATTTGACTTTGAGGACCTATATTCTAAAATAAATTTAAGAGATCTAAATAATAAAATAACCAATTTATTTAACGAAATCATTAATGACAAAACTTTCCACATTAAAATTATTCATAACAGATATAAAACAATTAAATTAGATCTTAAAACAGCAAAAACTCTACTGGAAACATTTTTAAATTTTAACTATATAGAATTTAAAAATAAAATATATATTCAATCAGAAGGAGTTCCCATGGGAACGTCTTCTAGTCCGTTATTAGCAAACTTAATATTATTCTGGTACGAAAGAGAATACTTTCTACAAAATAATGTTAACTGGCAAATGTTCCGTTATGTAGATGACATTATAATATTTAATAATCCACAGTTCAAAAATTTAATACCTAAAATTTATCCTAAATACTTGAAACTTAAAAACAATGAAAAAATTTATAGAAACAAAAAAGTTAACTTTTTAGACCTAAATATAGACCTTACAAATAATGCTATTAAAATTTATAATAAAAAAAGTAATTATAATTTCAATATTATAAAATACTGTAATATGAATTCTAATATTTCATTAAATTGCTGTAAAGGTATATATTTTGGTCAGTTTCTAAGATTTTATAGAATAAATAATATATTAGAAAATTTCATAGAAGATGTTAATAATTTAAACATGGAATTTATTAAAAACAAATTTAGTATCAGACAAGTAAAATATTTCAACAGTATATCAATTATAAAATACTTAAAAAAAAATAAATGGAAGTATCCATTTATTAAATCAACTTTCTATAATTTCTTTCAATAATCAATACTACAAATTTATAATCTTCAACAATTAGTTAAACTTAAATTAAATAGCTGATTTGAAGATTTTTTCACAAGATTTTTAAAGTAATATTGTATATAATTCATTTTGTTTAATCTCCAATTTCTGGGGAGGAAAATGGAAATTAAATAAAAGTGAATTTTCACAATTAATAGCTTTATTAAACTCTAATAATTTGCCTTTTTAAAGGAATATTGAAAGATGAATAAGTTTTGAATCAATTATTTTAATTTTTAACTGACTGTAAAGATTATAAAATTTGGATTTCTTCCCTTAACTATCTTATCTTTATTCTTTGAATGTCTTGTTCTCCCACAATTCGGTCTAAATTTGTCCCCACCCCCCCACAACATGTGTTATCCAGAAATAGTTGTTTACAGTTGAAGGCGTTCGCGGACAAGGTAGGTACACATTATATCTGTTCATATAAATGTTTCACTGTAGTAACTTTATATTAACACATAAAATACGGTTGAAAGGAGGTCTAGACATAATAGAGAAGGGATGAAATGTTGAAAAGCTGAATTTCTATTTGAGAAGTCCCGGTTCAGCAGACCTCTTTTTTCAATAATTACTCCAATTTAAGTTTTTTGTATATGTCTGGTCTACCATTAGGGTTTCAAAACATAATAACCAAACTTATAATAAAAGTTAATTCATATTATAGATATTTTACTAAATACAACTTTTTATATTCATATTTTAAAATAAAGAAATTTAAAAAATCTTTAAAAAAAAAAAAAACGAATAAAATATAAAATTATAAAAATATATATATATATACTAACAATCTTATCTACCTTATTTACAAAACTTTTTGTTTTCTTTCTATTAGTTTGATTAAAAGTACATGGTTCTGTCTTTCTATCTTTTTTCTAACTATTATATATATTATCTCTTCGATTATTCTATATATAGGATTAGAGTATGTCTGAATGACGTGTAAAAGCCGATGTAATAGACGTTACTTTGTTAATTTTTTATTGTTATTAATTATAATTATATAATTAACTAGAGGATGTTTTAGAAGTAAAGAATTTTTTTTTTTTTCTCTATCTATACTAAATAATAACAATTAACAAATTTATAATTTGAATTTAAATAATCAAACTAATGAAGATAATTTTAATAGAATACTTAACTATAAAACTATACAACTATTTATTTTTATAATTAATTTAGATTTAGCTTGCTAATCTAACCAAATCTACTTGATATGATTTATCATTCTGATCAGATTGCTCCTTAAGTTTTAAATGTAGTATCACTGTTATATTTTTATTATATAGTTTTTACACTATATTAATTCATATGAGCTTGCTCTATGATATATTTTTATATATAATATAATATACAAATTTAAATATATATTAGATATTCTAATATAAATAAAACTCCATACAGATTATAATTATCTTTTATTGTTTGATTATGAAAAAGTAAATTATAAAAATAATTTTAAAAAATAACTTCAGAACTTTTGTTTTTTTCATTGTTTAGATAGTTTAAAGATGTTTTTTATTAGTTATTCTTAAAAAATATAACAGATAACAAACAGTAATATCTATATTTTTATAGATTAATTATTCATTTTATTACAAATTTAATTACCACAAAAACAATTAAGATAAATATATTAATAAAAAAAAAAAATTTTTCTCAATAGAATAACAAACTAAAAAACTAAAAAAAACTACCAGCATATTAGGGTTAGCACCTCTTTTATGTTAATTCAAACTCGCTAAGAATTGCCTAAGAAAGAATTGTCAAACTTGTCCCTCTCTTAAGAACCATGATACATTTCAAACGACTAGTTGTAAATTAGTAAATACTATTTATAAATTAACATGCCAAATTTGTCAATTATCATATATAGGACAAACATGTAATCCATTAAATATACGAATAAACCTACATAGAAACCACGCTAAAAAATCAATTGGTAATATATATATGAAAGAACACAATAAATTACATACTTTTAACAACTTTAAGATAGAAATACTAGACATATGTCAAAACAAAAAACAACGACTATTATTAGAAAACAACTACATTTATAAACACAACACATTATTCCCTTATGGACTTAATGACGAATTAAACTACACATACAAACCACAAACAGAAGAAATTTCAACTTATGAAATCAGCTGCAAATACAAAAAAAATGAATTCAAAACTAAACCTAATAAAACTAGAGGTAAAACTACCAATAAATTAGGTTACATTGAATTTGAAGAATTACTGGACCCAAAACAAATGTACACTAACAACTTCGTCGATAAATTTATTAAAACATTATTTAAACTAAATAATAATAAATTTATCAAACTTATAGAATATATTAAAATTCATAATCTAACTAACAGATTAATAGATATCACACACGACATCTTTAAATACAGAAAAATTAAACAATCTACTAATAACATTAATATTATCATTAAATTTAATAACAATTTATTTAATCATATTAAGTTTAATGATATTTTTAATAACCAAAACATTAATAATCTTTTCCCTATAAAAAATTTAAATTTCAAAACAATCTGGAGATACAACAAAAATATAGGTAATTTAGTTTGCAATTATAACCAATTTATTAATAATTTGGCAAATTATAAAAAAATTAAATGTAATTGCAACAACTATATTGATAAATATAAGTTTTCAGGTCATATATTAACTAGCAATTTTTCTTTTTTAAATCCAGAATATCAGGATATTTTAAATAAAGGGTATAAATATATACCTCAAATTAAACACAATTATAATAATACAATTAAATCTATATTAAAAGATATAGATATTTTCATAAATAAAACTAGTATAAAATACAGTATTCCAGAATTTACTTTTCTGGAATGGAAACATAATATTAAAAAGGAGGTTATAAATTATTATAATAATACACTTAAATACACAAAACCTAATTCAGATATTCCTTCTTTTAAAGAAAATATAATTAATTTACAGAAGGACTTTATTATCACTCCTATAGATAAATGTTCCAATAACTTATCTATAATTTGTAAAAATCTATACCACGATATACTAAAAAAGGAAATTGATAATAATCATAAATACACTTTTGCTAGAACTACAGCCACAAAAATCAAAAAAGACATCAAAAATGTTGAAAATTCACTAAAAATTTATAATCACTACAAAAATCCAAACATACCAAAGTTCTATATAATTCCTAAACTACACAAAAAACCTATTTCTTTCAGAACAATCACATCTGGTATAAATTCAGTTATAAAAAACATTGATATACAATTAGCTTCAACACTACAATTTATTATAAATAAATTAACTAATAAATATAATTATAAATTTATCGACTCAAATAAAAAAATCATTAACTATTTAATGAACAATTGGACAAACATGGAAACAGTACACACATTTGACTTTGAGGACCTATATTCTAAAATAAATTTAAGAGATCTAAATAATAAAATAACCAATTTATTTAACGAAATCATTAATGACAAAACTTTCCACATTAAAATTATTCATAACAGATATAAAACAATTAAATTAGATCTTAAAACAGCAAAAACTCTACTGGAAACATTTTTAAATTTTAACTATATAGAATTTAAAAATAAAATATATATTCAATCAGAAGGAGTTCCCATGGGAACGTCTTCTAGTCCGTTATTAGCAAACTTAATATTATTCTGGTACGAAAGAGAATACTTTCTACAAAATAATGTTAACTGGCAAATGTTCCGTTATGTAGATGACATTATAATATTTAATAATCCACAGTTCAAAAATTTAATACCTAAAATTTATCCTAAATACTTGAAACTTAAAAACAATGAAAAAATTTATAGAAACAAAAAAGTTAACTTTTTAGACCTAAATATAGACCTTACAAATAATGCTATTAAAATTTATAATAAAAAAAGTAATTATAATTTCAATATTATAAAATACTGTAATATGAATTCTAATATTTCATTAAATTGCTGTAAAGGTATATATTTTGGTCAGTTTCTAAGATTTTATAGAATAAATAATATATTAGAAAATTTCATAGAAGATGTTAATAATTTAAACATGGAATTTATTAAAAACAAATTTAGTATCAGACAAGTAAAATATTTCAACAGTATATCAATTATAAAATACTTAAAAAAAAATAAATGGAAGTATCCATTTATTAAATCAACTTTCTATAATTTCTTTCAATAATCAATACTACAAATTTATAATCTTCAACAATTAGTTAAACTTAAATTAAATAGCTGATTTGAAGATTTTTTCACAAGATTTTTAAAGTAATATTGTATATAATTCATTTTGTTTAATCTCCAATTTCTGGGGAGGAAAATGGAAATTAAATAAAAGTGAATTTTCACAATTAATAGCTTTATTAAACTCTAATAATTTGCCTTTTTAAAGGAATATTGAAAGATGAATAAGTTTTGAATCAATTATTTTAATTTTTAACTGACTGTAAAGATTATAAAATTTGGATTTCTTCCCTTAACTATCTTATCTTTATTCTTTGAATGTCTTGTTCTCCCACAATTCGGTCTAAATTTGTCCCCACCCCCCCACAACATGTGTTATCCAGAAATAGTTGTTTACAGTTGAAGGCGTTCGCGGACAAGGTAGGTACACATTATATCTGTTCATATAAATGTTTCACTGTAGTAACTTTATATTAACACATAAAATACGGTTGAAAGGAGGTCTAGACATAATAGAGAAGGGATGAAATGTTGAAAAGCTGAATTTCTATTTGAGAAGTCCCGGTTCAGCAGACCTCTTTTTTCAATAATTACTCCAATTTAAGTTTTTTGTATATGTCTGGTCTACCATTAGGGTTTCAAAACATAATAACCAAACTTATAATAAAAGTTAATTCATATTATAGATATTTTACTAAATACAACTTTTTATATTCATATTTTAAAATAAAAAAATTTAAAAAATCTTTAAAAAAAAAAAAACGAATAAAATATAAAATTATAAAAATATATATATATATACTAACAATCTTATCTACCTTATTTACAAAACTTTTTGTTTTCTTTCTATTAGTTTGATTAAAAGTACATGGTTCTGTCTTTCTATCTTTTTTCTAACTATTATATATATTATCTCTTCGATTATTCTATATATAGGATTAGAGTATGTCTGAATGACGTGTAAAAGCCGATGTAATAGACGTTACTTTGTTAATTTTTTATTGTTATTAATTATAATTATATAATTAACTAGAGGATGTTTTAGAAGTAAAGAATTTTTTTTTTTTTCTCTATCTATACTAAATAATAACAATTAACAAATTTATAATTTGAATTTAAATAATCAAACTAATGAAGATAATTTTAATAGAATACTTAACTATAAAACTATACAACTATTTATTTTTATAATTAATTTAGATTTAGCTTGCTAATCTAACCAAATCTACTTGATATGATTTATCATTCTGATCAGATTGCTCCTTAAGTTTTAAATGTAGTATCACTGTTATATTTTTATTATATAGTTTTTACACTATATTAATTCATATGAGCTTGCTCTATGATATATTTTTATATATAATATAATATACAAATTTAAATATATATTAGATATTCTAATATAAATAAAACTCCATACAGATTATAATTATCTTTTATTGTTTGATTATGAAAAAGTAAATTATAAAAATAATTTTAAAAAATAACTTCAGAACTTTTGTTTTTTTCATTGTTTAGATAGTTTAAAGATGTTTTTTATTAGTTATTCTTAAAAAATATAACAGATAACAAACAGTAATATCTATATTTTTATAGATTAATTATTCATTTTATTACAAATTTAATTACCACAAAAACAATTAAGATAAATATATTAATAAAAAAAAAA
Organism: Cordylochernes scorpioides; assembly: GCA_030710605.1. Taxonomy (NCBI): domain Eukaryota; kingdom Metazoa; phylum Arthropoda; class Arachnida; order Pseudoscorpiones; family Chernetidae; genus Cordylochernes; species Cordylochernes scorpioides. The sequence goes on from CP092864.1 coordinate 99,418,161, forward strand.
AAATTTTTCTCAATAGAATAACAAACTAAAAAACTAAAAAAAACTACCAGCATATTAGGGTTAGCACCTCTTTTATGTTAATTCAAACTCGCTAAGAATTGCCTAAGAAAGAATTGTCAAACTTGTCCCTCTTTTAAGAACCATGATACATTTCAAACGACTAGTTGTAAATTAGTAAATACTATTTATAAATTAACATGCCAAATTTGTCAATTATCATATATAGGACAAACATGTAATCCATTAAATATACGAATAAACCTACATAGAAACCACGCTAAAAAATCAATTGGTAATATATATATGAAAGAACACAATAAATTACATACTTTTAACAACTTTAAGATAGAAATACTAGACATATGTCAAAACAAAAAACAACGACTATTATTAGAAAACAACTACATTTATAAACACAACACATTATTCCCTTATGGACTTAATGACGAATTAAACTACACATACAAACCACAAACAGAAGAAATTTCAACTTATGAAATCAGCTGCAAATACAAAAAAAATGAATTCAAAACTAAACCTAATAAAACTAGAGGTAAAACTACCAATAAATTAGGTTACATTGAATTTGAAGAATTACTGGACCCAAAACAAATGTACACTAACAACTTCGTCGATAAATTTATTAAAACATTATTTAAACTAAATAATAATAAATTTATCAAACTTATAGAATATATTAAAATTCATAATCTAACTAACAGATTAATAGATATCACACACGACATCTTTAAATACAGAAAAATTAAACAATCTACTAATAACATTAATATTATCATTAAATTTAATAACAATTTATTTAATCATATTAAGTTTAATGATATTTTTAATAACCAAAACATTAATAATCTTTTCCCTATAAAAAATTTAAATTTCAAAACAATCTGGAGATACAACAAAAATATAGGTAATTTAGTTTGCAATTATAACCAATTTATTAATAATTTGGCAAATTATAAAAAAATTAAATGTAATTGCAACAACTATATTGATAAATATAAGTTTTCAGGTCATATATTAACTAGCAATTTTTCTTTTTTAAATCCAGAATATCAGGATATTTTAAATAAAGGGTATAAATATATACCTCAAATTAAACACAATTATAATAATACAATTAAATCTATATTAAAAGATATAGATATTTTCATAAATAAAACTAGTATAAAATACAGTATTCCAGAATTTACTTTTCTGGAATGGAAACATAATATTAAAAAGGAGGTTATAAATTATTATAATAATACACTTAAATACACAAAACCTAATTCAGATATTCCTTCTTTTAAAGAAAATATAATTAATTTACAGAAGGACTTTATTATCACTCCTATAGATAAATGTTCCAATAACTTATCTATAATTTGTAAAAATCTATACCACGATATACTAAAAAAGGAAATTGATAATAATCATAAATACACTTTTGCTAGAACTACAGCCACAAAAATCAAAAAAGACATCAAAAATGTTGAAAATTCACTAAAAATTTATAATCACTACAAAAATCCAAACATACCAAAGTTCTATATAATTCCTAAACTACACAAAAAACCTATTTCTTTCAGAACAATCACATCTGGTATAAATTCAGTTATAAAAAACATTGATATACAATTAGCTTCAACACTACAATTTATTATAAATAAATTAACTAATAAATATAATTATAAATTTATCGACTCAAATAAAAAAATCATTAACTATTTAATGAACAATTGGACAAACATGGAAACAGTACACACATTTGACTTTGAGGACCTATATTCTAAAATAAATTTAAGAGATCTAAATAATAAAATAACCAATTTATTTAACGAAATCATTAATGACAAAACTTTCCACATTAAAATTATTCATAACAGATATAAAACAATTAAATTAGATCTTAAAACAGCAAAAACTCTACTGGAAACATTTTTAAATTTTAACTATATAGAATTTAAAAATAAAATATATATTCAATCAGAAGGAGTTCCCATGGGAACGTCTTCTAGTCCGTTATTAGCAAACTTAATATTATTCTGGTACGAAAGAGAATACTTTCTACAAAATAATGTTAACTGGCAAATGTTCCGTTATGTAGATGACATTATAATATTTAATAATCCACAGTTCAAAAATTTAATACCTAAAATTTATCCTAAATACTTGAAACTTAAAAACAATGAAAAAATTTATAGAAACAAAAAAGTTAACTTTTTAGACCTAAATATAGACCTTACAAATAATGCTATTAAAATTTATAATAAAAAAAGTAATTATAATTTCAATATTATAAAATACTGTAATATGAATTCTAATATTTCATTAAATTGCTGTAAAGGTATATATTTTGGTCAGTTTCTAAGATTTTATAGAATAAATAATATATTAGAAAATTTCATAGAAGATGTTAATAATTTAAACATGGAATTTATTAAAAACAAATTTAGTATCAGACAAGTAAAATATTTCAACAGTATATCAATTATAAAATACTTAAAAAAAAATAAATGGAAGTATCCATTTATTAAATCAACTTTCTATAATTTCTTTCAATAATCAATACTACAAATTTATAATCTTCAACAATTAGTTAAACTTAAATTAAATAGCTGATTTGAAGATTTTTTCACAAGATTTTTAAAGTAATATTGTATATAATTCATTTTGTTTAATCTCCAATTTCTGGGGAGGAAAATGGAAATTAAATAAAAGTGAATTTTCACAATTAATAGCTTTATTAAACTCTAATAATTTGCCTTTTTAAAGGAATATTGAAAGATGAATAAGTTTTGAATCAATTATTTTAATTTTTAACTGACTGTAAAGATTATAAAATTTGGATTTCTTCCCTTAACTATCTTATCTTTATTCTTTGAATGTCTTGTTCTCCCACAATTCGGTCTAAATTTGTCCCCACCCCCCCCACAACATGTGTTATCCAGAAATAGTTGTTTACAGTTGAAGGCGTTCGCGGACAAGGTAGGTACACATTATATCTGTTCATATAAATGTTTCACTGTAGTAACTTTATATTAACACATAAAATACGGTTGAAAGGAGGTCTAGACATAATAGAGAAGGGATGAAATGTTGAAAAGCTGAATTTCTATTTGAGAAGTCCCGGTTCAGCAGACCTCTTTTTTCAATAATTACTCCAATTTAAGTTTTTTGTATATGTCTGGTCTACCATTAGGGTTTCAAAACATAATAACCAAACTTATAATAAAAGTTAATTCATATTATAGATATTTTACTAAATACAACTTTTTATATTCATATTTTAAAATAAAAAAATTTAAAAAATCTTTAAAAAAAAAAAAAACGAATAAAATATAAAATTATAAAAATATATATATATATACTAACAATCTTATCTACCTTATTTACAAAACTTTTTGTTTTCTTTCTATTAGTTTGATTAAAAGTACATGGTTCTGTCTTTCTATCTTTTTTCTAACTATTATATATATTATCTCTTCGATTATTCTATATATAGGATTAGAGTATGTCTGAATGACGTGTAAAAGCCGATGTAATAGACGTTACTTTGTTAATTTTTTATTGTTATTAATTATAATTATATAATTAACTAGAGGATGTTTTAGAAGTAAAGAATTTTTTTTTTTTCTCTATCTATACTAAATAATAACAATTAACAAATTTATAATTTGAATTTAAATAATCAAACTAATGAAGATAATTTTAATAGAATACTTAACTATAAAACTATACAACTATTTATTTTTATAATTAATTTAGATTTAGATTTAGCTAATCTAACCAAATCTACTTGATATGATTTATCATTCTGATCAGATTGCTCCTTAAGTTTTAAATGTAGTATCACTGTTATATTTTTATTATATAGTTTTTACACTATATATATATATATATATATATATATTTTGACTAGATGAACGGGTTACTCTGCATGTATATATTTGGTTTTAGAAATGATGCAAAGTAGTTAGTTAAGAAAGGAAATTAAAAGTATTAATTTTTTCGTGGTGTTGGTGATTACTCTGCTTGATGATAGAATAGGAAAGTCTTAGCTTCCAACAGTTAACATATTAGGATTGTGAATATTGTGTGTGTTATCACAAAAGAAAATATATAAGAAAAGCCGAAAATCTTTTTATTTACATTATTAAAAACTATCGGGCAAGCGCTTTTCCAGCTAACTAAAACGTTTTTGCAATTTGTCGAGATCCGCAACCCTGTAATTAGGGCCTCCAATCCCGGGATCCCGGAGCCAAATAATGATCCCGAAAAACCGGGATTCTGCTCGAAAAATCCAGGGATTACTGGTTTGTGCATGAAACCCAGAGCAAAAATATATTTTTATTATCTAGCATTTTGGTAATCAAACAGATGATGGGATAGCACAATTTTGACGTTTTGTTTATACAGCTGCATTTCAGGTCTTTTTTTTTTCTGAGAGATTTGAAATTATTTTCATGCACTAATAACGAAGGATTATTCTGCATGATCTTTCCAAAATGGCAGCTTCTAGAATGAGAGTATGCAGCAGTATACATGGAGGGTTTTTGTTGACATGCAAATAATGGCTTCTTAGATAGTAGCGGCATCCCTTCATTTTTGTGGCGGACCTGCGTATAACATGGACCCGCCACTAACCTCTTATCTGGACTGAACTACATGCGGCAAGATAATCGCATTTCCACCAGTATGTGTCTCATTCTCGACTGCAGAACGCGCTGGGATAGTTTATTGAACATGTAGGAGAGACTTCTCAGTGTGAAGTCAGCGATTCAGAAGGCGCTAATAGATGTGAATGCAAATGTCTGTCTAACTGATGAAGATTTTGATATCATGACGCAAGTAATTTCCGCACTGAAACCATTTCGGGCTGCTGTGGCGGCTATCTGTAGACGCGACGTTACGCTTTTGACTGCAGAAGCAACAGTAAAGTTTATTCTAGAGGAGTTGCAAGCACAATCTCATTCTCTCAGCACAGATCTGTAAAACCTTTTCAAAAGAGAATTTTCGAAGAGCTATGCAATAAAACATCTTTATTCCTCCAATATCTGCACAATCCGCAAGCACAGTTAGAAAAAAAAAGAAGATGGTCAAAGACTTTAGCATGAAATTGCCTTTGCGTCTTAAACCGTTACAGGCCGAAGTAAGAATTCAGGCTGATAATTCGCAACTTCCTCGGAGTTTACAAGAACGCCATGAGCCATCACAATCGAATGACCATCTTACAATAGAGCGCCGATTGCAAGAAGCTATTGAGGCTGCCTCTTCAACTTCAATTGCAACACCTACACCAGATTCCGCATCCTACTCAACTATGATTTGTCTTCTTTCTAAACATTAATACATAGTTGGGCAAAATGCAATAATGATTACATTTTCTATAATCACAATTGCAAATAATCATGATTACATTTGCTATAATTACAATTACAATTTTAGTCACAATTGCTATCATTATATATAGAATTACGAGTAATTATGTTTACATTCTGATGCAATTAATTTTTTTTGCAAAGTAATGCATTGCAAAGTAATCGTAATTAAAAGGTAATGTATTACTTTGAATAGATTACTGCCCAACACTGCATTAAGAGATGTGGACTAAGAGTTCCAAGAACAGTATTTTTTTCCAGATGTGTTTACAGTAATTAACAGATAATTTCAAACTGTAACACCCAAAAGCAATCATTTAGTTCATAAGCAGGCGCAAAATATATGGCTTTCAGGTTGTTTTCATCGAAGTAAGTGCCACGTAATTGGCACTATATAAAAGAAAAAATTAAAAATATAACGAACGAAACGATATACCTCTTGGCGTAGAAAGACGAAAATGTTTTACAATCCCGGGATATCCCGCCCGGGATTGAGAAAGAAGCAATCCCGAATCCCGGGATTGAAAATATTGAAACGATGCAGCAGAGAAGTAGCAGGGAAGAAGTTGGAACGCCAAGAGAAGAAGGGCCCCTTCTCGGAAGTGTTGATTGACAAATTCCAGGAGGGGGTGGCAGACAGTCGGGGAAGTGCAGCTGACGCCGCCGCCGGGAAGGGATCAGCCGAGCCCAGCTGGTGTCGCCGTGAAGGAAGCCGGCCGGCTGCCGGGGATTGGTGTGTGCCGAGAAGACTGTCTGGCAGAGATAGCAGTCTGGGGGAAGAAGTCTGTCTGCTGACAACGGGACCTGCAGCAAGGAGAACGGCGGTGGTGACAACAGACGCAGCAGGTGGGCACCGAACGTAGTGGCGGGCATTGAAGGCAAGTCAATCTTCTACTGTATAGTTACTTATCAACTCTTTAGAACTCTTACAATAAATATACCGCACTAAGCTGTATCCTAAAGAATCCACATTGTTCTCTTAGAACCTTGAACGCAAACATCGACGGCTGAGAAGCGTCGTAACAATATGTACCGGGATTGGAAGCCCTACCTGTAATGATGAATTTTGTTATTAGGTATGATATATATATGTGATTAATTTAAAAAGCGAATTCGGCCAATTCTAGAATAATTTATATGTTCTATTGCCATCTATCGATAAATTTGTAACAAATAAATTCACTGGCAATGTTTTTTTCAATAATATCATCAAATATTATCTCTACAGACCTTACTGTAATGATACGAGTTATTGAATGAGAGGGTTTGGCTCATCAGTGGTGAACCCTCTTAATGATTTTGCTAAATTAATCATAGAATTCAATAAACATAGAAAATTCAGCGTTTATCCCAAACCAATCCAATAGATCCACTGATGAACCAAACCCTCTCATTCAATAAGTTTTATATCATTGCAATAAGGTCTTTAGAGATAATATTTGATGGTATTATTGAAAAGAAACACATTGCCAGTAAATTTATTTGTTACAAATTCTGTAAAATTCAAAAATCAACGATTATTTAATATTTATATCGATAGATGGTTCAAGCCAACAACAACTCTTTGTTACACGATCAGGATATGCATTTATCTTAATTAATCCACCTGATCCCAGTACAATTTCACTTTTGTACTATTTTTCGCATTAGTTCCATATAGAATGATGTTTTGGAGACTTCTAAACGCCAGAAATCTCTACATTTATATAAGTAGATGATTGACTCTCTTCTAACACATGCCAATGTAATAGTATTTTATAGATTCGATGTCATAATAGAACTCGATGCAGCTCGGGTTGTGCTGACGTGGAGTGAAATATGGTCCGAGCAGCTGGTGTAATAATCTAATGTCACCACCAACTGTCATCCTGCCTATTGCTCAAGAGTCTGTTTTTCAAGCCTTGTTGGATATCCTTCTTCTTTTTATGATATTAACATATGAACGAATTTTACATATCGTCTTACCATTTGAAAATTCAGCATATAATTATACTAAAACATTAGTACTTATAATTCATTAATTGAATGGATAATTTGAATAGTTGACAATTAAAAATGGAAAGAGGGAAAGAGAAATTCCAATTTTAGCCTTTAAAAATATCTTAACTACTTGAATTATCCATTTTTAATACATAATGATAATTATTTGAAATATATAATTTAATTTCTCTATTTCAAGTTTTTTTGCTAAACTGAATTGATATAAGTTAATAACGGATCCTGCATGAAGTAAAAGTTTTTTTCCTACCAATTTTGTTGACTACATAAACTCCTCCAACATTTACAAATAAATCTCACCATTTACATGGCCATACAATGTAAATATAGCCTCATTAGTCCACATTATTCGATTAGGCAAAATTTTGTCACATTTTGGATCATTTCAAGCATTTTTTCACAAAATTCCATTCTTCTGTCCCAATCATCTTTATGAAGTGCATAAATTAATTTAAGAATATAGGGTTTATAACAAAGACCTTTTAGCATACTTTGGATGGAGGTTCTGGGTATTTTTCAGCTCTTGAGACAACCTCCTTGTTTAATATTGAGGACTAGCTTCAAAAGATGCTTTAACTAGGTTTATAATAGTTTTACAGGTAGCAAAGTGTGGTCTTCTTGATCTAGGGAGATCTGCCACACTACCGGTATTTTCAATTTTTTAATTATTCTTGTTACGGTTGATTTAGAAGGTGCAGAAGACTCAGAATGCTAAAAGGCTCTAAAGGGAATAATGTTATTTATATATATCTGATTAATACGATTATTTCTTTAAGAGATGATTCATCGTATCAGAGCCGTAAATAAAGTATTTTGGCTTGAAATATCGCCTAGTTTATCGTTTAAAGGAATCGATATATGTTTAGTTGTTCGATTATTGACCCTATTAATTCAAATTTAGGTAATGAGGATGTTCAGATGTCTGCCTATCGCAACTTTGGAAGACCTTTACTAGAGGTCAAACAAGAAAGAGCTCTACATAAGTCTTGCTGATCTTTGGGAATCTAGTTAATTTTATTTCATAAAAACTTCAAGAACTATCTTGTTATGAAATTAATAAATTACTTAAATAATTCGGACCTTAGAAGAACATTGTATCAAAATCATCTAGCAAAATAATAAGTTCTTCTCATTTTGGAAATTTAATCTATTTATAGCGCGTATGTGTTTCGTTTCAAATAAAATTATTTTCAACTGCCCTCTTACTGAAATGGTAATATTTAATAAATAAAAATAATTTAAAAAATATATATTTTATTGAACCTTCCTCAAAAGGAAAAAATATATATATTTTGGCACGTGCCATTCAACAATTATATTTATATGAGTAAAAATAAAAGCGACGGGGGACAATAATCGTGAATTTAGAAATTACTTGACAATATGAAACAACTGATTAGCAGGTTTTTATGTTTACAATTTTTTTCACATTTTCACTAATTTATGATTGTCACTCCGTCGCTTTTATTTTTATTCATATAAATATAATTTTTAAATGGCAGGTGCCAAAATATTTATATTTTTCTTTTTAGAGCATTTTAATAGAAGCCTTTTTTAAAGGTGATTTTATTTATTAATTTTTAGTCATGATCTATATGTTTACAAATTTATCAAAATTATATAAAAGGGCGTACCTGGATCTGTAAAAAAATTATATAATCTTAATTTATGGATCGCCTTCTGACTCAAATTTATCAAAGCCAAATTATTTCTAAATTTAAAAACATCACACAAAATTCAATATTTTTTAAAATAAAGCAATACATAAATGTGTATTTTTATTTAAAAATTTAATATACGAAATCTAACAAAATATTTAAATATGCATATTAATATTACACCAGTATTATTAGGAGTATAAAATTCACATACTATGATATTAAAGTATTTATATACAAGTATATTGCATAACCCAGGTATGTGGAGCAGTCAAAATATGTCCCTAACTTTCTACTCGGGATGTTAGTCACACTTAAGTCTTTTTTGGTTTATTTACAATAGCGGACAAAGTCTAAGAAAGTAAATAGTGTTAAACAGAGTTATTTCTAGGAAAAATTTCCAGCGATACCAGGATGAGGTTGGAAATTCCTATGAGAGTGGCCATTCAAAATATTTGGTATTGGAAAGCTGAATAGATAAAGAGTAGATGATTCACTGTTTGATATTCATTCTAATACTGGTGATATCGGAACCTCTTTCAAAAATTCAGCGTAGTAAGCTTATGCGTAGCCATGGCCAATTATAATGGTTGTTGAAGTGCCCTCATATTAGATTCTTTATAGAATGGAGATCTGAATATCTGGCGTGGCTATAAATCTTCTTAGATTGCTGGTTCAGTAATCCATAATGCATTGGCCTATCCTTAGATTCTGTGTGAACCAAGTTATTTTATTGCGGGCAACGCTTTGTGGTAAGTAAGAATGTGTAGGAATACGCCGTTACCTTTGACACAGCGGAGTTGTACATTGGGTGTAACATATAGCTTACAGATGATTTCTTCATAGAGATGGGGTTTTTGGGGGCCGAGGACTGCATATATAAGAAAAAGCCAATTGGTAGTCTAACAACAATTATGAAGTTTTCATGTGAGAAAATCTTGAAATATTTAATCGCGTGAAGAATGACCATGAGTTTTCTTCTTGGAAGATTGATGAGTTTACAAAATTTCAGACTTAATATGCTCTGGAGGTATATTTAAAATTGACTACAAGATTTGTGGACAGACATGAAAGCAAGTTGAGTAAAAGCCTTTCAAAAAAGGCAGTTTTACTGGGGAGGTAGGCCTTAAATATCCACAAATCTGCTTACAGCGGATTGGTCAATTTTTCGTACGAGGAGGGAAGTGGTGTTAGCAAAAGCACTACAACTTTGATATGCGTCTTTGGTTTGGGGAACCTAAATATATTGAATTATATTGCAAATCACAGACATACAATGTATTATTACTGAGTAATAATTGGTACATATATAATTTGATTCATGATTAATCAATTGATTATTTATTCGAAAGTACCAACACATTAATTGAGAAAGGGACACCAAGAGGTTTATGAGATAGGTGCCTTAATATTTGAAATTGTAACTCGTTTTAGATCTTGAACAATCTCTTTAAAATCAATTCGCAACTCTCTACAGTTTCCTAATTGAATTCGTGCCACACATAATATTTGAAAAGAAATATAGAAATTAGTTCATTCCCGGCCACATCGACCACCCAGATGTTTAAAAATTTAAAAACACTTGCATTGTTAATTGGACTGAGCGAATGTTCAAAATTTCATAATTATATGTGGTCTGGAAGAAATATTAAAATTAAATATCAAAATTTGAAAGGCAATTTAGAAATTTGTCCGTACCCGACCACCTCGACAACCCAGAAGTCTGAAATTTGCATTGTCATCAAGTTCTAAGAAGTGAACAAAATTTCAGATTTCTACGTGCTCTGTAAGTATGCTGAAATTGATTACAAGATTTGTGGACAGACATAGAAACAAGTTAAATTAAAGCTTTTAAAATGTTGCAGGGAGGCCTCGCTCACCAGTGGTGAACAACAGTGGTTCGCCAATTTATTATACCATAGTGTTTAAATATACTTCATTTTAATCAATATTTTCTGATTGACTATTACCTGATTACAAATTTTTCACTTCCAATCAAAAAAATATTACAGAAAACGATAGTATCTCAGGCCAAAGCCCAAATCAAGGCATACATTGTCTGAATTTGTTAAAACTGGTATTGTGAATAATTCTTTGATGTGAATTGTTCGTTAGGGACAATATAAGCTTAGTGATATTGTAGAGAATAAAATAAGGAAAGACAAACTTCATGATGATACGGCAATTTATTCAAGCCAAAAACAAAATCAACATTTAAAAGATGCAAGATGAGCAATGAGGGAAGTTTACAGAGTAGCAAAATATAAATAATATAAATATCAAAATTATTAATCTGTAAATAAGATATAATAAAAACTTTGCTACATAGCTCCTTTCCTATGGTAGCTGTGACACACAGCTTATAAATATTGTAGGTACTGAGATGGAACTAGCGTGCTTCTTCCAAAGATTCCCTTAGTCTTGAAACTCTGTCCTTAGTACGAGCTTGGCATATTTCCTCTTGCGGCGTGAAGAGCTGCTTCGGCGTCGTTTCGTCAATAGGGACACCGTCATCCTATAGGAAGCCTTGATTTTGACACGGCGGTAGAATCCTGGAGCCAATCTTGGAAAATATTGATCACAGCACCCAAGTTTTCGAGGTCTTCACGGGGATCCTCAGTTTGTCTTCCCTAATCTAACCAGCATCCCCATCAAAATGTAACGTAGAAAATTAGGAAAGACAAACTTCATGATGGCACGGTAATTAATTTAAGACAAAAGCAAAATCAACATTTAAAATATGTAAGATAAGTAAAGAGGTAGGTTTCCAGAGTAGTAAAATATAAAAAATATAAATATCAAAATTAATAATCTGTACATAAAATATAATAAAAAAACATATGTTGAAATAAATTCCTTCAAAACTTTAGTAACATTATTATATTACATCAGACACCAATATTTAAAAAAGAAAGATTGGTATATATATCACGCAATATATTTCTTACAGAAATTAGACAATGCTGTTGCTCGGAGAGTAAATTCAGCTGTTTGATATAGCATCATTCTTACTTATCATTGATATTTTGTTACAATCTTTTTATTCTGTTTTTTTTATAATCTATTATATCTAAACATCTGACAGCTACATACATGTTTTGTGTTTTACAATGACATCTATTGTTTTTTTTTTGTAGAGAACGGCTCACAGAGAGAGTGGGACCATTGGGTGACATATATAGAAGACCGATCATGTTCAATGTTATAGGAAGTTGTCGCTATATTTATTTTAATGTGGTTCGTGTTTTTATAAAAATATATTCAATAGAGAATGATTTATATAACCCGCAGTAGCCTTATATTCTAAATGGCATTAAGCAAAAAACCGCATTTATTAGACTTAAAAATACACGCATTTAAAACATTTGAAACCATGTATATGTTTGTTAATTTTTTTAAAGAGTTATTTAAAAAATGCATATTTTATATCTATTTATATGCAGAAAACGTATATATATATATATGTGTGAAAAATAGTACAAATGTAATATTGTATTGGCATAAGGTGCATAAATTAAGAAAAAGGCTTCTTCTTATCGAGCAACTGAAAGTTGCTGATGGTTATATATATATATAAATACATATTCATACATAAAATTAGAACCCCGTTAAAATATCATCGATATGTAGTCCTCACTCTCTTTCTGTGTAAATATTAAACCTAGATGAGGTTATAAAGTTTAAAAGGTTATTATTAAGGTGTATCTCTACTTGGAATGGCCTCTTGAAATAAAACGCTAAAAGAAAAAACGGAAGGTTTTCCATGCTTCAATAAAGAATTGATAGAGAATAGGTCGGCTGAGGAAATAATACACTTACCGCGCCGTAGTTGCGATAGCCCTGGTGCGACATGATCGCCCTATCTCCACGTGTCAAGTGCTGCACCAGCTGTTGCCTGCACCGCTACCTGCTGGGACGGACATTCACCGACTGCAAAGATGTCTATAACCTCTGCGACCATTCATACGGTACCGAGATCACCCAAATTGTCCCCATCAAAACCGTTCGAACTATCGACCCTGAACAGAGGTGATACATCCACCTGGTCTTCAATACAACCTTTGAAATTACTCACACACTGCTATAAAGATGATCACATATACCTTGTCGAAATGATAAAACCTTCAGAACCACGGCTAAAGGATCGTTATCTCGTTACATACTTTGTCTCCTGACTACTATCTATAACCAATTATTATTTTAAAAAGTATCGTAACCCTTTCTAAAAATTCCCTATCTTTCGAGAAAACAAGCTTCTTGTATCCCGTAAATAATACAACGTTCAATATTCAGGGTCATGCCACAACTATGCAATATTATTCGATATTTATAGAAACGCTTCATTTCTATGATAATCTTTCATATTTCCCTCAATTTTGTGTATCATCAAGCGCATCTCAGAAAACACTTACCATACCTATACTCACCAGCGTCCATTTTAGAATATTCTGATTATTCTATAGGCATTTCTCCGATGCTACATGAAATTAATAAATATATAGGCATTTATTCTATGTTTAATGAATGATTTTGATGCGTCAATAAGTATTTTTTTTTTAAGTTTTAGATGATTTCGATTATTATACGAGGGCCATCTAATAAATAAGTTCCATATTTTTTTTCTGCGAACGAAACGTTGTAAAAATTAGTTAGTAGTGTAAGAATTGGTCACTAGGATGCGTTGGAAGCGTATGACCTTCATAATCACGCTACTCGTACGCGCAAGTCCGTAGCGCTTCAGTTTCCATGGAGCTACCACTGGTGAACGTGTCCACTTGCGAACTCCGTTCTGGAATTCGTTTTTTCACGGCGAAAAATGAAACTGCGGTCAATATTCATCGCAATTTAGTGTCAGTGTATGGTGAAGGATGTATGAGCATCCAAATGGTTCGCCGATGGCGTTCATGGTTCTTGGAAGGACGACAAAACGTGCATGATGACGAGCGAAGCGGCAGGCCCGTTACTGCTGCAGACAATGCAGCCGTTGCTCCTGTTCTGAATGTGGTGGAAGCAGAGCGCCGCGTCATCATTGACGAAATAATGATTCGACTGCCTCCTGGAATCGGAATTGGACGCTCTTCGATTGGAACAATCATGTCAGATGTTTTGAATTTCCGCAAAATCTGCGCAAGAGAGAGAGATGGGTCCCGCGTTTGCTCTCGGAAAAACACAAGTAACAACGGATGGAGGCAGCCCGAGCTTTGCTGGAAATGCATCGAAGAGATGGAGATCAACTGTTTTCCCGTATTGTCACTGGAGATGAAAGCTGGGTGCATCATTCAACTCCAGAAACAAAACGACAAAGTATGGTGTGTAAGAAGCCTGAGGAAAGAGCACCAAAAAAGGCGAAGGTCACAATCTCTGCAGGCAAAGTTATGGCTATCGTCTTTTGGGACTGTAAGGGTGATTTATTGGTTGACTACCTGCCCCCAAACACTACGGTCAACGCTGTGAGGTACTGCGAAGTCCTCACTAAACTCAATGCTCGCCCTCACGCAGCTCGAACGACCCAAACGTTGCTGGGAAATTCAAATGGGAAATTTTCACAAATCCACCTTATTCTCCGGATTTTGCCCCAAGCGACTTCCATCTTTTTTCAGCACTCAAGTTGCACCTTGGAGGCAAGCACTTTGCGAATGATGACGAAGTGCAGGCGGAGGCGAACCACTGGCTACGAAGACAGGACACGGCTTGGTACAACAGTGGTATCGAAAAATTGCTACAACGGTACCAAAAATGTTTGGACAGAAATGGTGATTATGTAGAGAAGTAGTCTATGAGTTGTATAATGAAAATAAAACAACTGCATAATTGTAAATAATGTTGTTTTTTGTTAAAAAATAGGGAAACTTATTTATTGGATGGCCCTCGTATATCTCTCCTATGTGTGTGCCTTGTGGTATTATGAAACGTCTTTAGTAGTTAAATTCTTATTTATGTTGAATTAGCGCGCCACACTTTCCCTGTAATAGTTTCCAAAAATCTCATTTACTTGTTAATACCATCTTACTACTCTCATTCACACAAGACAATATATGAGAATTTTGTAATGTAATTTTAAAACAAAAAATACTTATTATTAGATAACAATCCCCAATGTAAAAAAAATGGAACTCGTTGCAACCTATTTATATTTCCCTCTTTTATTTATTGATTATTCCCATTTTCCTATAATTCATATTTTGTTCACATTAAATTTATTCGTCAAAAATGTGATAGGTAATTAATTACCTGATAGAACTCATGATAGAGAGAGGCGGTTTGCTACGCCAGAGAGAGAGAGAGAGAGAGATTGAGATTGAAACAACTTTTATTGATCTCCCATATAAAATTATATAGTACAAAAAAAAATTACATATTTATAGAAGAAAGTAAAATATATATTAAAATTAATAAATATTTACATCAGACATCTCTGAAGGGACATCTGAATAGTGTCAAATGCTCAAGGCCGCCCTGAATTCGGAAAGGCTCGTGCTTATAACGAGGTTTTTGTCCCCAACGTGCTCAATTGCATCACCGAGGAATTCGTACAGGAGTTTTGTTTCCAAGCAAGAGATCATTGAGGACTGGTTCTCTTTCAGAGCGGAACAGAACGGCGGACACCACGTCCTCATAATCAACCCTAAACCCATAGAGAGGGGCTAGAGTAGAGTAAGCCTCTAGTTGTACGAAATATTTTTCCAGCGGCTCCCTCTCCTCAATGGCCTTTGAGAGAGAGATGTCTTCGTCCGCAGAGGTATCAGACTGGATGGATAGTTCAGTCATGTCTTGGATCTCTTCTGCAGGAGCTGCCAATGGCTCAGTATGGGTCGAGAAAGGCTCTGTTTGTGATGGCATTTGACTGGTGCTCGCCGGAACAGGAAGCTTGGGGGCTGGAGTCTCGTCTGGACGGACAGGGAAGTTCGCCAGGGCGAAAGCGCGGCAGGGCTGGAGGGTGTTGGGGGAGGGGGGGGAGTCTGCTTGATGGGTGACGTCTTCGATGTTAAATCCCTTCTCATCATCTGGCCAGCGAGTTGCACGCTGGAGAGGCAGACCAGGATATGTCCTTCCATCTTTGTCAGTTGGTAGATGGAGCTCTTACCCAGTTTGGTTTCCAACGCTCGGAAATACTCCTCTTGCGTGAAGTCTGGGTAGAATTCCAGGTTCCAGGGCGAGAGCGCGGCAGGGCTGGAGGGTGTTGGGGGAGGGGGGGAGTCTGCTTGATGGGTGACGTCTTCGATGTTAAATCCCTTCTCATCATCTGGCCAGCGAGTTGCACGCTGGAGAGGCAGACCAGGATATGTCCTTCCATCTTTGTCAGTTGGTAGATGGAGCTCTTACCCAGTTTGGTTTCCAACGCTCGGAAATACTCCTCTTGCGTGAAGTCTGGGTAGAATTCCAGGTAGAGACACACTGGTCCGCCTGCCCGCTGCCGACCTTGCTCGGAAGGTGGCCTGCTTCTGCCTGGTGGTCTGGCACTCGTGCACCTTGCTGGGCCTTGGTGTGGCTCGTGACCTGCTGCTGTTCAGAGGCATTCCCGGTGCCTGAACGCAGCCCTTTTTGGCCTCGAATTGACGTGGTCAGGATCATGCGGCCTCTTCTTGGAGCCGCCCTCTTTGGTGAAGATCACATCTTGTCTTTCGATAAGCTGGTCTTCTTGTTCCGGGAAATCAGCCCAGTTGCGGCAAAAATTTGCATGTCCGCCGTCCGCCGCCGGCTTGGTATTTGCATCTTTGCCAGTAGTTAATTCTAAATATTTTGTCGATATCTCGGCGGACACTTGGCCGTTTTTGATATTATTTATATGGGCTTGCAGCCCATTCTTTTGGCTTTCAGCCAGTACCCCATAGGGGTTACAAATCTCCATTTACTCAGTCTCTAACCCATAAGAACGCGGAGCTCGCGCGACGCGTGGCCGAGAGAGAGAGAGCCATTGACATTTGAACACTTTTATTGACATCTTCTCAATTAGGTTTACATATAAATGAAGAAAAATGGGAATATATACAATGAATTATGAGTGAGGGAGACTCCACCATCTTGAAAGAGTCCTCCTCCAGACCAGGAGGGGGTCTTCTTGCACCCCCCGCAACTCCAGGGTCAGGAAGTGCCTATATATACGCGCCTTTGCAGACGCGAGAATGGCCAGGGCGTCGTCTTCCAGGCCATGCCCGAAGATCCAAGCCTGCAGGTCAGGGGGCTGCTAGTTTATGGTGAAGGCCTCCACGATGACTGACCTGATCCGCCTACAGGATCAGTAGCGGTGGGCCAGTGACAGATCTCCGGACCCACAGGCGATGCAGAACTCCCGGGCTGCCGGATGTGCTGGATGGGGAAGGGCGTGCAGGGCCAGCCGCACGGCAACGTCAGCATTGTGCCCCGAGAAGGCACATTGCCGGAGAGAAGACCAGCTGATGGAGATGGGGATGCTGACTTGGGGGAGCCACCGTCCTGGGTGATGGGGAGAGCAGCCAGGCGTGGGCGCTCTAACATGCGGCGGGCGGTGTGGGTGGTCAGTCGCTGGAAGGGCGTAGCCGTTCCGCGAAGCACGATAGCCTCGCCGATACCGTTGACCCGGTAGGAACCGCGCCAGTTTTCTTCCAGGAGTCGACTGGTGTATCTCGACAGAGCAGCTTTGTCCGCGAGGGCAGCGCGGGTGACGCGAAGATCGGACCCATGGCCGATGAGGTCTCCAACCCGCGCTCCCGGCAAGGAGATCGGGGGGACGGAGAAACCTGCAGCCTCCGATGATGGTGAGGCCTAAAAGCTGATTCGGCGGCAGCACCCTGTGGTTCAGAGCCAGGATCTCCGAGGCGGCCTCTCAGACTCCGAGCAGCCGTCGACGTCGAGCTGGTAGCCAATTCCAGGGTGGAAGAGGAGTCAGCCAGGCACTACTTTCGGAGAGCCAAGAATAGGCGCTTAGGCCTCCGTGCAACGCAGACTTCACCCCCTTGATGTACGCCAACCGTATCTGCTTGCCGAGGTCAAGAAGGCCAAAGACACCCAGGGAGACAAGTCTAGATAGGAGGCCAGCCGGCAACCAAGCGGTGCGATCGGGACCCCAGACGGGCCTGTAGCTTGGATATGGAGGAGTCGGCTGGAATATATCCATGGAGGTGGTGCATGAAGGTGGAGAGCACCGAGCAGTTGGCGGTTCTGGCCCGACCGACGAGGAAGAGTCCGCGGGTGAAGGGAGCCCATCTTCGGAAGGCCGCGTCCACTAGATCCAGGAGATGTCCTTACTGCATGGCGGCTGACGCTCTAGGCCGGATGTCACAGCCCAGTATCCTCAGTCTCCTAGGGGAGAGTCGACGCGGGCCCGCCAGGCGCCGCACCAGAGGCCCACGCTCTTTCCGAAGTTCACCCGTAAGCCGGAGGCGCGTAGGAAGCCCTGGAAGATGAAGGCCACCTCACCAAAGTGTTTCTCCTGGCGGACCATCAGCACGATGTCCTCGGCGTAGGCGATGACGTTGCCCTCGCACTAGGAGGCGACGCAGGAGCGGAGCTTACGGCGCAGCTCTGTCTCGCGTTTAGAAGTGGGAAGGCGGCAGTGTGTTGATTTACAATCCGGACGGCCGCGTTCGCCCCGGCGTAGAGGAGCTGGATCCACCTGATGAAGGCTGGCGGCAGGCCCAAGGAAACCAGGAGCGACATCAGGAAACCTCTGTACAGGGAGTCAAAAGCGTACTCCAGGTTCACAGCACGACCACCAGCGGCAACCTCTCCGCAGTTGCTATCTCTACCTCGTCCGTGACCCGAGCGATGTTCTAGGTAGGAGACCTCCCCGGGATAGCGTAGATCTGGCAGTCAATCGCCAGCGTAGGGAGGTGGGGCCTGAGACGCCGTAGAAGGATGGCAGCGAGAACCCTGCAGTCTGTAGAGGGCAGGGTGATGGGGCGGAAGCTAGTTAGACCAGGACCACTGCGGGCCTTGGGGACCAGGCAAATGGAGCCGCGGCGTGTAGATGATGGCAGAACGCCGCGCACGAAGGAAGCTCCCAACACCCTCCACAGAAGAGTCGAGAACAAATCTTCATAGGCAGAGAGGAGTTCGAAGGGCAAGCTGTCCCATCTCCCGGGGCCTTTCCAGTGGGAAGCGTGCGGATGGCTGCAGATGTCTGACCGGTGTAGAGGATCGTCTTCTTCGAGGATGATGGGGATGGTGGTTCCTGCGATGAAGTTGTCTACCTCGGCAGGGTCGGCTGGGTCCTGAGCGAAGCGGTGCCTGAAGAAGGAGAGCGCCCTAGAGCGTAGCTTGTGGTCACCCATAATCTCGCCCTCTTCATCCCTGACGATGGTTGCTGCACGGCGGCGGAGAGAGAGAGATTGAGATTAAATCCACTTTTATTACATCGTTCATAAAATAAATATAGATATCACTTCTTAGCTGTCGATAAACGATAGATATAAATGAAAACTTAATAAAAATAAACAAAAATAATAAGTAAATATGAAAAAGAGATAAGGATGAAAAAAAAATTATATAATCAAATCTACACAAGTTTCATTGGTGTCGCCAACCGCGGGAACAATTCCGCCACCGGTGGACAGAAAGAGTTCTCTCCCACAGAGTTAGTAGGTCGATGAGATGGCTGGCGTTGTCCACCTCAATACCAAGATTGTATTTGTAGATGGTAGCCTACGCCACATTTGTGATCTTCATTCCCTCGGGATATAGGCCGACGCCGAAGAGCAAGGCCTGCAGTACCAGGGGCATTTCGCAGGAGGCGAACACCTCCCAGAGCAGGGGTCGCACGGCACGGCAACTTCAATATCCGTGAGTCAGCAACCCGTTACTGGACCCACAGGCGGCACAGTTGGCACGCCTCGAAACAGGATGTGGCAGCGCGTGGAGAGCCAATCGTAGATCGACATTTGCGTCGTGCCCCGAGAAGCAATTGTGACGCAGGTCGGCCCAGGATATGGAGCGGGGCACATCTACGGTAGGGTCCCACCGCGAAGGCAGCTCTACAGCAGGGTGCGCCTGGAGCAGTGCCGCGTCCAGTGCCCGGCCCGCGCTCTGGCTGTTTAGGCGGGTAATGGACGTTGTTGAGCCCCTCAGAACGATGGTCTCAGCCTCGTACTCCGCATGATATCTAGATCTGGAATTTTCCTGCAGTAGTCGCTGACAGAAGGTCCCGAGGTGCTGTGCGTCCAGCAGCGCAGCCTGCGTTGAGAAGCGGGAAGGCCTTGGTGTATACATCTTCGACCCGGATGGAGGCGTCTGCTTCCCCGTAGAGAAAAGCAATCCATCCTAGGAAGGTAGATGGTAGGCCCAGCTTCTCCATCAGGGCGAACAGGTTGCTCCTACTCAGGGTGTCGAAGGACGACTCCAGGTCCAAAGAGATGACAGCCAACGGCGTTTCATGTCTGGATGCCCCGGCAGCTTCGTCAGACACTCGCGTGATATTCCAGGAAGATGACCGTCTTGGAACGGCGTAGGCCTGACATTAGGGCACCAGGTCTGGCAGATGACGTCGCAGACGAGCCATGAGCACACCACTGAGGACCCTGTAGTCGGTCGTTGGCAGGCTGATTGGCCTGAATGCCTGTAGACCCGGACCACCGTGCACCTTCGGCAGAAGGATGACCTTGCTGCGCCTTGAGGATGGAGGTAAGGCCCCGCGGAGTCGAGAAGCCTCGAAGACTTCGCCGAAGAAATCTTCAAAGGCTTTGACAAACTCGCAGAGTAGTCCGTCCCATCCCGAGGCACGGCCATTTGGCAGGCGGTGGATGGCTGCCGCTATCTGGTCGCGGGAGATGACGACGAGAAAGAGCTGGTCCCATTTCTCGAACTCTAGGGGAGTCACTTCAGCTAAGAAGTCGGCGATGGCTTCTTCTGAGCTTGGAGCCTGAGCGAAGCGACTGCTTAATGAGCTCCAAAGGAAACGCCTAAGCTGGCCCCGGAGATGGCGTTGCCGCCGTCGTCGGTGAAGGTGGAGGGAGAGCGCCGTCTGGCTCGGAGAGAACGCCCGAAGTCCGACAAGTAACGATAGTCAGAGCGGAAAGTGTCGTCCTCCAGTTTCCGCCTCAGGAAATGGTTTGCTCTCTCGATGTATCCACCGCCGGTCTTGGTAACGGCAGGTGCGAGTGATCGTATCTCCGCGACCAGTTCTGCCTTTATCCTTGTCCAGTGTTCCTATAATAACGAGGGTGAGGTATTTGCTAGGTCTTCCGATATTTCATCGATGAACGTTGCCATTCGATCGAAAAATAGGTCTGACCGTAGCAGCTTGCCAATGCAGGAAGGTCTTGTAGGAGCTGGGTCTCCTACTTGGATCAGGACAGATTGGTGGTCCGAGTAGGCATAGTCGATAGTTTGGTGTTTGGTGACGCGGTCGCAGAAGCCTGACGGAAGTAGAATTCTGTTCAGAGGACGTGCGTCGACCCGGCTTCTGATAGAAGCAACCCTGGTGTGATCCAGTGCAGCATGGAAGGCGGCGACGTCGACGAGGTCGGCTTGGAGCTCTGCGAGGGCTTCTGCTGAACCCGATGCCAGGTCCTTCGCCGATTCATCGGAGATGTTCAGGTCACCGAGGATCCACGTATCTTCTTTATTCGCCAAAGCTGGGATGATCTGGAGCTGGCGGCATCGTTCTTCAGAAGCATGAGAGACGTGGGCGTTGACGCACGTCAACGCAGCCTTTCCCTAGTTTATTCTCCTGGGCCTTGATATAGTCCACCGGAGTAAACTCCGGCGAGTATTCCAAATAAATCATCTGGTCAAAGGTTCCGGCAGCTGCTTTGCTCTGGCACTGATCCAACATTTGCCTTGGATCCCTATTTTGCTTTATGATGTTCCTGGGGCGCGAGGTCTGGCGCTGAGTAGTGCTGTCCCGGGTGGCTTTAGTCTGGCGAGATGAACCAGGTAGAAGCAGGTGCACCCTTGCTGAAGGAAGCGAACGCTTCCTCATTTTACATGTTTCAAAGTTGTCCGATTCTTTTTCAACGATGTCGGCCCAATTTCAGCTTGTTTGAGATACATTTTCATATCAGCCGTTTGTCACGGGCGATTTTGCATATTTTAATTTTGTTTCAGAATTTGAAATATTCTTTTCTGGAACGATATTCGCGAACATTCCAGCGTTCCTTGATGATACATCGACGAAAGCAAAACCATCCTATTCCCCGTCCTATTGGCCATCCGCCAATACCGAAAACAAATTGAATATTTCCATTCTCTCGCCCTCCATGCCCGATGAACCCCTCGTGGCAGCACGGCCGAGAGAGAGCCTCACAATATACATTAATTTAATATTTAGATATAAATATTATCTCCAAATATTATCTCAAAATATACTCACAATAAAGAGAGAGATAGGAAGACAAATATTGAACAGTTTAAAGAGAAAAATAATTTTCCACCGAGACAATAATTATTTTTCCATCCATTGAGGGTGTAATCTTGCTCCAAAAATAGATATGGCAAATCCAAATTTACGTTAGGATTAGTAAATAAGTGAACACTAATGCACTGGGTTGGTAATACGCAAGAAAGAATTTATGTCTATTGTACATTAACAACAATCCATTGATTGCCACAGAGATATCTCCATGACCACCGGGTGTTTGGCGCTGGCTGCTCGCAGCAACCGCCGAGAGTACACCGAACGGACGGACGAACGGTATGTGAATCTTTTCACTTAGCACCGAGATCTGACCTCGAGATTAGGAGGTTTGGGATAAAATGCATCCTAACTAGTTGATTTTTCCTGGAATCTAGAGTAGTCTACATCTACCTCATTACTCCATCACACCTCCACAAAGTTATATGAGAAAAAGGTACAAATAGAGTCATAATTATATATTTTGACACTTATTGTAAATTCGGTTCCCCCTATATGTACTGTCTGATGTTGTGTATATAATAGCTTGAATGCTATATGCTCTCGGTGTATGAAAATACTTTACAAACTCTCTGAGGTGTATATGGAATACTTTCTATTAGATCAACGCGCCTCGACATTGTATAATAAAAAACAAAGTTTCGATTACGTAAAATTCTTTCATTTTAAAGACAAAATTTCAAATAAAATAATTTGATACATTTGAAACCTCAGGTGTTTAAGTATCTTATATCCAGACATTCCAAAGACCAAATAATTTCTCCTTTATAAGAAAGACTCATTGCCTTCAATGATTCAAACTCAATAACAATAGCAAATAAAACAACAAAAGGATACTACACCGAAGGTTCATTTACCTTTGAGTCAGATAGAGGTTTGTCAGTCTCCGACAACTTTATGTTTGCACAAAGCCTAATAGACAACATATCTGATATGTGGATAGAATAACTTCCATATTCTGACCATCTACCAATAATCTTAGAACTAAATATAGATCATAAACGGAATAAATCAGCACAAAAAAAACGTGATACCATTAAGAAAATACGACTGGTCACAAAATGAAGAACTACTAAAACGAAATTTGGATGCACTAGAAGAAATATATGACATCGCTACAGATATTGATACAATGACTGCAAATTTCATCGAGCAAATTTTCAAGGCAAGGGAACTGTAAATGTGAAGTTGAATAGGCTTATGGTTTACCCTCGTTCCAAAAATGAATCAATGATGTTTCTTTATGCTTGAATTGAATTGAATATTACGCCTTATTGCAATTTATTTTATTGCTTAAAAAGGAACAAAACAAAGAAAGAAACCACAGTTACAAAAGATGTTTGATAACTACCCATAATAATAATGTAAAAAAACAATTAAAGTGATGATGATAAAAAGATTGAATATGTCTTCCAGAAAATGCTTCTATGAATTAAAGATAAGAATAATTACAAAATTAAAATATAAATTTGATAATCCTCCCCTCCCTTTGATATTACAATATCAACATTTTGATAATGACAAGAGTAGACCTAAAAGAAAAATCAGCAAACCAAGATTCAAGTCTAGTTAGTAGGACAATCAAGTGGAAGAGGACAAACTTTGGCCACAGCTCTTCTGAGGTCTCCATCCGCCGTCTTGACTAAAACCACACGTACCAACCCATCTTCTCCCGGATACACCTGATTGATCCGTCCCATTCTCCATTTGAGAGGAGGAAGGTTGTCCTCTTTTAACAAAACCAATGTTCAAATCTTGATCATAATAAAATAAACTCATTGCGAAAGGTTGTAGTTTTATTTTATTTTAAAATTTGTAGCGCAATTTTTTTCGTTTACTTCAAATTCTTCAAATGTTAATTTAGTGTTACCCACGATTCTACGTAGATGATACTTTACAGATTTTATTCCTGCCTCCCATAGTCCTCCGAAATGAGGTGAGGATGGAGGTATAAAGTTCCATTTGATCTCTTCTGAAGAAGCAAAGTCATGAATGTTTGAATTGAATAACTTTCTTAAGTCTTTGTCAGCTCCGACAAAATTAGTTGCATTATCAGTGTTTATTTCTGCCGGTCGACCTCTACGGCCAATAAATCTCCGAAGAGCAGCCAGGAAGGCTTCTGTTGTTAAGTTGGAAACGAGTTCTATGTGTATGGCTTTAGGTAACATGCAGATAAATAATGCAATATAAGCCTTATCACATCTTGCATTTCTCAAATTCGATGTTTTCACAATCACTGGTCCAGCAAAATCAATTCCTGTTTTAGTGAATGGTCTTGTCCAATTGGTCCGTGATGTCGGCAAATTGCCCGTCAGTTGTTGTACAGCCTTTGTTCTAAATCTAGCACATTTAATGCATTTAAACAGAATTTGTTTTACTAGACATCGTCCAGATGGTATCCAATATTTTTCTCCGATGGCGGATAGAGTTAATTGTACACCCGCATGCAATAGTCTCTCATGATAATGTCTTATTACTAATTGAGTAATATAATGTGCCTTAGGTAAAATAATTGGATGCTTTTGATCAAAACTCAAAAGGGCATTATTTAATCGTCCACCCACTCTGAGTAATCCACTTTTATCAAGAAAAGGATTCAATTTTATTAAAGGACTTTTCCCACTTAAAGGTTGAAAGGCCTCTAATTGTTTCAAATCAATGTAGTAATCCTCTTGTTGAGCACATCGAATAATTCTGTTGAAAGAGGTCTCAATTTCTTCAATTGATAATGCTCCGGATTTTTCCTTTTTGAGAAGTTTTCGACAATTATAGAAGAAAAGAAAAATCCATCCTGTTATCCTTTTTAATTTGATCAATGATGAATATATTGTTATGAATGGATAAGATATGTTCTTTTTGACAAATAAGTTGGTCTTAATTCTTTGTTCACTTAAGCATTTCTCATTTATCACTGGTATAGCGTCGTTATAGGGTTGTGATGTTGTTTTCAACCATGGTGGACCGTGCCACCATAACTCAAGATCGAGCAGTTGATCCAATGATATTCCCCTGGATGCAAGATCAGCAGGATTGTCTTCTCCTTTGACGTGCATCCAACGACATGATAATAGCTCTTGTATATCCTTTACCCGATTAGAAACATAGGGTTTCCATCTGTTATGCTCTGAAGCCAACCAACTCAGCACTATGGTGGAATCTGACCACAATGTAACCATGTTTATATTCAACGACATAGCCGTACACACGAGTCTAGTCAGCTGAGCTAGAAATAGCGATGCACACAATTCCATGCGTGGAGTCGTTGTGGTTTTTAAAGTAGCTACTCGGGTTTTCGCTGCCAATAGATATACCTCATGTATTGAAGAATTATGTATTATATTGATATAAACCATTGCAGCATATGCCCTTTGTGAGGCATCAGCAAATCCATGTATCTCATAAGTTGCAGGCTCAAACAGTCCTATCCATCGAGGAATCTTTACCTGGTGTAATGATGCTAGATCATTTTGTAATGCCTTCCACGATTCTTGTAATCTAACTGGAATGGGCTCATCCTATGTTAGTTTTGCAGCCCATAATGTCTGAATCATCAACTTGATTTTAAGCATCACTGGCGCAAACCAACCAAGGGGGTCATATATTTTTGCCATTTGGGATAAGATATTTCGCGTAGTTGGGGCATTCTTGATTATTTCAAATTTCCTCAATCCTATTTCATCATTCTTCGGGTTCCAATTTATGCCCAATAAATTTATTCCCAATGTATTCTCCCTGTCAACATTAGCATAGAAGGTTGATTTGTCTGTTTCTTGAAGTGTGTCCAATATGGTAGGTTTATTGAAAGCTCATTGTCGTAATTTAAAACCGCCTGCTTGCAGCAATTGGTCTAATTCTCTTATAAGTTTGCGCCCATTTTCTACAGTTTCACAACCAGTCAACAAGTCATCCACATAAAAATCTGATTTAAGAATGGCTTCTGCCGTTGGAAACCTAATTTGTTCATCATGAGCCAGTTGTTTCAATACCCTGATGGCCAAGAATGGTGCACAAGATGTTCCGTATGTCAAGGTTTTAAGTTCATACTCTTTTAAACCTTGACCTGATTCATCTCTCCAATTGATTCGTTGATACGGAGTATCTTCTGGGTGAACTAAAATCTGCCTGTACATCTTGGTGATATCTGCAGATATAGCGATAGCGTGAGATCGGAATCTTAACAACAAAGGGAAAATGTCCTTTTGAAGCTTGGGTCCTGTATGTAAAATATCATTTAAAGAAAAACCTGTTGTTGTTTTTGAAGAAGCGTTGAATACAACTCGCAATTTTGTGGTAGAGCTTTTTTCTTTGATTATAGGATGATGAGGAAGGTAAAATGCTTTATGATCATTTCCATTTCCCTTCACCTCATTCATGTGGCCTAAAACCAGGTGTTCTTGCATGAAATCCTTGTAGGTCTGATATACCTGGGGCTGTTGTTTCAAGATTTGCTCCATTCTCTAAAAACAGTTAATGGCTTGAGGTTTTGATTCTCCAAGTAAACTGGGGTCCTTAAAGGGCAATCTTACTATGTATCTACCAGATGTTTCTCTTTCATGAGTTGTCTTAAAATGAATTTCATTGAAATCATCTTCAAATGGATCAGGTTTGGTTTTGAGTTCTTCTTCCCATAAGGAAAATATTGGTTCCCATTTATTGAGCGTACAATTGAATGTGTGCAGTTTTTGATAGTTTCTGGATTTCTTTTGAAAGGTTTTAATTTCTCCAAAGAGCAACCATCCCAATAGTGTTTTGATTGCCTTTGGTTGACCTTCATGCCCATATTTGATGGCTCCCTTGAATATAGAAAAAGCAATATTTGCACCTAGCAATATGTCAATTGGTGCGGTATATTGATATTGTGGATCGGCTAGTTGCAGGCCTTGTAAATGATCAAATTGATGTTCTTCAAATTTTAAATATGGCATATAACTTGTCACCTTATCCGCAACAAGAGCATTAGTTTTAAAAATTCTGGAGATGTTGAAATGGGATGTAAAATTGAGATTTATTACTCCATTGGGTCTGTCCAAAATCTGTCCTCCTATTCCGGCTAATTCTACTCTTGTCCTAGAAGGTTCCAAATTCAGTTTCTTCAAACAGTCCCGAGTTATTAGTGTGGCTTGACTGGCTGTATCTATTAAAGCTATACAAGGCTGATATTTACCTTGATGTTTCATCACCATAATTGTTGCTGTAGACAATAATACGAACGAGTCCTCTTGGGTAGACATCAAACATGTGGTGTTATGAATGGAGGTCACGCCCAAAGCATCATTGTTTTCCTTTACACTTGACTCGGCTTGGTTTTTATCTGGTTCTTCAATTGCAGGAATTCCTACTGTATGTTCTTTAAACTGATGAATGTTGGCATCAATGTGAATCAATGTGTTATGTTTTCCTTGACACTTTCTACACTTGAATTCTGACCTACGTTGATTTACCGAATGATTGTTTCTTAAACAATTGAAACATAACTTGAGTTGTTTAACTTTTCTCCTTCTCTCTAATGGCTCCATGTCTAAAAAGGTTGGGTATAGATAGATTTCATGCCCCTGTTGACATAGAAAACAATTGGCCTTTGTTAGATTGTGTACTTGCAATTTCATGGAGCGTTTGATTAGGGGCAATCCCCTTTCTGTTTCACTTGTATTAAGTGCCTTTGCATGGGTTTCTATAAATTTCAATAATACTGAACAAAAGGGTATGTGATTATTGTCAACAGTCATGTTCCAGCTGCGCTTTGTTGTTTTGTCTAGTTTATCACTCAGGATTTTCCCAATTATGATATCACTAAGTTCATCTAGTTTATAACCAAGTGTTTCTTGAGATCTAATGATTTGATATGAATTATCTACCAGAAATAGAAGTTGTGTGGATGATTCTATTGTTAGCTTAGGTAGATCTATTATTCTTTGTATTAGGTTAAATATCAAATCCCTTTTATTGTCATATCTTTTTTCCAATAAATCCCAAGCCAAAACAAAATTATTTTCTGTTATTGGTATATGATTAACAAGTACTAAAGCCTTTCCTTTCAGACAAGTCTTTAAATACTGTAATTTAACTATGTTTATTAATTGACTATTATCAATAATAGTAGTTTTAAAAACATTAGAAAACGAAATCCAATTTTCTAATTTTCCATCAAAAAAAGGTAGTTCTAATTTAGGTAAATTAGCATAATTCTTATTAACTGCATTGTTACTTGAAGGTAAATTTGCTTTATTGTGAAAATGTTGAGTAAAACGAAGAATTTTCACCTCTAGTTTACAATATTTATCAGTTACTTCCTCTATTTGTAATAAAAGTTCGTCTGTGTCTTTTATCCCTATAAAATATTCATATGCTTGTTCTAACTGCTGTTTAATCTTCACGATCTTTTTTAATATTGCATCTAGTTCAAAACAATCGGCCGCATTTTCTTCTATTTTCTTTTCTAACTTTTCTAAATTAAGACCTAGTCTTTTGATTCTTCTTATTTCTGTTTCTGGATCCATGAGGTTGACTTACCTTTTCAGGCTTCTATCCGGCTCGAGGGACCATGTATGTAAATGTGAAGTTGAATAGGCTTATGGTTTTCCCTCGTTCCAAAAATGAATCAAGGATGTTTCTTTATGCTTGAATTGAATTGAATATTACGCCTTATTCCAATTTATTTTATTGCTTAAAAAGGAACAAAACAAAGAAAGAAACCACAGTTACAAAATATGTTTGATAACTACCCATAATAATAATGTAAAAAAAAAACAATTAAAGTGTTGATGATAAAAAGATTGAATATGTCTTACAGAAAATGCTTCTATGAATTAAAGATAAAAATAATTACAAAATTAAAATATAAATTTAAACAGGAACTATCAAATATTACCAAAATAGTAAATAAATGCAACACAATATCTAAGCCCTGGTACGATAGGGAAGGCTATCAAATGAAAAACACAACTAAATCAAGTTTGAAGAAATATACTAATACAGCCGAAGAACAGGACCGGAAAATATATTGAAGATAGGAAGAAATACTTAAAATTACTAAAATCAAAAATAGATAAATTTAATAAAGACAAAATAGACAAAATAAAAATGCTAGAGATCCATATCTTTCTGGAGCGCTCTATCTATTCTTAGAAAAAAGTAACCCTATCAGCTGATATAGATATGAAGGACTGGTTTACCTTCTACAAGAAACTGCTAAATAAAGGCGGCAATGAACCCTTCCATAAAGCAAACCTGATGATCAGGTGGGAAGATATATAATTAGATAAAGAAATAACGCTTGATGAGATCAAAGCCGAAATTAAAAGTTTAGCGGATTGAAAAGCAGCAGGACCGGATAATATTCCCAATGAAATTTTAAAGAAATTACCAATACCTATTCTAGAAAAACTAAGAATTATATTCAACAAGATAATGATAACGGAGAAATATTCAGAGATTTGGACGAATTCAATTATACATCCTTTTTTTCAAAACGGGGACAGAAATAGCCCATCTAACTACAGAGGAATTACACTATATGCAGCAATATGTCCAAATTATTTACCTCAATTCTAAGAAACAAACTCAAAAATGGGATAGAGAAAATACATTATATAGAAGAAAATAAAGCAGTATTCCGAAAAAAACTGCTCATGTCTAGACCATATTTTTACCCTGAATACCCTCATCCATTTATCTTTTAGAAAGAAACGAGGTAAACTATACGTTTTCTTTGTTGATTTGACCAAGTAATTCGACACAGTTCCTCACGAAATACTCTGGAAGAAATTACAAAAAAATAGGAATCAGCCCAAGGTTAATATCAATAAAATAAAAAGTTATTATGAGGCAGCAAAAATATCAGTTAGATGGAAAGTTGAATATTCAAATAACGTAAAAATTGATTCCGGAGTTCTACAAGGAGATCCACTGTCACCTCTACTATTTATAACTCATATATCTGATCTAATTGAATATTATAATAATTCTTCACTTACAGGATTCCATCTTTCAGACTTCAGATTCCTTCATCTTCTCGTTTATACAGATGACTAAACAATAATAGGAGAATCAAAAATCAATTTGCAAAGCAAAATCAATTTACTTAAAACTTATCTGAAGGAAACTAATCTGGGGCGGGGGCACTCCGTTGGCTGTCACCCCTAGAATAACATATCTGGGATTCCCATATATAAACACACCGTACCAGACAAGCTGCGCTAGATTTCAAAGCAAAGGCATATACCGTACTAAGCTCAACCATTGGTTTTCTAAAAAGAGAAAAAATGGATTCGATAGAAGTTGCTTTCAAACTATTCGAATCTTCAAAATAATCAATTATTTTTTACGCGGCCTCAGTGTGGGCCTGCGATAATGGTAAAATTATAGAGCAACTTCAAACCTCATTTATAAAAATACTTTCTTGATTTACCTAGATAAATCCCGGGGCACATACTAAGATTGGAAACTGGAAGAATCTCACTTACTGCTACCGCCACAAAATTAACATTAAAATCCTTCCTTATATCTATAAAAATGAAATCCAAAATCGATGTTTGTTATCGCGTTGAGCAAAATCTACAGAATAAATCATTATGAAATTCCGCTTGTAGGTAGCTGAAGATTTCGTTTAACATATAGGCTATTCAAAAAACTAAAAAGGTTAATGCGCTTTTTTTAAATGTAAAACCAAAAAGTGTTAGTTCCAGCCTTTTACCGCTTGGCGCAGCACTGGTCGCGACGATAAATGAATTTGATTGGTTAATAATTTTACACATAGTTTGCTTACACGATGAATGTTAGTTTGTTTAAACAATGAATGTTTTCAAAAGGTAAGATTATTCAATCGCCGTGAAACTTTAGGAAGTTATATATTTACTATACTACTGGGAAGGTTTGTGGTTTGAATTTGATTTGAAATAAATATTCGTTTCAATTTTATTCGCAATTTTCTACTTTCACTCGTAAGCAGCGCCTCTCGCGGTATCTGGTGAAATTACATTTATAAATTGTAAAAATGCTAAAATGTGTTTAAGTATAATAAATTTAATATTTAAATTGATGATTTAGTAATATAATATTCCAATGACGTTGTGAAAAAACTTGGCATTCAAATATTATTATATATTTAAAGATAATATCTTATTTAAAATTTTATAAATGTTTTAAAAAATAATGTGCTTCAAAAATATATTTAAACGCATATAACAATGTTTATATACGTTTATAAATCTATATATAGGTGGATTGGATGTTTTCTAGAATCGTATTAACAAATGTTCGTAGGCAAACTTTTACTCGGGTAAAAACCGGGCGAAGCAGGGAACATATATATTTTTGTCGCACTTTTAACCAAGAAACATTATAATTAACCAAGTACTGAACAACAATATTTTTTTAGTCAGGAATGATTATGACAATATTGATGTATCATACTTGATTGACATAAACAAAATTCTTCAGGGGAATATTCACTAAAGCAGACCACGGGCGAAGCCAGATAATAATTTTTAGTAGGCAGTAACAAAATTCTACCAGCGAAACTTTCACTCGAGCAGAAGACACACGAAGCCAGGTCATCTCTATATATAAAACTAGACGAATGACCCGGGCAACGCCCGGGTTTACACGATTAAATGTATTTTACATATGGAAGATGGATGTAGTTCCCGGAGGTCACCCGCGAGGCTTTTTTGGCACTTGGCACAGCTGTGTCACCAACGCCAGGACCGCGCGCGGTGGGAACTTGAACTGGCCAACCGGCCGGCAGCCGTACGACCCGCCGTCAGACCGCCACGCGTTCTAGAGGGCGCTGCTCTTGAGCTAAGTAGAATAATTTGAATATATAGTTTTAATAATTGATTTATATATTTTTTAATATTGTTCTCTATCTTTCGGGCACGGACGCCCTTCTACAGGAGAAAACATGGTATAATGACACGCCAATAGAACACGAGTTAAATATAATCGGATACTATTTCACATATTTTTATGAAGTTCTATAGATGTAAAAAAATATTATTTTTCATATTAACTATTATACAAATAAGACAAAATATTCAAAAATATTTATCTCTAATAAGAGGACAAACAAATAAATAAATATAGGACACTAGAAAATAACTAAGGAAGCAAAGAGTACATAGTTAGGCTGTAGTTATCATTATTAGGAGATGTCTATCTGGATCCAACGCTGCTATTCAGAGGTCATTTATGGTATGTATTTGGATGATTTGGGGTGAGCTCAGGGAATAGTGTACCACAAACTTCCGGAATTACTATTTTTCTGTTAATACTATTGTGTTTTCTTGATATTATGGATTCCATGATCAGTCTTTGTTGTTTATTAGGGATGATGGAGCAATGGGTTCTTGGTTCTGATAGTGCGAAGGAATGACCTGTTTCTCTCACATGATAATATACTACAGATCTATTGTCCTTGTTTTCGAAATTTCGCTGTTGTTCTGATATTATTTCATTTAAATTTCTACTGTTGTCACCTACGTATTTGGGTTTTCATTCGTCGCATTCTATGGAGTATTCGGCATTCTTAATATTGGAAGAATAATTAAGGGTTTTGCTTTTTGTTATAGGGTTTCTTAGTAGTGATCTTAAACTGGATGAGTTGCTGAAGAGGGTTTTAATTCCGATTTTTTTTAGATGACGAGCAATTGATATGGATACTGGTGAATAGGGAATATTGCAAATAGATTTGTAAACTAGGGGCTTTTGTATTTCAGAAGAGCTATGGAAATGTCTTAAAATAAATGATAAATGATATTAGCAAGTTTTCAGATTCCTTAAGATGTTCTGGGTCTCATCTGTTTTGGAGGTATGAAGTGAGCAGTGGCTATGGATACGTTTAGTAAGGGTCTTTACGGTATTGATTTTATGGCTGAGAGGGCAGTAGGAGGAAAAATGATATAGTCGGGGTTGAAAATGGCTTATAGTGAACAGTTGTTAGGAATTTATTCTCTATACCCATGTTTTTATATCTAAAAATGCAGGCTATTGTTTGTTTCTTTTTCATAGGTGAAATTTAGGTCGGGATGGTAACTGTTGAGCTTTTCCAGAATTATATTGGTTTAGTTTTCGGGGCAGACACAAAATATATCGTCGATATATCGACGCCAAAATATTATATCGGGCGGAAATAGTGAAGTTATCCAATTGTCAATGCGACGCATTACAATTTCTGCCACTGAGGTTGAAAGAGAGCTACCCATAGGGGAGCCTTTTTTTGTTTGTAGGTTTTGTAATCGTATGTTATGATATTTGTTTCGAGAGATAGGGCTATAAATTAGGATATTTTCTTGACAGTGATCAGATCGATAGGATTTTCTTTCAATAATTCTTCAGTGCTGTTCAGAGTCAGTCAGTGTGGGAGACTGAGGTACAGGGATTTGACATCAAATGAAACCATAATATTGTTTGGTGGGGCTTGGCACTTGAGTACTTCTTCTATGAATATGGAGGTATTGAAAATGGAGTATTGAAAACTTTGTTGTTTTATTATGGGCTCAATAAATGCTGAGATTAATTTAGAAAGAGGTGCTGTTGGGGAATGGTAGAAGGCAACTATGAGTCTTAGAGGGACATCTGGCTTGTGAATTTTGGGGTGGTCATATATATGGGCATCGGTCTTCATATTGGACAGGAAGTCTTTCAATTCTTCGTTCGTTATTTTATTATCCTTATTTATTTTTCTAAGTTCTTTTTTGTATGAAGAATATATTCGGGTTTTTTCATCATACAAAAATGAAATTAGAAAAATGAATTTCCGTCCTATTTAACACTATTTCCGTCCGATATAATATTTTGG
This sequence comes from Cordylochernes scorpioides, assembly GCA_030710605.1. Lineage (NCBI taxonomy): Eukaryota > Metazoa > Arthropoda > Arachnida > Pseudoscorpiones > Chernetidae > Cordylochernes > Cordylochernes scorpioides. The sequence goes on from CP092864.1 coordinate 99,452,319, forward strand.
CGTCGAGTTATCGACGATATATTTTGTATCTGCCCCGAAAACCAAACCAATACAATTCTGGAAAAGCTGAACAGTTACCATCCCGACCTGGTTTTCACCTGTGAAAAAGAAACAAACAATAGCCTACATTTTTACATGTAAAAACATAGGTATAGAGAATAAATTCCAAACAACTGTTCACTATAAGCCATCTTTCAACCCCGACTATATCCTTTTTCCTCCTACTGCCCTCTCAGCCATAAATTCAATACCGTAAAGACCCTTACCAAACGTATCCATAGCCACTGCTCACTTCAGACTTCCAAAACAGCTGAGACCCAGAACATCTTAAGGAATCTGAAAACTTGCTAATATCCTTTATCATTTATTTTAAGACATTTCCATAGCCCTTCTGAAATACAAAATCCCCTAGTTTACAAATCTATTTGCAGTATTCCCTATTCACCAGTATCCATATCAATTGCTCTTCATCTATAAAAAATCGGAATTAAAACCCTCTTCAGCAACTCATCCAGTTTAATGTTAAGATTTATGTTAAAATACTAGAGGTGACAACCACTCATTGTCCGGTTGAAAGAATTTATTTCACCATCAAATAGTTCTCTTTTATACAGCGAGGAGTTTTACATATTGAAAGAACGCCATGGATTTGCATAGCGTTGAAAGATAAAATGATATTTACATGAAAATAGTTACAACATATCAAATAGACAAAATTCATAGTATATGATAATCCATCACATATCACAACACGTTTCCCCTTCCTCAAAACCCAAGCCTTTGTGGTTTCTTCAGCTCTCTACCGAACCTAGAGAACCGGGGCATTACAGATGAGTTCTCAGAGGGCACAGCCATCCCATCACTTGGTTGTTGTTGTATTGGAGTTGTAGATGGTCCTGCGACTGGCTCCTCTTCAGTAGTTCTCTGCCAACTGCTGGAGTCCGCAGCTACTGGAGACGATTCACCTGAGAACGAGGTCCCCAAGGAGGGCGATTCCCCTTTTCCGGATGGTCCATTTTTTGGTCTTAGAAATTGTTGATTTCTGAGGAATTCCCTTCCAGATGGTGTTTCGACTTTGAAACTTTGAGGCGAATTCCCGTGAGCTGTAATCTTCACTGGTGTCCATGCCTGTTTTGGAGACAGTTGGCACCAGGCCTCCTCTCCCACGCTGACTTTAGGGTAGATTTTACTGCTTCTGTCGTAATACCTTTTCATCGAATTTTGTCTTCTTTTCTTTGCATTCTCTATATGTCTTTGATTGGTTTTGCACGGGCCATATAGCGGGGTGATTCTTGGGATGAGGCAGCGGAGACTTCTAGACAAACATAGTTGTGCAGGGGACGGTAGGTCATTCTTTGGAGTATTTCTGTAGGTCAGCAGGGCCAGATATGCGTCGGATCCTTGTTCTTTACATTTGTTCAATAAAGTCTTTATTGTTTGGATATTCCTTTCTCCCAGTTCATTGGATCTATGAAGGTGTGGACTTGAGAAAATTTTCCTTATGCCCCATTTTGTACAAAAGTCTGTTATTATCTCTGAGTGGAACGGGGGTCCATTGTCGGACATAATAGTTTCCGGAATTCCAAATCGTACAAATGTCTCTCTTAATTTGTTTCTGACATTGGTCGCAGTAGGCGGGTTTAATGCATAAACCTCCGGGTAACCACTAAATCTGTCACAATTAATAAATGAGGCTTTCTTTCAATATAAAATATGTCCATAGAGACTGTCTGCCAAGGATAATCCGGAATTGGAAATGATCTTAACGTCTCCCGTGTTTTAAATTTCTGGTATTTTTGACAAATGTCACAACTTTTAACTCTCTCAGCTATGTCCATGGACATTCCTGGCCAGAAAAGAGATTCACGTGCCAAACCCTGAATTGCTGATATTCCTTGATGAGATTTATGTAATAATTCGAGCATGTAGTTTCTTTGTGTTCCAGGAACCACTATTGCCGATCCGACACATAATAACTCATTCCATAGGTAAATACGGTGTCTAAAATCATAATAGGGTTTTACATCTTCATCTACATCTTTTTTGCTTATTGGCCACCCTTCAATAACGTAGTGGATTATTTTTAACAGCGTTGTATCTTCTCGGGTATCCTTCTGTAGAGTAATCAGTTTTTCGTCCGAGATATTGGCAGATATTAATTTGACCATTCTTCTGTCCTCGAGAAAGGGAGTTGGGAGTTCGTCTATGGGATGAGTATCCCTGGATAGGGTATCTGCGAGAATTAAACATTTTCCAGGCCGATATTGCAATTTAAAATCAAAAGCAAAGAGTTTCATAACTATTCTCTGCAGTCGAGGCGATATATCAGTTAACGGTTTTTAGATAAGTGGTAATAAAGGCTGATGATCCGTCTGGATTATGAACGTGTGTCCTAATAATAAATATTCGAACTTTTTGCATCCATAATAAATGCTCAATAATTCTTTTTCAATCTGTGAGTACTGTTTCTGAGAATCGTTGAATGATGCGGATGAAAACGCCAGCGGTCGATTCTCTTGTAGCAGAGCAGCTCCCATAGCATGCTGGCATCACATTGTAGAACTAACGTCTTAGTTTTGTCGTAATGGCCCAACGAAGGAGCGTTTCGAACGCATTCCTTAATGTGATGGAATTCGATGTCTTGTCTAGGGCCCCAGTGCCAGACCACATTCTTTTTTAATATTCCTCTTATGTTGGACGTTGACGCGGCTAGATTCGGAATAAATTTTCCTAAATAGTTGTAAAGACCCATGACTCTCTGAAGCGACTTTTTATATTCTGGCTTTTTGAGGTTGATCACTTTGTCGACCTTATTTGGCTCTGGATCAATTCCATTTTTCGAAATCATGTGGCCCAAAAAACTAACCTCCTTTTTGCATTTTTGAGCTTTAGTCAAGTCGAATTTTATATTGTTTCTCCTTGCTATTTCTAGTATACCTTTCAATTTTTCATTATGTTCTTCAATGCTATCTGCGTATATCAGCAAGTCATCTACATATGTGACGTTCCGAAAACTGTTCTTAAAAATATTTGTCATCATTTCCACGAATATTTGCGCCGATATATTCAAACCAAATGGTAATCGGTTATATCTGAACTTTCCGAATGGTGTAGCCATCACCAACAGATCTCTGCATTCGTTGGCAACCGGAACATGCCAATAGGCCGATTTTACATCTAACACGGTATAATAATCAGCCTTGGGAATCTGATGTAATAATTCAGATGGAGCCGGAGTCTGGAAGTGTCTTCTCACCAGGGCCTGATTCAATTTGCGTGGATCCAAACATATTCTAATTTGGCCCGATTTTTTCTTCACTACGACCATAGGGTGAGACCACTCTGTTTCATGATAAATCTTCGTAATTATTCCTTGTTTTACCATCTTTTCCAATTCAGACTGAACTTCATTTCCTAGGCTTGCCGGGATGCGTCTTGGAAGGGCACGCACAGGCGGATACTCAGGTTTTGTATACATTTAACATTCAGAGTTTATCACTCCAACTCCTTGAAACACCTCATGAAATTGTTCGAGTATTTTTTTCGTTTGATCATGTAAAATCATTTCATGCGAGTTTATTTGATTGATTCGTTTCAAAATCTCAAGCTTCTCGCAAGTGTCGCCTGTGATGAGTGTCTGCGCATCGACATCAGCAATAATAAATTCACACAAGCTTTTCTTTTCACCATATTGGCATAACACTTCACATTTCCCCACGATAGGTAATTCCGAATGTCCATATGCATATGCCTTTAACGACGTGGGCTTGATTATTGGCTTTGCTGGCCACAAGCTTATCACTTTCTGAGGAAGCACATTAATCTGCGCACCAGTATCCAAATGTACAGACGTCTTGTTGCCATTTATACTTATCACAGCGGACCATTTGTCCGACCGAACGGTCTTAACAAGAACCTTATTTACATTGATACCTCCTTCGAAGGATTCGTCGCCTTCATTTTCCGCTATAAGGTTTCTTATGCGTCTGGTCCTACAAACTGCTGCGAAATGGTTTAATTTCCCGCATGCGTTATATGTCTTTCTGTATGCTGGGCAATTACCATATGTGTGTTGCTGTCCACACCACTTGCATTCATTTCTAGTGTTTGCAATACTCGGTCCTGCTTTAGCTTTTTCTACTCGACTTCTATTTTTCTCCCAGGTATTTTTGTTAATCTTCTCAATCATGGCCTGTTTTTCTTCCCATGACGCTATTTGTACGCAGACAGACTCGGCAATCGTGGCTACAGAAATTGCTTTTGGTAGGGTCAACTGGGGATCTTCCAACAACTTCTTTTTTACTTCCTGATCTATCATTCCAATTATGAAACGATCCCTGATGAGAGATTCAGCCAATTCCTCGAATTCACATTCCTGGGCGAGTTGTTTTAATTCCGTAACGAATTCAGTTATACCTTGCCCTTCCTTTTGTACGCTTGTGAAAAATTTGTTTCTAATTTGTATTATATTTTTAAAGGGTTTGAAATGTTTTGAGAACATGTCGAGCATCTCTTCATTCTCTGTTACTCTGAATGTTTTATATATCGACACCGTTTTTTCACCAAGAATATGTTTCAAAATGGCTCGTTGACGTACCAATGGCATGCTCTCCAAGTCTGCAGCTATAGAAAAAAATTCAAATGCTTCACGCCAAGTTTCCCATTTCTTCTCACCATTATATGGCACAAATTCGGCAGGTGGCTTTATGTTTTCCATGTTTTGTAATTCTGCTCTTTTCTTTTAGAGACCTAGACAAAGCTCAAAAACAAAATATCGGCTGCCGGCTGCGCCATGTTAAGATTTATGTTAAAAATACTAGAGGTGACAACCACTCATTGTCCGGTTGAAAGAATTTATTTCACCATCAAATAGTTCTCTTTTATACAGCGAGGAGTTTTACATATTGAAAGAACGCCATGGATTTGCATAGCTTTGAAAGATAAAATGATATTTACATGAAAATAGTTACAACATATCAAATTGACAAAATTCATAGTATATGATAATCCATCACATATCACAACATTTAAGATCACTAATAAGAAACCCTATAACAAAAAGAAAAACCCTTAATTATCCTTCCAATATTAAGAATGCCAAATACTCCTTAGAATGCTACGAATGAAAACCCAAATACGTAGGTGAAACCAGTAGAAATATAAATATAAGAATATCAGAACATCAACGAAATATCGAAATACTCCAAAACATCCCCAATAAACAACAGAGACTCATCATAGAATCCATAATATCAAGAAAACACAATAGTATTAACAGAAGAATAGACAATCCGGAAGTGTATGGTATACTATTCCCTGAGCTCACCCCAAATCTTCCAAATACAGAAATCGCCTCTGAATAGCATCGTTGGAACCAGATAGACATCTCTTAATAATGATAACTACAGCCTAACTATGTATTCTTTGCTTCCTTAGTTATTTTCTAGTGGCCTATATTATTTTATTTGTTTGTCCTCTTATTATAGATATATATATCTACTTATATATTTGCCTTATTCTGTCTGTTTGTCTGTTTGTCTGAAGCTCACGGATAGAATGCGCGCTCATTGGCTGCAAGGGATCACGTGTCCTCCCTGCCCCCCTCTAGACAACCCTGTTATTCAAAAACCATACATCCAATCGCCATGAAATTCTGGGATATTATTAGGTATATCCCCGGAAAGGTTTTCGAAAAATAATTTCTTGAATATCTTGAATATCCTTAGAGTTATTTGCAGAATTGTAGATATAACTCGCAAGCAGCGCCGCCAGACGGTGATAGACTTAAGCTTGCTGCTCCACCCCTGTTGACCTTGGGTCGTCGTGTGAGTCACAGCATGATGCAACAAAAAACACTCTGTCTGGGGATTGCGGCGTCAACAACCTGTAAGTTTGTGCCTCTCTCATAAACCTGTCTATACAGACCACCCTGTCTATAGCGACCACTCTAGACAACCCTGTTATCAGCTGTGTGATACATCCACCTGTCTATACAGACCACCCTGTTAATAGCGACCACCCAAGTCAACGTTTTTAGAATATATTCGCACTCGGGTAAACCCCGGGCGTTGCCCGGGCCATTCGTCTAGTTTTTACATATTTTGTCTTAATTTTAATAATAATAATATGAAAATTCTATAGAACCTCATAAAAATATGTAAAATAGTAACCAATTATATTTAACTCGTGTTCTATTTGGACACTATACCATGTTTTCTCCTGTAAAAGGGCGTCCGTGCCCGAAAGCTAGAGAACAATAAAAATGTTTATGAAAATACACTTTTCTCTGGAGGAATGGTCAATTTTACTCAATATATCTTTTTGAAAATATATTCAGTAGAGACAGTGGATATGTTTGCTCGAAAAATATATATTTTATATATTATATAAATATTTAAGACGAGTAATCCTTTCAATATATTATAATAACGGATAGAATCAAAAAGGACATGTTTACTTGAAATTGTTTCCAATATTCCTGTAGAGGGGTGCTTACGCCCGAAAGCTCGAATCGATTTTACAAATAAAGAAACTTATCCTTTTTGATTCTATCCGTTATTATATTATATAAATATATTATGTAACGAATATTATTATCATTATTATCATATTATTCTGTGTGTTCCGGAATATTATTATCAATAATATCCGTTAGGCAAATTTTCATTCAGATAAAACACGGGCGAAGCCGGGTACACATCCGCAAGTACTATTTGAGAATACTGAAAATGGACGAGTACAGACTATTAAAATTATGCTGGAACAGACTAAAGAAGTACAACAAATGTAAAAAAATTCGATAGGATATTATACAAGACCGTTAATGATATAATCAACTGTTTTGGACATTCATGGCCGAACCTCCCACCGAATTATGATACAATTGAAAAATAACTTCGCAATATATATATATATTATGAAAACAAAAATACGAGGTGTGTTAAAAAGGTATCACGAATTTTGAATTTTCGCGGGTTACGTATATTCGAATTTCGATTTTTTTGTGGCTTTATGTTGGTACTCATTTCTCTCACTTATGCCGACAAGCTCGGCCATTTTAAATGTTCACTTAATTGTTGACAGCTGCTTTGCTTGCAGGTGTTTTGGATCGTCTTCGATTTTTACCTATTAAAAAAATGGATCAAAGAACCTGTATTCAATTTTGTGTAAAAAACGAAATTAAGTGCGCGGATGCAATCCGAATGTTGACTGTGGCATACGGAGAAGCTACCTTGGACCGAAGCAACGTTTATCGGTGGTACAAAATGTTTTCAGAAGGCCGAGAAGATGTGAACGACGAAGGGCGTGCCGGACGCCCGAGCACTTCAACAAAAGACGAAAAAATTAATGAAGTGGAGAAAATGATATTGGCCAATCGTCGAATCACCGTTAGAGAAGTTGCTGAGGACCTAAACATATCGATTGGCTCGTGCCATTCGATTTTTATCAATGATTTGGGCATGAGAAGGGTCCCCGCGAAATTCGTACCAAAATTGCTCAATTGCGACCAAAAAAAGCATCGCAAGAACATTGCTAATGAGATGTTGGACTCTGTCCGCGACGACCCAAATTTGCTCCAGAGGGTCATAACTGGTGACGAAGCGTGGGTTTATGGTTATGACGTGGAAAGCAAAGCTCAATCATCTCAATGGAAGCTGCCGCACGAACCAAGACCGAAAAAAGCGTGCCAAGTTCGGTCGAATGTGAAAGTTTTGCTGACAGTTTTCTTCGATTGCAGGGGCGTGGTGCATCATGAGTTCTTGCCACAGGGTAGAACGGTTAATAAGGAATATTACCTGCAAGTTATGCGCAAGTTGCGCGAAGCAATCCGCCAGAAACGCCCGGATTTGTGGAAGAACAAAAATTGGCTTTTGCACCACGATAACGCCCCTGCTCACACATCGTTGCTTGTGCGCGACTTTTTGGCCAAAAACAACACACTAATGATGCCGCAGCCACCGTATTCCCTAGATCTGGCCCCCTGTGACTTTTTCTTGTTCCCTAAACTGAAGAGGCCCATGAAAGGACGACGTGACGCTACGCTTGACGAGATAAAGACGGCATCGAAGGAGGAGCTGAAAAAGATATAAAAAATATATTTTTTGAAGTGCTCCGAATATTGAAAAAACCGTTGGCACAAGTGTATAATATCCCATGGGGATTACTTTGAAGGGGACAAAATAGGTATTCATGAATAAATAAATAATTTTTGAAAAAACACAAAAGTCGCGATACTTTTTGAACAGCTTATTCAACAAGACCTCGCCAGACTCGACAATTCGAAAAATATTTCAAACTATAAACATCTCTATAATTTATTCATGTCAGAAAGATACTTGTCATGGAATCTGTAATCGAAGATAATAGCCTTCATTGCACGGACTAGAATTACTTCAACTCTAGATAGAGAAATGTATATTCTCAGTATCAAAAAGGAAAACATTCACTGCAGGATTTTTGGAAATATGATACCTAATAAAATTTCCCACTATATCATAGAATGCAAATATTTAGGTGAAGAAAGAGGAAAAACTCTTAAAAACACCTTCAGGAGATTTAGCAAGCCACTGCAGACGCTGAGAACTATTTCAGAAAAGAAAATATAGCAGTTGAACTCTATGATTTCAACAGATCAATTGTAAATAGATTCATACCTTAAATAGGTAGTGAGAAAAGTTTTAGAACAGATGTGTAAATAAATCCCTTATCAAACAAAGGCTCATGTGTACATGGGGAAAGGGAGGAAAATTTACTGTATTATTTTGTTGTTGTATGGCGAATCCATACAGGGCAATGGGCCCTAATAAAAGCCTTTTTGTTGTTTGTTGTTGTATTTTATATCTTGTCTGGTGTTTATGTGAATAGCGTACATGTGATCTCTCTGATGCGTATGAGAAATACTTTTAATGTTTTCTGATGTGTTTGTGAAATATTTTGTCATAGAAAAATAATTTGGCCATCCCTACTGTATTACTAGAGTCTATACAGCTGAGCGCGAAAATTTCAACCTGTATTTGTGGGAAGGAAAATATTAATGCAGTACGTGAAAAAAAATATAGGAGTCTGTAATTGACTTTCATTTTATAATATGTTTCCGTATATATATTTCTATTTGATAGATAAATTACATACATGTTGTAATAATGTGAATTTCAGAATTTACACTATTGAGTATATTTTTATAACACAGAAACGTATATCTTCCAAATTCCAATATTATAAAATTGTTCTCTGCATATTTAAAAATATATTATTCAATAATAATAATCTGGTTAGGATCTCTAGCAGAATAATGCCTTGTATTAAAGATAGATGACCGGGATTGGAAGAAGTCAGCGCTAAAGACTGGAATAGAATTATAAATGTCAGTGCTGAAGCGAATGCTTTTACTGATCAAAAATTGTAGTTTCTATTTGTAATTTTACATGGATATATTAGCCCCTCTCAAGTGACTTTTTTTAAGACTAAACATTATCAAACAAAGGAACAAAGGAAATGAAGGGAAAATGTCTTAACGCTTGTGAAGAGATTTTGGAACGTTAGGAAATTGAGGGTGTAGGTATTCTTGATAGAATTAGTGACTGGAGATGAATAATGAATACACCTTTACAATTCTCACTCTAAAAGATCAAGTGCAGAATGACATCACAAGGGTTTACCAACACTAAAGAAAACAAGGATAACAGCTTCTGCTGGAAAAGTACTCTTGACTATTTTTGAGACAGTAAAGGATGCATCTTAGAAGATTATCTTCCTAAAGGTCGAACAGTTAATAGCGTAATTTATTTAGAGCTCCTTGAAAAAAATTAAAGCCAAAAATTCGTTCCTAAAGGCGTGGTTTGCTGAGCAAAGGTGTATGCCTACAGCATGATAATGCTCGGCCCCACGTGGCAAATCTCACCATTGAAACCATCAATAAATTAAAATATAAAGCACTAATCCATCCCCCTTATTCTCATGATTTAGCTCCGAGTTAATATTATTTATTTGGACACTTAAAATGATTTTTAAGAGGCATTAATTTCAAGACTGATGATGAGGTTAAAAATGCGGTGCATGGATGGCTTGCCCAACACACACAAGATTAAAGGGAATTTACAAGCTACCTGACCTTTGGAAGAAGTATATAGAAAAAGGAGGGGTGTATTTAGAGGATTAAAAAATGAAATTGTATTTTAGTTTGCACTTAAAAAAAACTTTTATCGTTTTTTATTGATCCACCCTTGAAGATTAGTTAATTGGAGGTCATGTTTCTTATATATACGATGGACGAGAAATAGGTCTACCTGGTTAACCACAACCGTCACAAACGTTGGGTTGCACGAGGTCAAGAGTCACTATCCGCCGCCCGCCAAGATCGCTTTGCCAAGAAGGTGATGATATCGGTATGGTAGAACTTTGAGGGGGTTCTCCATTTCGATTTTGACCCGAATGGACGATCCGTAGACGCTTATCTGTACCGTAGCAGCTGTAACGGGTCTACTCAAGTTGATGGAGAAATACCCATCACTCATTCGCCATAAACGCGTATTGCTTCGGGCAGATAATTGCGAGACCACATTGGGCAAGGAAGACACGGGAGAAGCTTGCCGCGCTTAATGACGTTGAAGTACTGCCATACCCTGTGTACAGCCCTAATGCCGCCCCATTAGACGGTCCTTTCCGTTCGGTGGAACATGCATTTCGGGGACGTCGCTTTGATGCTGTAGATGAGGTTGGACCTGCCTGTCGTGACTTCTTCGCCTCCAAACCCAAGTCATGGTACCTTGGACAAAACTGGTTGCTTGCAGTTATAGATAATGTCATAGTCATAGATAATGATGGCTTGTATTTTTAATAATTATTTTCATCAGCTTCTTAATAAATGGTTTCTGTGAAATCGTATTTGTCTGCTTCTGTTGTCTTTATTTGAAATTTTTCGGGTGTTATAGACTTTTTTTTCTCAACCTAGTATATCTACATGCAGAAGTAAACAAAAATAAGGTTTGGTAATAATATTAATGCACTTATAAAGGCCCAATAATGCTTTTTTAATTCTAGAAAAGAGTACGTTTCGGCCTCGAATAGGAACTTTTGCAGTTGGCGTCAAATACAAGTGCTATAAGGAACTACAATTACTTAATTGAACTACTAATAAAAAATAATGAACTACTACTCTAGTAATATAATGAACTCCAAGTACTCTTTATAATGAACTATAAAAGTACTATATTGAACTATTATTTAGCATAATAATAAAATACTCTAATATAATAATAGTGAAATAAAAGTATTTTATATTAACTCTATATTAGTATAATAATGAGAAATATATACAAGTAATGTAATGAACTGTTAATAGCATATTGAGAACTACTATTATAATCATTAACTATAAGCACTATATATTGAACACTACAAGTATAATTAAATACAAGTACTATATATTGAACTATTATTATAATTATAAACTAGTAGCCTAGTGACCCGAGCAATGCCCCGGGTTTACTCGAAGGGCCTATTAAGAAAATGGGTATGTTCTGAATTCTTAGAAGCAGCATCTGAAGTAAGGTTAAATGAAAATACTTTCTAAGCAAAATATATGCATTCGGGCAAATTTCGACCACGGATTAATTCCGGGAATTTAGAGTAGATCCCCAAGGAAAACTTCTAGAGTTGAAATTCTGATTATAGGCAAAAAGGTATTTAACAATTTAATTAAAAATTCGAAATATCTACCAATAGAAATTGATAAAATTAAAAAATACAAAACACTTGTTTAAAAAAAGCAATTTGGTGATGATGAATATGAAAAGTAAAATTTAAAACAAAAAAATCTACGATTGGAAAATTAATTTAAAAAAATGAAATTGAATAAAAATAACAATTTTTGGAGAATAAAAATAAGTGTGATATACGAAGTAAAAAATAATTAAAATTTTGGTATGTATATCGCTATGTATAGTTCAGTATCTTTGGAGGAAAGAGATTGCTTAAAACTTTACAACTAAAAACTCTGTTAGTCTATTATCTATATAGACTAGTGTGTGACAATGACAATTGAAACAAATTTTATTGACTTCTTGTCAATAATTCACATTAAAAATGGATATAATGAATAAACTAATATACAGATGATCATGCGGGGGATGTGCTTCGGCGGGTGATCCCTCTTTCCCAGGCGATGAGCTGGTCCTCTGCTCCTCCGGTCAGCCCAACCTGTACGAAGTACCGGTAGATGGTGGATTTGGCCGACGCCAGGATGGCCAGGTCGTAATCTTCGAGGCCAGACCCGAAGATACAGGCCCACAGGTCAGGGGGTCGCCCGAGGACACTGAAGGCTTCGATGATGAGGGGCCTGATGCGCCTGCAGCTCTAGTAGCGATGGTCAAGGGAGCAATACACGGAACCGCTGGCCTGGCATGATGAACTGGTCGAGGCCGGATGGTCCGGGTGGGGCAGGGCATGGAGGGCCAACCTAAGCGCAATGTCATCGTTGTGGCCCGAGAAGGCGCAGCGCCGCAGTGAAGTTCAGTCGAGCCTGGCCGGCGCGTCAACCACAGATCTAGAGAGAAGCCTGGTGATCGGCTGTGCTGTGAGGCGCGGACGCTCCAGGACGCGCCGAGCGGGTGGAAAGCCTCGAGAAGGGCGTGGTCGTCCCGCGCAGGACCACAGCCTCACCCAGGCAGGCAACCCTGGTGCTCTCCCGGAGGTTCTCCTCCAACGTCCTTTGGCAGAAGGCAACAAGGGCAGTGGCGTCCGCGAGAGAAGAGCGAGTAGGGTGGATGTCGGGGGCATCCCTCAGGTCCGCGACACGGACCCCCGACCAGCGCGCAGGATCCAGCAGGTAGGGAGTGCGAAGGAACCGGCAGCCACCAATGATGGAGAGCTCCAATAACTGGGATGTGGGAACTTCCCGGTGGTCGAGACAAAGGATCTTGGAAGCCTCTTCCCAGAGCCTCAGTAGCCGTAGGCGGCGGGGCCAGAGCGGAGTGCCGCGTCGAGAGGGGGACGGAGCCTAACACCACTCAACACCAGCCAGGAGAAGCCATTATTTACCCCACGGAGCTCAGCCTGAACGCCCTTGAGGCAGGCCAGATGAAGTTGGGCGCCGATGTCCAGAAGCCCGATGGGGTGTGATCGCCTTTAACTGATAGGCAGGCTCTACATCGGCGACCCATACAAAGAATTAGGGAGTTTATCAGTTCCTGTGGAATCAACGCCCACTCTTGTGTTAAAGCTGTTTCTAGGTTCCGAGGGCAACAGGCCTCGATACGATGTCTGCGGGAAGCCAAGCCGTGCGGTCAGGGCTCCAAATAATCCTTCGCAATCGGGCCTGTAGCTTGATGATGGTAGCCTCTCCGGGCAGGTACCCATGGAGGTGGTGCTGGGTAGTTGAGAGTACCAGGGTATCGGCGGCTTAGGCTCGGCCGACAAGAGAGAGGCCGCGCGTGAAAGGCATCCACTTTCTGCAGGCAGAATCCAGCAGGGTCAGAAGATGTTGTTCCTGGCGGGTGACAGATCTGATGGAGGCAATGTTTATCCCCAGGACTTTGATCGAGGATGTCGACCAGGAGGCATCTAGGGGAAAGTCACCGCGAGCGCGCCACGCACTGCACCAAAGGCCCCTTTTTCCCGAAGTTCACAGCTATGCTCGAAGCTCGCCGGAAGTCCCGAAGAACGGCCTCCACCCGCTCAAACTGCTCGTCGCGGCGAATCAGGAGGGTGATATCGGCGTAAGCGATGAAATTTTCCGCGCCGAGGGAGGACTCGAGGCGATGAAGCAGCAGCCCTGTCTCGATGCTGAAGAGTGGGGCACTGACGGCGCAGTTCTGCCTAAGGCCGTTTAGTAGGTGGAAGGCGGTGATGTGGAAGTCTCCAGCCCTGATCGTCGCATCTGCCTCAGCATACAGGAGCCGAATCCATTTTATAAAAGCTGGTGGAAGGCACGGGGATTCCAGGAATTATGGATTCCGTGAAATAAATTTAGATTTTTCGTTGAAAAGAAACACATGCGGGATAGTATTTCAAATGTCGTATTACAATCATAAGCCGCATTATATTAAATTGTATTATAAATTACTTTATGTATTATTTACGAACGAAAATTATGTCCAGGGTAGCCTAGTGGACATGGCATCTGCCCGTTAAGCGGAACACTGTGGGTTCGATTCCCATCCCTGGACACTTTTATTTTTATGTTTATCATTACTCTTCACAAATCACCCTTTCATACCTCATCCAAAAGGTTAGAAATAATCGTTATTTCTCCTTTAAATAAATTTTGATTTTTCGTTGAAAAGAAAAACATGCGGGGTAGTATTTCAAATGTCGTTTTAAAATCATAAGCCGCATTATATTATACTAGACGAATGGCCCGGGCAACGCCCGGGTTTTACCCGATTGAATGTTTTTATTCAAATACTATTTGCTACAATTATAAATTGGAGCCGTGGATGTCACTCTTGTGAAACGTCCCGCTCCAAACTTTACATGTACATTAGGTCAGCTGGTATTACCCCTCATTTTCACCGCTAGAGGCGCGAGCGAATTGACTTTTTTGTAAATATACATAATTATAAAGATAGAAGCTTCTATAGAAGATAATGATCATAATGATGATGCGCGCGCATCCGTGACAGCGGCCGATGAGGAATTGAGGAAAGACGGTCGTGACTATATATGTTGATAATAATAATATAATAAGAAGAATTATTACTATTATTATTATTATCATTAGATAATGATAATGATCATAATGATGGTGCGCGCGCATCCGTGACAGCGGCCGATGAGGAATTGAGGAATTGAGGAAAGACGGTCGTGACTATATATATATATTTGGATAATAATAATAATAATATACTAATAGAGAAATGCATGCAAAATTCTCAACACAAATCAAAATTATAAAACTATTTTAGAGGCGTGATCAAATCAAAATCTTTAATCCTCATTAGTAATGTATATTAGGTAGGATGAGGTTTATTTTGTTTCTTTTACATTACATGGAATATATTTTTGTTTTTCTAATAAAATTTACTGACCTCTTTGTTCACTGAAACCTAAACAATGTGTATGTTAGATCACTCTTTGTTCAACCTTACACATTGTTTATGTCTCTTATTAGGTGCAAGATGTATACTTATGCTAAAATGGTAATTTGGGTAAACATAGGTAAATTCTTGTTGGGCCAGTATTGTTCAGCAAGCCAACACAGATATAACATTACGGTATGAAGCAAGTTGTGCTAAACCTAATATTTCCAATCAAATTATCAAAAAATAACACATATTATGTAATATAAACACATGTATGTAAAATAAACACAATAATAACCAATAATTAAAAACCATAAATTTTTCTAACACAGTATACTACTTAAGTAAGAATACCTACTGCTTCTGTGGATCCAGTCCCTCCTACATCAAAGCAGTTCCGTGGTGGCGCTCGGAAGACGCAGAAAAAGTCCAATGTGACCCGGACGCAGCTTAACGAACTCCTTGAGCGCATTCCCAGCAACATCTTGGACAAGTCTGGGCTCGAAGGGCTTGAAAGAGAAGAAATATTGGACGCGCTAGCCTCAGTCCCCAGTCTGAAGAGCCTGAAAAACAAGATCGGGAGCGGGAAGATAACCGCCCTCAACAATACTGCCCAGAAGCTGATAGACGCCCTGCCCGACTCCAACTGCGCTCTCTACAAGCGCCTATCGGACGTTCGTGCCCAGACAAGGAGCGCCCAATGAGCTTTCGCCTGGTATCAATCAACGCCCGCGGGCTCGCCGCTCGCGAGAGGAGCATTGAGCTCTGCCACTTCCTGCGTCAACATCGCGTAGACGTCGCCTTTGTCCAGGAGATCAACACCTTGTCGTTGGACGCCATACAACATCTGGGTCTGGGCTACAGCGCCGTTATCGTGCCCCCCTTAGCCCTCAGAGGTTCGGGCCTCGCCTGCCTCTTCGCCCCAGGGGTCGCTGTCCTGCGGCAGCGCGTCCTGTGGCCGGGCAATATCTCTATCATCTCCATCGACGTCCGCGGCCAGGAAGTGCGCGTGATCAACTGCCACCTATCACACATTCCACGGGGGAAGCATCTGGAGTCCATCACGGCAGTCGCGATCCAGAAGGACGCCTGGGTGGTGGGCGACCTCAACATCGACGAGCAGAGCACGAGCGACACGACATCCGGCTCTGTGGAGGCCCTCACGAAGCTTATGAAACGGACAGCCCTCGTTGATGAAGCCACTCTCTTTGGCACTGCACACCTTCAAACCAGAGTGGCCAGCTGCAGGCGTCGAGTTGACACCGATCGCTTGGACAGAATTCTCCTGCCATCGAGACTCATGGAGAGAGTGACACTGTGCAAAACCATCTATTAAGACAATCTGACCATCAAGCTGTCCTCGAGCAGCTGGGCTCGCCTCCTTTCCCTCGCCAGCCTTGCGTGGCCGCTATGCTTCGTTCGGTGCTGGTGGATGAATATCTGCTGGCAGCAATAGAGAGAACAGCTGAATCTATTGCGGACATGTCCAACGAAGCTTTGTGGATAAGATGGTCGAAGAACAAGGCCGAATTCCTGGCGGAGATAAGATCACTCCATGTCTCAAGTGTCGCCGACGACAACCACATCTCGCGCTACGGGCGATTTCTGCAGGCCGGGCTGGAAGCAGCATCATCAGCCGCCGATTTTCCATCGCTGCCCAACCTTGTGCGTTCGCTTCACGTCCGAAGGCTCGCCTGCATGAACATCCGGGATGAGGATATAAGCATCATCAAGGGTGGGGAGCTGCGACGACAAGCATACTCCATCTACCAGCGCCGCTTTGCTCGTGAACCCAGCGACCCCATCGCCATCGCTGAGTTCATCTGGGGGACGACCACCCCCCTCACCCTGGAAGAGGATGATCCACTGATCCGCCCCGTTATCACCGGCGCAGAGATCGCGGCGGCTATCCGCCGACTACCATTCGGAAGGGCTCCGAGTGGGACGACCTGCCCTGCGATTGACACCGATCGCTTGGACAGAATTCTCCTGCCATCGAGACTCATGGAGAGAGTGACACTGTGCAAAACCATCTATTAAGACAATCTGACCATCAAGCTGTCCTCGAGCAGCTGGGCTCGCCTCCTTTCCCTCGCCAGCCTTGCGTGGCCGCTATGCTTCGTTCGGTGCTGGTGGATGAATATCTGCTGGCGCGTCTTCGAGGCCTCCAAACTCCGCGGGGCTTTGCCTTCATCGATCAGGCGCAGCACCATCTGCCTCGTCCCCAAGTCCAACGGCGGCCCTGGGCTCAGCGCCTACAGGCCGATTTCGCTCCCCACGGCAGACTACCGCGTCCTGGGCAACATCCTCCTCCAGCGTCTGCGGCCCTATCTCCCCGTCTTGGTGCCTCGGTGCCAGACATACGCAGTCCCGGGGAGGTCTCCCAGTTGGAACGTGGCGAGAATAACCGACGAGATCCACATGGCTACGAGGAATGGGTCAGAGCTGGCTGTAATCTCGACGTACCTAGAGTCGGCCTTCGACACCCTGGACCAAAGCTTTCTAGTGTCCCTGATGGTCTCCTTGCGGCTGCCACCAGTCTTCATCGAGTGGTTCCTCTTCCTGTATGCCGGGGCGGATGCGGTGGTACGAGCCGGAGGCCTCCACAGAAGGCCCTTCCATCTGCTAAACGGGGTGAGGCAGGGCTGCGCTATCAGCCCTGCTTTGTTAAGCCTCGCCACTATCCCTCTCTTGGTGCGCCTCGAGCGAGCGCTTGGCCCCGGAAACGTCCTCGCCTACGCCGACGACATCGTGCTGCTCATCAGGAGCGACGAGCTCTTCTACGTGGTGAGAAACAACAACAACAAAGCCTTTATTTAGGGCCTCTCGCCCTATACAGGATTCGCCAGTTCAAAAGGGATGGGGAGAACACTGTGTGGCCTTTTTCCGGGATATAGTCTTGTGGAATCCAAATATCGCCATCGCTATATACCTATTCTTTGATATTTCATTAATTAGTGCCGGAAATGAAGGACAAAGTTGCCCCGTTTTATCATTTAGTTTTCGTCTTTCCTCAGACAGAGCATCACAGTCAAATAAGTAGTGCAACATCTCCGTTGTTATTCCTGATCCACAGAAAGTGCATTTCAGGTCTTCACGCCTCATTAAAATCAGATGGTGTTCTCTGAAAAAAATTGAAAGGGTTCTAAATTGTGCGATTAATCTGATGACAGGAAAAGGGAGTTCACATAAAAAATATTCTTCGGTAGTAAACGTTGTATATATATCTCTATAGTGGGAATATAACTTTGATTGGGCTATTCTTGTTAAGTAATTTTGTATTGTTTGCTCTATCGCAGTTCTTAATATTCCTGGGATAGCATTCCTTAGTGAATCAGGATCATTACAATAAGTAAGCCACGAGGATCCGTTATTATTGAGTAAATTGCTTAATTGTTTTATAAACCCGATGGGCGCCCCTGTAGCACAGGATATTTGCCTCATTCTATTTAAACATATTCGAGGCAATCTATTTGTATCCATACTCAGCACCCTCATCCAATATTTCAAGGTCAATTTCAGAGCTGTTATTATTAATAACACGCGGCCTGTTTCTGGTCTTATTATGTATCCTGGTGTATATCTAGGCAAATTCAAGAACCTACCAATAAATGTATATTGTATGTGATCTAATAAATCTTTATGCTCTGTTGCCCAAATTGGAGCAGCATACATCAAAACAGCCATCACAATAGAATCAAACAGTTTCATTGCAGAGTTTAATGAATTAATTTTTGATTTTGCTAATATTTTGGGGTTGTAGCATTTATTGCCGCAAGTGCTTTTCCTTTGAAAAAGTTTGCGGCTTGAGTGGTTTTAGTTGTACTGACCAGAGGGTATCCCAAGTAATTATATCTTCTTGTTACCATCAGAGGTTTACCATTCCAGTACCATCTATCTTCTCTTGAGGGTTTACCACCATTGCGAAATACCATAACCTTCGATTTGGACTCGTTCAGTGTCATATAGTTCTCACCAAGATATTCTTCCAATATATTAATCTTTTTTTGGAGGTTTATCCTCGACTCCCCTATAATAGCAATATCATCTGCATACATCAGCAGGTGAACGTCACCAAATTCCGGCAGGTATACACTCGTCAGATCTGAGTTTTCATACATTTTAATCAGGTCCGTCATGAGTAATATAAAAAGTAATGGCAATAGTGGCTCTCCTTGTAAAACGCCCGAATGTATCTTAATATTTTCTGTAATTGATCCGCTCTATCTGACTGCCACAGTCGCCTGTTCGTAGTAATTTCTAATTGCGTGTATAAATTGATAGCTCACGCCCAGATTGGTTGATTTCTTCCAAAGTAATGAGTGAGGAACTGTATGCTTTTCTCAAATCAACAAAAAATACATATAATTTCCCTCTCTTTTTCCTCAGTGATAGTTGTATTAGAGTGGTCAATGAGAATATCAGATCCACACACGATCGACCCCTTCGGAAACCCGCCTGATTTTCTGGAATGACGTTTCTTCTTTCTACCCATTCATTCAGTCTTGATCTAAGTATTGTCTTAAAAAGTTTCGATAAATTGCTTATCAGTGCTATACCACGATAATTTGAAGGGTTGTCTTTGTCACCGTTTTTAAAGATTGGATGTATGATCGATTTAGTCCATATTGTAGGATAGTGTTCCTTGTTTCTCCAATGAAATTGTCTGGACAAACATTACAGGGTATTTAGTATATTATATTGTTTTATTATATATTTTGAAAATTGGTTTGGTGTATTAATGAAGATTGATGCGTTAATATTATTACTCTTTAGGACTCTGGCAATGCGTTCAGAGCCGTAGCTGTAAGGGAAGGTACAATATAACTTTATGATTAAGGGTCGACCTGAGTACTCCTCCAACTGGAATTCAGGGCGAACCTAAGGCGCCCGAATCTTCTCATGAACGACTCACTATAGCTAAGATTCAGTTGGACGTTCTTCTGAAAAACGAAAAGGCATTTACAATCATAGTTCGTACCCAGAAGCAGGACCTGGAGATAGAAAACCTCATTCAGGCACTTAATCACAACGGGAAGATGGACCGGCTCATCACCCAATTAAGTGACGAACAAAGAATGGCTTTCGGCAACCTGGCCAGCGAGCCAATAGCTCTAACAGGGGAACGAACAGTACCCTGTAAAAGAAGCTCTCGCGCGCCAAGAATTCTGTTCGGCAAACTAAATGAACTTCCGAATTGCAGCCCTGAACACGCACGGCTTCGCAACCCTTCGCCGGGAAATTCAGCTAAACTGTTTTCTCGAGGAGCATTGAGATCGGCATCTACCTTCAGTAGGAGACGAACGTCATGTCCCTGGACGAGGTAGGAGACTTGTGCCACGGCTACGGCGCCGTTTTTACGCCCGCAACGACCACCGTGGAATCAGGCCTCAGCTTTCGTTGTTCACCGGCAGCAGATCCCATGACCTGGCAAGATTGATGTCATCGACCTCACCGTCCTGAGATTTTCCATTACATGCGCCAACGTCTCTCATTATCCTGAAGCGCGCTGCAGTCAGTTCCAGATCATCGCAGCCTTGGCGCGTGAAGAAGGTGCGTGGATCCTCGATGAGTTGAACGCCTCCGAGGAGTCGGCAAAGGAACTGGCATTCGGTTCAGCTGAAGCCCTCGCAGAACTCTTGGAACAAGCCGACCGTGTCTACGTCGCCATCTTTTTCGTTGCTGCACTGGAGTAGACCAGGATTACTACTATCGGAAGCCGGATCTACGAGCTTCGTCTGGACAGAATCCTACTTTCACTAGGCTACTGCGACCGCGTCACCCAATACCAAATCATCCACTATGCCTACTCGGACTACCTGATCCGGAATCCTGGTCCTGGTCCAAGTGGGAGACTCAGCTCCTATAAGAATTCCCTGCATCGGCAAAGCTGCTACAGTCTGACCTGTTCAACGATAGAATGTAAACGTTCATCGGTGAAGTGCTAGAAGACCTGGCAAATATTTTACCCCCGATGTTATGGGAACACTGGACCAGGATCAAACCAGATCTGGCCGTTGCCGAGTCCGGCGGTGGATACATCAAGAGAGAAAGCACTTTCTGAGGCAGAGACTGGAGAATAAGACTGCCCTCTCCGACTATCATTACTTGTCGAACCTCGGGTGCCCCTCCGAGCCAGTAACTGCTCTCCTTCCACCTTTACCGGCAACGACGGCAACGCCATCTCAGGGGGCCAGATTTGATGTTTCCTTCTGAAACATTTAATCAATCGCTTCGCCCAGGCTCAAAGCTCGGCAGAAGCGATCGACGACTTCCTCGCTAAAGTGACCCTCTTGAAGTTCGACGAGTGCGACCAGATAGAGGCAGCCATAAACCGCCTTCCAAACGGTCGTGCTTCGGGATGGGACGGTCTACTCTGCAAGTTTGTCAAAGCCTTTGAAGAAATATTTGCCAAGTTCTTTGGTAAGTTTTCGAGGCTTCTCGACTCCGCGAGGCTTTGCCTCCATCTTCAAGGCTTGACAAGATCATCCTTCTGCCGAAATCGCACGGTGGTCAGGGTCTACAGGCTTTTCGGCCGTTCAGCTTACCAATGACCGACTACAGGGTCCTCAGCAGTGTGCTTATGGGCCGTCTGCGCCATCACTTTCCAGACCTCGTGTCCAAGTGTCCACCTACGCCGTTCAAGGACGGTCATCCTCCTGGAACATTGCGCAAGTGTTCGACAGATCACCTGGTAGCGAGACATGACACGTCGCTGGCTGTTATCTCTATGAGCCTGAAGTCGGCACTTGACACCCTGAGCAGGAGCTACCTATTCGCCCGTAGAGGAAACTGGGCCTACCATCTGTCTTCTTCGGTGGATTGCTGCCCTCTAAGGGGAAGCAAACGCCTACATCCGGGTCGGAGATGTCTAGACCAATGCCTTCTCGCTTCTCAATAGTGTGAGGCAAGGTTGTGGTCTCAGCGCCGCTCATTTCAACATCGGAGTTGGGCCTCTGCTGCGCTGCCTAGGGAGGATCTTGGGCCGCGGATTCGTGGTCGCCTATGCGGATGACATCGTACTCTTCATCAGGGACGAAGCTCAGTTTGAGCTCGTGACCCTGATCTTCGAAGAGTTCCGCATGGCCTCCGGGTTGGCTGCGGACTTTGGTTGCAACTTTCCACCCGCGGCCTTTCGCTGGTAGATAGTGCCAACACGGCCAAATGCTTGGTTCTGGGTTCCATCTTGCACCACCTCCATATCTACCATTTTACCTGACACCACCAATGGCCTGCTGCTGGAGCGGTATGTGTGGGGTACGAGCAGAGTATCGTGGCTCCCCGGGCGTACCCTGGTTCAGCCAGACTCGGTGGTAGCGTCGGCCTGCTTGACATCGCGCGCTAGCTTCGACTCGCCTGCCTGAAGGGAATCCAGGCCTCAATGCGCGGCGCAGCCAACGGCTGGTCCGAAGCCGGGCGTGGCTGACCCCTCCGACTCCTGATGTTTGGCTCTTACCGAGAAGAAGACTGCTGAGCCTCTGGGAGTCCGCCTCAAGTGTCCTTGAGCTGGACCACCGGGTTTTGCGTCCCGCCAGCTTGGTCCCTTCCTTTTCGATGCGCCAACAGGTTCCTGCGCTCCAGGACGCGCAGCACCTGAGGGCCTTCTTCCAGCGTCACCTGCCGGAAAATTCATTCTTGAGCTATCATGCAGAGTACAAGGTTGTGACCTTGGTCCTGCGGGGATCGGCGATCCCCATTTCCCACCTCACCAGCCTGAGGGTGTGCCGTGCACAAGACTCGGCAAGGTTGAAGGCGCATTCTGTTGCTGTGCCATCTGCGCGGTGGACTCACACCATGGATGATCTCCGCTCTATCCCCTGGGCTGACCTGCGTCTCAACTGCTTCTAGGGGCAGGACGCATAATCTACCTACGTCCTCCCTTCACGCTTTTCCTCATTCTGACCATTCTGCCGCGAGGCCTGCCACCTGTGTCACCTCTGGGTCCAGCGACGGGTCGCTGACCCACAGATATTGGAGTTTCCGAGCGGTACGACCCCTGCTGTGTTCACCTCCTATGACTTGCCCCTGGATCTGCAGGCCTGGCTGTTCGGCTTCGCCTCCATTACGAGGCACTGCGACTAACAAGTGTAGGGAAGTCTATCATCTACAAGTAGCATATTGTTATTGAGGTAGGTAACGCCAGACATAACCTAGACCTACCCACACTGTGGAAAATAACTGTTGGTGTTTTTGGGGGTAAAAAAGAGAAAATGTTACTTGAATATATTTTTTTAATAATATCTTTATGCATAGAAACTACAAAAGTAAAATTTAAGAATTAATAAGAAATACAAAAAACAAGAGAGGATCAAGAAGGCACTAACTACGTTGCCAAATTGTTAATTAACATATGCTAGCTGATATTATCATCATCAATTTATATTTATTCATATATCTATATAATTTATTTACATAGAGAAAAATTATTTGAATTAATATTCCTAACAAATCCCCCCTTTAATTCAATCTCAATTTTTCTTCAGAAATATAAACAATTTAAAAAATCAAACATAGATGGCGTTACCTCCCCATGCTTTATGTACACACATTTTTAATAAAGCTATATACAGGGTGATCCAAAAGTCCCGCACTATTTTAAAAATTAATAACTCCGCGAATATTTGCGCTAGAGCAATGCGGTAAACACCATTGTATTCAGGATGCAATGGGATTTTTTATGGCAAATAATGAAAAATTCGAAATTGATTTTAGTTCCAATTTTATTCGCCAGATGGCGCTCTACCAGAATCAGAGATTCAGCGGCCAAATTGTTTGAAAAATTGAAAAATATAACTGATCGACACGTATTTTTCCTTTTTAAATACCAGGTGAGAACCCTAATAATATAAAATAACAAATTAATAAAACACCACTTCGCCAAAAGTATGAAGAATTGGTTAACGATTTTCAAATACAATCGGAGATATGTAAAATAGGTAAATGCAAATTAAAGCATGTAGCAAAAATATTTATATTTTATATGGGGTTTTGTGAAATAGATTGAATGTTTGAAAAACACTGCTGATATCAATACACGAATTTTTGAAATGTTAATATAGTACCAAAAATTATGATGGCACTATTAATAGGATTTCTTGCTATAAGAAATGTGTAGTTTCTTGACTGATTGGCGACTCTTGACTATTTAACTGGATATTTGTCATGATCCAAGAAATGAAATATAGAGGGGAGTGACAAAATAAATTTGTCGTACTTTATTCCAAATATCCTATGGGCTTGTCAAATATTATTATTGTTTATTATACTGTACACAATTTTAAATATATGTCCCCTAAATAAGAAGAATGTCTCCAAAACTAAAGCCCTCAGCTTTAAGCCTAGGGACATAAGAACTAAAAGGAAAGGGATCAAATGGAAACACAAGCCGGCTATCCGGATGGAAGGACGGAGGGTAGCGTTGGTCAATAGGATGACCATCCTGGGGGTGGTCATTGATGACAAGATGGGTTGGCAATACCAGGCGGAGGAGGAGATGGTGGCGAGAGGCAGGGAGGCGTTGTGCAGGCCTGTCCTGGTTGGCTCTCAACAGGGGGGGGAGGAGGGTACTATTTTTAGGAATCTCTACCTCTCCTGTGTCGAGTCAATCTTGCTATATGCTTCCGGGGCTTGGTGGCGCCGAAACAGGGATCAGAAGGTAGCAACAACTCTAGAAAGAGTGCAGAGGACAGCGGCACTCAGAATCACAGGAGGATATCGCACTAGCAGCAGTGAGGCCTTTTTGGTCCTCGCTGGGCTTATTCCCCTGGGATTGAAACTAGAGGAGGAGACCGTCAGACAGAAGTTCTGGGAGAACAGGGAAGATGCCCTGGGACTTGAAGCGGGGGCCCTGGAATCGAAGAGGGATCAAAGGAAGCCTCCGCAGTGGTTGCCAAAGTGGAATTGGAGTCTTGGAGGGCCGACAGGGATTGGCACGGAGGTTTTCACTGATTGTAGTAAGTCTGGAACCAATACTGAAGCTGGGGTAGTGATATTCACTAATGGAGAGCTGATCTTCCAAGAAAGTTTAACACTCAGAGTGGACGAATTGGTCTTTTCAGCCGAGCTGGTTGCGATCAGGGTAGCCCTCAGAGTGTGTGCCGAGAAGAACTCAGCCCGGACCGCCTCTATTCAGATTGTATGTCGGCCCTCGTCGCCATCAATCTGGAGAAAGAGCAACTCGCGCATCAAATAATCCAGGAGCTGGAAATGATGACGCGGGCTCCGGAGCTCCCTTGGTTTAGGAGACACAGCCTCATCGAAGGTAATGAGTTCGCAGACAGGATCGCTAAGGCAGGATGCTTTAGAGGTAGATCACTGAGGACCCCAGTGACCAAGAAAGAAGTTTATAGGAGGATCAGGGGGCACGTCCAGGACTTATGGTTGGACAGATGGAGGAACAGTGTGAAGGGGAGAGAGGTATTCAATGGGGTAACAACACCCAAGTACCTCTGTAAGGTAATGTCCCACAAACTCATTAGGGTAGTTCGGGACATGGGCTCTTCTCCAAGTCTCCACAGATTTAAAATTAAGAGAAACCCTGATTGCGTCTATGGAGAAAGGGATGTGAATGCACGCCACTACGTCTTGGATTGTCCAAGGGTAGTGGGTGTGCAGGAAGAGAGAAGGAGGGCGAGGGGCGCGATCGAGAGTTAGCTGCTGAGAAATCACAGCAAGCTTCTTGAGAAAGCCCACGACGTGGCAGCTGAGCTTTTCCTCAGCTGTGAGTGAACAGAGTCGACTGGGGGCTGCCTCCCCGCGATCCCTGCTGGACACAGTAGATAGTTTCCTATTTTGCTATGATTAAAGGCCACCGGTATAGAAATCCTTCCAGACACGTTGTCTGGGAGGTGGTGTTTCCAGGTAAAATGTCCATGCACTAGCTTGGATACCGTTACTTGGCTTATGAGTTGAACAGAATAGCAGCGAAGGGCATGCTTCGCATGCCGGCTTGTGGACCGAAAGGTCTGGATGGCCATCTGCTTCTAGGGTATACCAACTGTTCTTAGGTGGGATCCTCCAGGTCTTGTTTATTTTGGCTACTATTTCTATTTCTTGATGGATTTTAAGACTTCATAGATGGCTATAAGTTCTGATCTGAAGACTGAGCAAAATTCTGGGTTTCTTCTGTTTATTTTCTCATTGCCATTTGTGGTTTTAATGAGAGAGCCACTGCCAGTGTGTCCCAACTCGTCTTTGCTACCATCGGTATAGATAGTTATTGCATTTTTAGGAATTTTATTAATTATTTATAATGATAATTGTTTTAAGTATTCTGGATTTTGGTATTGTCTGTTGGAGGGTTCATTTAAAGTGGCATTAAAAATAACATTTTGTTAGTGGTTCGCATGGAGATATTTTTTCAGCTAAATAATATTTTTCCACTTTATATTTTAAAAATCCATTTCTTTTGGCCAGGTGGAGAGGGCCTTCTTTTTTGAGTCTTATATTGGGTTACCCATTAAGTACGTATGTAATTGAAAGTTCTGTGTTTGTTTTCATAACTCTTGATTTTGTTTATATATTTGGCAGATTGTAGCTTATTCTATCCTTTAAGGGCATAATGTCTGCCTCGTAAAGTACAATATTATTAGGGCAGGTTTTTCGAAGACCTGCAATAATTCTAGCTGCATTTAGTTGTATCCTTTCTAGTGTTTTTAGATTTGTTTCTGATGCTGTACCATAGATTTGATATCCATATTCCAAGATAGGTCTCATTAGAGATGTGTAAGTTAATTTTAGTGTTGTTGCTTTAGCTCCCCACTCTTCCTGAAATATATTTCAAGATTTTTAGTCGGTCTCTTCCTTTTCTAACAACTCCTTCAATATGATTACTGGAGTTAATTTCTGGATCCAGGGTGTAGCCGAGATATTTAGGATGTTTATTATATTGCAATTGTTGTTCTTTCAGAATAATATTTGGTCTTATTTTGTACAGTTTCTTATCGGTAGTAAAAAGACAGGTTTCAGATTTTTGGGGGTTAAATTCTAATTTATGTTTATTAGCATTTTTTTCTAGGCGGAGAAGAGTCTTGTTCAAATTTCTTTCAGCTTTTTTCCAGTTAGTGTTGCTGCTCCATAGAAAAATGTCATCAGCGAAAAGTCCAATATTGGTTTTATGTGAAAAATTTCTTCTATGCCTGCAATAAATAGGGTGAAATGAGTTGGGCTAAGGATTGATCCTTGTGGTAATCCTTGGTACAATTTGAAGGTTTTAGATAGAGTGCCATTATATTTGACCCTGATTTATATATTTTTAAGGGAATCAATTATCCAAGTGATAGCTTTTCCATCAATTTTGAAATGTTCGTATAATTTTGTAATTAACTTGTTTTTTCCATACCTTATCAAAAGCTTGTGTAAGGTCTAAAAAGCAGCTATGGTGTGGTTAGTTGGTTTTTTTGTTTTGTGCATCTTTTACCTTTTGTGTGAAAAAAAGGAGTTCGTCTATTGTCCCATGTCCTTTCCTAAATCCATATTATTCTTCTGGAAAGAGATTTCTTGTGTCGGGGTGGTAGGTGAGTCGTCTGAGTATAATAATTTCCATTAATTTGCAGCAAAAACTTGTGAGGGAGATAGGTCGGTAGTTTTTTTGGGTCATCAGCAGATTTGTCAAGTTTTTTAATGGGAATTATTGTTGCATTTTTACAGTCTTGAGGCAATTTTCCAGTTTTCCAGGAGTTATTGAAAATATTAAGAAGTCTTTTTTTGCCAATTTTGTCCAAGTTTGATATCATTCGGCCATGGATTCCATCTGGCCCAGGAGTCTTGTTTAGGTCAGTGTTTTCTAATGCATAAGCTAGCTCTTTCATATTGATTTTTTTCATGGAAAATATTATGAGTGCTGGTGACATTTTTACAGTCATGAATAATCTTTCGGGCCTTTTTTCAACCTTGATTTTACTACTTATTTGATATGAATTACCTAAAAGATTGGCAGCAATTTTGTCATTAGTTGCTGGTGTACCATCTGTATTCTTAATCATATTTGTGTTTTCAGTTTGTGGCTGGACTCTGTCAATTTGTTTTGCCAAATTCCAAAGTTTTGTATTTGGGTTTCTTGGGTTCAGGTTTTCACAAGTTTGTTTCCATTTTTCCCTTTTCATATTTACGTATAATCTTTTTATTTTTGCAATCACAATGTTCAGTTCAGTTCTACAATTTGTTTGGTTTTAGGTGCACATTTTTGTAGTTCATTTCTTTTAGTTATAAGTGTTTGAATATTTTTTGCCTGGTGTGTATAATTTGGAATCCATTTCTTAATATTATCTCTTGGTATTAATAATTTGGCTGCTTTATTAATGGTATTTTCGAAAGATATCATATTAGCCTTTTTAAAGTTCCAGAATTTTTCTTAATTGAGCTAGTTTTGGTCTTGGTGCTAATTTCTATCAAATTAGGCAAATGATCACTTCCAAAACTTTTTAATATTTGCTATTTGCATTTGTGGAAAATGTCAGGAGGGTAAAAACTTATATCAAGGGCTTGTGCAGTATTATAGCTTGTAGGAATGATGGGTAGGATTCCCATCATTTAAGCACATGAAGGCATTGTCGTCAAATATGTTTGATAGTATTTTGCCTCTTGGGTTTGGCGTAGAACATCCCCATAGTTGATGTTTGGCATTAAGGTCACCTACAATAATAGTGTTGTCTGTAAGAAATTGAGCCATTGTTCCATCGTCAATAAATGTATTGTTTGGAGGGTGATACATATTGTATATGTTGATGGCTTTGTTTTGATTGAGGTAGACTTTGATACCTTGGTCTTCGAGGTCTAATGTGTTTGTAATATTAACGGCTATGTCCTCATAGTACAAATTCTTGATTAAAAATGCTAGGCCACGCCCTTTAACAGCATATACAGATGGATCTTCAGACCTTACCCTGAGTAATGGAGGGGCCGGAATTAACATCATACTGCAAGATGGAACAAACATCAAAATCAAAGAAGGAGCAGGACAGATTTCGTCAAACTTCACTTGTGAACTGACAGCTATCTGGAAAGCCCTTGATGTATGCCTTAACCAAACATCCCTGCATCAAGCAGAAGGAATTTTAATATACAGCGACTCCATATCCGCTCTAGAAGCAATTCAGAAGGGCAATACTAAAATCACACAGAAAATACACTCGTTACTTACCCAACTGTTACCATTGGAGAATAACTGCATTCTACATTGAATCAATGCCCATGCTGGGATCGGGGGTAATGAAATGGCTTTTGAATTGGCAAAGGAAGCCAGAAAGTTGAGCCAAAGGAAAGAACAAATGTCATTATTTGACGCTGGTTCTTTGTCAAAATACAAGATAATTAAACAAAAAAATAACAAAAGATTAAAATGCGAAATAAACTCTGAGAGAAAAATGACAAAAACTATAACAAGACTTAGAACAAAACACTATAAAGGAATGACAATACATCCAGATGACACAATAACCTATAGGGCATGCAACAATTGTCCTGGTATGGAACTTACACCTACCCACATATTCTCATAGCTAGCAATGGCCGCAGCCTTGCAGAAATTTGACATAGACCCTGAGCAGCAGCTTTATACACCCAAGATAGTGGACATTGCTGCTGCTGTGATGGATTTGCATGGATACATCTGAGGCTCTTTATTGGACACGACAACAACAACGGCATTCCAGAGTAAAATAAATTATCAGAGATAGATACATATTTTTCAAATGAATTAAAATAAATATAATCTATACTGAGTGAGAGTTGAATTAAAAATATTAGAAATTTATTATCTTCGGAAACAAACCGTATCTAAAATATCAATTTTATTTTTGCTACATGTTTTAATTTGCATTTACCTATTTTACATATCTCTGATTGTATTTGAAAATCGTTAACCAATTCTTCATACTTTTGGTGAAGTGGTGTTTTATTAATTTGTTATTTGATATTATTAGGGTTCTTTCCTGGTATTCAAAAAGGAAAAATACGTGTCGATCAGTTATATTTTTCAATTTATCAAACAATTTGGCCGCTGAATCTCTGATTCTGGTAGAGCGCCATCTGGCGAATAAAATTGTAACTAAAATCAATTTCGAATTTTTCATTATTTTCCATAAAAAATCCCATTGCATCCTGAACACAATGGTGTTTACCGCATTGCTCTAGCGCAAATATTCGCGGAGTTATTAATTTTTAAAGTTGTGCGGGACTTTTGGATCACCCTGTATATCTTTCCATATTTAAAGAATGTATAAACATATGATATTTTTCCCTTGTTAAGGCCTTAGTAAAAATATCTGAAACATTTTCATTGGTGGGCACAAAATTTAAGTTATATACAACCTTATTCAAATTAGAATGTAAAAATGAAATATTTCTAATCATATGATTTGATTTATCATTTGTCATTCCTGATTTACAAAGAAATATTGTTGATTGGTGTGTTATCACAAAACAAATTAATTTTATATTTTACACTAGTAAGTTCTTCAATAAGGTATTGTAAATATATGCCTCTTTTTAAACATTGCACAAGAGAAAAAAGTTCACTTTCAAATGTAGATAAACATACTGTAGGGAATGTTTTTGCTTGCCAGCTTATTAAATTATTTCCAAAATAAAAAGTCATACCACTTGTTGATTTTTGTGTTCCCCTACCACATTTCCATGATGCATCACTATAGCCATTTAAAATATTTTCTCACTTAGAGTAAACTTATCCAAGGTATTTTGTTCCTTTAAGATATCTTATAATTATTTTTGCTGCACTAAAATGGATTTCTCTTGGATCCTGACTAAATCTGCTTAAAAGTGAAGGGGAATATGAAATGTCAGGCCTAGTTTTAGTAGCAAGGTAAACTAAAGATCCAATAATTTCCTGATATTTATTTTTATCAATTACCTTTGAATTATTAAAAATTTCCAAATCAGTATATACATCAAGGGGTGTATGAACAGTTTTACAATCTAACATATTATATTTTAATAAATTTTTTCAATATATTTTTGTTGTTTTAGAATTATTTTGTCATTATATTTTAATATTTCAATTCCTAAAACACTTATAAAAGATTAGCATTTTTCGTTATTTTAAAACAAAGTTTTAACATATTTAAAATATCATTTAAAATTTTAGAATCAGTATTACAAATAATGATATCATCAACATAAAGTCCCTAAAGAAGAATTGAGTCATTATTTTGGTATGAAAATAGGCATTTATCTGAATTAAAAAAATGTAAATCCTATTTGAAGAAGTTATTTAGTAAAGGTTTCATAAAAGACTCTGCCTGCTTGTTTAAGTCCATAAATGGCCTGATTAAGTTTACAAACAAATTTTTTACCTTCTTCTTGATATTCAAATCTGTGACATGTATATAGTCTCTTCCAACTTACCATACAAAAAGGCTGTTTCTATATCAAAAGTGAAGAATATGCAAAGTTTCCATTGGTGCAAAAGCAATTGAAGTCCTTAGAGATTCTGATTTTATTACAGGTGAATAAGTTTCTGAATAGTCTACTCCTAATTTTTGTGTGCATCCTACAGCAACCAATCTTGCCTTATATATGGATTTAAAGGATCATGGCTATTTTTAATGGAAAAAAAAAAACATTTTGATTTGATAGGCTTAATGGTTTTAGTCATAGGTAAAACATCCCACACTTGCGATTATTTAAATAATCTATTTCCCCTTTCATAGCTTGAAGCCATTTTCTTTATCTGGAGAGTTTTTGGCCTCTTCATAATTAGTTGGTATAATTGGTAATGAATCAACCTTTATAACATTATCTACTGGATGGTAGGTAGGATCAGAAGTGGTGTCATCTTGTGATGTGTCTTCATCAGATAATGATGGTTCATAGTAAAATCCTTGTTCAGGGGTAGGTCTCAAGTTGTAGACATTTTTATCTTCATCTGGCTCATAACTTGTGGATTCTGGAACATTTCCTTGGTTAATAGGATTTGGTTCTTCTTCTCTTTGGCCATTTTTATGACAAAATTTTAGGTCAATCAATACATGATCTGGCAATTCAGCTTTTACTTCATTACTAAGTAGTTCAACTCCTTTTTCTTTTCAATAAAGCTTACATCCCTTGTTTCAGTAATTGCATAATTTTTAGGGTCACGGATTATAAATGCTTTTCTTTTATTTGAGTATCCAACAAATATACCTGATTTTGTGATTTTTACAAATTTGTATCTTTTGAATTTAGGAATCCAGTATTCAGCTCTGCATCCAAAAACTTTTAAATGATTTATAGTAGGTTTCTCTCCTGTAAATAGTTCTTCAGGGGTGGTTTTATCATTCCTTTTATGTGGAGTTCTATTTTTTATATAAGAATAAGTGTTCATGGCATCTGCCCAGAATTTTGGTGGCAATTGTGATTCGATCAATAGTGCTCTTGTACCTTCAATTAAACTTCTATTTGCTCTCTCCACTATTCCATTTTGAGAGGGTTAATAAAAGGTTGTAAATTGATGTTCTATTCCCTTTTCTATCAAATAAGAGCTTATTTGTCTACTTGTAAATTCCCCTCCATTATCAGACCTTATTCTTTTGATTTTTATACCTTTTATGTTTTCTATAAGTTCAATAAATTAATTTAGTTTGGCAAAGGTTTCTAATTTTCTTTTAAGGAACTTTGGGAATATTTTCCTTGAAAAGTCATCAACTATGTTCAGCACATATATTGCTCTGCCAATGGATTCATGCTGAAATGGACCTATTAAATCCATATGAATGAGATCAAGGGGTTTGGTTGATTGCTTTGAATCAATTTCTTTAAATGGCAATCTAGTAAACTTTGATTGAATGCATGTGATACATGGTTCTAAGTTATTAATTGGTGAACAACTGAACCCAAACACCCTGGAGTCTTATAGCATCATATTCATATAATTTTCATTTATATGTGCAAGGCGTTTGTGCCAAATTTTCCAATTATTTTCTTGTGTTTTGAACACATTTTCTTCCAGTTTGATGTTTGCACATGGATCAATTGTATAAATGTTATCTTCCCTTTTTGCAGTTATAATGCTGGATCCATTGTTATCTATTATCCTTGTACCATTCTCATCAAATATAATAAGTTTTTCATCTTCAGTTATTTTACTTACTGATATTAAATTATTGTTGAGTTCAGGTACATATAGAACTTCCTTTAGTGCTAAAAGTTGATTATTATCCTGATAAATTTCAACAGTGCCAATATCATTTGGTTTGATGAATCTATCATCAGGAAGAGTGATTTTTCTGCTATCATCTTGAAGATCATCCATTAGATTAATATCTGTAGACATATGGCTTGTGTTGCTCCACTGTCTGGTATCCACTTGCAATTATTGTTGAACTCTGGGGAACTTAGGTTCATGGCATTTTCTTGATTATGATTTTCTCCTATCAAAGAAGCCCTAGAAATATATTGTTTATTTTTTGAAAATGTTTGTTTGGGGATTTTTTGTATATAATTCCCTTGATTGTTTTCTTTTCTTTTGTTAACTGGGTTGAACCAGCATACTGCTGCTTTATGTCCAAACTTTTAACAAATGAAGCATTTGGGTTTTCTTTCTCTATTAGAATCACTTGAATTTTTTTTAAAGTTTTTGTTAAATTTATGGCCCATATTATATGCAGCATTTTCATCCATGTTGTTATTGTTTCTTTCTTCATGGAGCTCAAAAATTCTTCTTATATCAGAAATAGTAGCATCTGGGTAATTGTCGAATTGCATTGAGACAAGATTGTATTTTGGGGGTAGCCCTCTAATAAAAGCTGTGATGAATTCTTCATCTTCTATTGATCCACCCAAAATTATTGCTTCTTGCAATAATTTCTCTGCTCTAAGCAAATATTGTTCTCAGGTTTCCTCTTTTTTCATTTTTTTTTTTTTTTTGCTTATCCCTAGTACACGTGGTACAGGCCATGATAATCATGGTGGGTAGTTAGCGACTGCTTTTTAATGTAAGCGCACCACATGTCTACACATGTGTAAAGCAGTTCGACCTTGCACTTACAAATATGCCAGAGCCCCGTTTGGTTACTTGCACTCGCTGGTGGGGTTGGACTTTTGCAAGAATCGGGGGCCATTGGAGCATTTTTTTAAACAGAAAAAAGTGTCCAATGCGTGAATCGAACCCGGGTCATAGTGGTCGAAAACCAAAAGGTTTACCAGCCTTCCACCGACCCCCCTTTTTCATTGTTAATATAGATACATTGTTTTTAGCCTCTATGCATTTTCTCTTTATGTTACCCTCATATCTAGAATGCAAAGCAGTTCAAATTTCTTTACTTGTTTTGCATGTTAAAATTAAACTTACTTGTGTGTCATCCATTGCACAAGTTATTATCCCTCTAGCTTGGGCATCTCTTCTTTTCCATTCGACAGTTATTTTTTCATCTTTTGGAGGATCTTCTTTTATAAAGCCATCTAGATCTTAGCCTTCCAAAATACAAATGATGCGAAATTTCCAACTTGTGAAATTATTTCCATCGAATTTTTGGATATTCATCGATAATTCAGCCATTTTGAATTTTTACTTAATATGTTCTTTTCGAACCTTAAAGATATTTTCTATCTTTCTTTTTTCAAAATGGCGTTTGTTTACTTTTTTTTGCGTAAACCGCGATCTGCTACCAATTGTTGGTGTTTTTGGGGGTAAAAAAGAAAAAATGTTACTTAAATATATTTTTTAATATTATCTTTATGCATAGAAACTACAAAAGTAAAATTTAAGAATTAATAAGAAATACAAAAAACAAGAAAGGATCATGAAGGCACTAACTACGTTGCCAAATTGTTAATTAACATATGCTAGCTAATATTATCATCATCAATTTATATTTATTCATATATCTATATAATTTATTTACATAGAGAAAAATTATTTGAATTAATATTCCTAACAATAACTCTGGCGACCAAGTGGTGGCGGAGCCTTCCTCGCGGTGGAAGCTACCAATGAAGACTTTGGACGGGTGCCCGGGGATACACGAGACTCTGCTTGTACCCCACACAAACCGTACTAGCAGCCGCCCATTGGTGGTCTCAGGTAGAATGGTAGCGGTGAAGGTGGTGAAAGTTTGGCCTTAAATACCCATTTCTTGGTTTTGTCAGGAAGCTTCTGGGACCAAAAAGTGTGTGCAGTGGTACAGCCTACTCCACGCTGACTTGCGCCAACAGCGCGAAACACGTTCGTGGATGGCTTTTCTTGATTTATCAAGAAATTGGGTTGTCCAAATATCAGGGAACAGGCTTAAATCAATGTTTAGTTGATTTCTGCTCCACCAGATGGCGCTCTGCCTTCTGTAAAACCCATTTGCTCCTCGTCGGGATATTCCATTTTTTTAAAATATATATTTATATATATTTTCTATTATTTTTTTTATATTTACATAAATATATATTTATATATTCATCAATATTCATTTTTTTTCAAATTTGTATATAACCTAATATAATTCTATATGAACAATGTATTAAAAGTGGTTTCAATCTAAATCTATCTCTCTCTCTCTATTTAAAGGAAATAATTTGAAAATAAAAATTTTAAATGAAACACAAAATGTGATGATGATAGTCATAATGAAATGTGAATTTTAATCATGATGGCTATTTTAGAGAGTGAGAGATTGATATTGAAACTGATTTATTACAATGTCCATATTAGATTATATAAGCTTAAATACAGAATAAATATAAAAATGAATAAATAAGAATATATAATGATAAATATAGATAAATAAATGCAAATTATATAATTCCTAAATATACATATATATAATATATACAATGTCGTCATTGGTGGCGCCCACCGCGGGAAAGACTCCGCCTCCGATGGATTGCGAGAGTTCCTTCCCACAGAGTGGGCAGGTCGATAAGATGGCTGGCGTTACCATCCTCAAGACCAAGATGGTACTTGTTGATGGCTGCCTTCGCTACACTGGTCAACTTCAGA
This sequence comes from Cordylochernes scorpioides, assembly GCA_030710605.1. Classification (NCBI taxonomy): domain Eukaryota; kingdom Metazoa; phylum Arthropoda; class Arachnida; order Pseudoscorpiones; family Chernetidae; genus Cordylochernes; species Cordylochernes scorpioides. The sequence goes on from CP092864.1 coordinate 99,488,262, forward strand.
AAGAGATTGAGATGGAAACTGATTTACTACAATGTCCATATATGAATATATAAGGTTAATACAAAATTTAATAAATACGAATAAATAAGATTATATAATGATAAATATAGGAATAAATAGATATAAAAAAATTAAAATAATTGATAAATACACATATATATATATATATATATATTAAAAAACGAAATAAAAAAATAAAAGATAAAAAGATCAGGTGTTGAAATCAATATTAAAAAATGGCATATCCTGACCAGGAGCACATGTGCTTTACAGAAGGCAGAGCGCCATCTGGTGGAACAGAAATCAACTAAACATTGATTTAGCCTGTTCCCTGATATTTGGCCAACCCAATTTCTTGATAAATCAAGAAAAGCCATCCACGAACGCGTTTCGCGCTTTTTGGCGCTCGTCAGCGTGGAGTAGGCCTTAGGCCGCAAGTTTGGCCTTAAATACCCATTTCTTGGTTTTTCGGGAAGCCATTGGGATCAAAAAATATTTTTTGGTCGCAATGGTTCAGCCTACTCCACGCTGACGAGCGCCAAAAAGCGCGAAACGTGTTCGTGGATGGCTTTTCTTGATTTATCAAGAAATTGGGTTGGCCAAATATCAGGGAACAGGCTAAATCAATGTTTAGTTGATTTCTGTTCCACCAGATGGCGCTCTGCCTTCTGTAAAGCACATGTGCTCCTGGTCAGGATATGCCATTTTTTAATATACAGGGTGATCCAAAAGTCCCGCACTATTTTAAAAATTAATAACTCCGCGAATATTTGCGCTAGAGCAATGCGGTAAACACCATTGTATTCAGGATGCAATGGGAATTTTTATGGCAAATAATGAAAAATTCGAAATTGATTTTAGTTACAATTTTATTCGCCAGATGGCGCTCTACCAGAATCAGAGATTCAGCGGCCAAATTGTTTGATAAATTGAAAAATATAACTGATCGACACGTATTTTTCCTTTTTGAATATCAGGAAAGAACCCTAATAATATCAAATAACAAATTAATAAAACACCACTTCGCCAAAAGTATGAAGAATTGGTTAACGATTTTCAAATACAATCAGAGATATGTAAAATAGGTAAATGCAAATTAAAACATGTAGCAAAAATATTTATATTTTATATGGAGTTTTGTGAAATAGATTGAATGTTTGAAAAACACTGCTGATATCAATACACGAATTTTTGAAATGTTAATATAGTACCAAAAATTATGATGGCACTACTAATAGGATTTCTTGCTATAAGAAATGTGTAGTTTCTTGACTGATTGGCGACACTTGACTATTTAACTGGATATTTGTCATGATCCAACAAATGAAATATAGAGGGGAGTGACAAAATATATTTGTCGTGCTTTATTCCAAATATCCTATGGGCTTGTCAAATGTTATCATTGTTTATTATACTGTACACAATTTTAAAAAATGTGTCCCCTCAAATAAAAATAATTTTTAAATCGACCTTTTGCGTTGAAAAACGTGTTAGTAAAATCATTTTGTATTATTTTTTTTCCACAAAATTTCTAAAGTTATTGGTGTACAGAAAATATTCCTTATGCTATTTCTTCTAATGAGCGAAAAGCGAAAACTAAACATAAGGGGAAAAATTGTGTGTACCAGTGTTATTCGAGAAGTTATAACACTCTGGTTTGCACGACATAATATGTGAGCAAATGACAAACAAAATATTACTGTTCACAAAAAAAAAGAGTCAAGATGTGAGGGCAGCATTTATTATCCCCATATCCCAACACAAAGAGCTACAAAATATCGGTAGATAATATAATACATGGCGGCTTATATAACACATGAGGTAACTGCCTTCTCTCTTTTATTAGGTCACAATCCTTGCTCAATGTGGCACCCTTCATTCTCAATCACCGCCTGCAGACGATAAATGACAGAATGGACAGCATTAAATAACATATCTGTTGAAATTGATAAAACGTGCCATCTGATAGAAGCCTTCAACATGGCCAATGTGGTAGGCCAGCATCGATAAACACACGATTTAATGTACCCCCATAGACAAAAATCGCAAGGCGTCAAGTCTGGTGATCTTGGAGGCCACTGGTATATAAAGTGGCGACTTATCACACGATTTTCACCGAACGTATCCTTCAGCAATTGTTTGGCACCTCGGGAGATATGAGGAGGTCCTCCATCTTTCATTATGCCATTTCGCTCAGTGCTTTTGCCCTGCAATATGGGAAATACCTTTTTTCTCAAAAATTGAACATAACGTTCACCAGTTACAAAAACGGTTTTAAAAGTTCTTCCAGTGATTTTTCAAAGAAAAATGGCCCAATAATAAAAGAATGAAACCACACAAAACTGTAACTCTAGGCTGGTAAAGTGGCATTTCTGTATAAACCCTAGGGTTTTCTGTTGCCCAAATGCGGCTGTTTTGAATGTTAAATTCTCCGTTTAGAGAAAAGTGAGCATCATCTGTCCACAGAACATTCGACAGCCAGTTTTCATCAATATCAATTTGCCGGAAAACCCATGCAGCGAATTCTTGACGCATCTCAAAATCGCCAACTTTCAGCTCGTGAAATCTTTGAATTTTGTATGGGTACACACAATAGAGACATTAAGTGAAGCGTCTTCGGATATCACAATCATACTCGGCGAATTTAACGCCAAAAGTTCAATTTGGAATCAACTGTCCAGGATAACAAAAGTCAGCAGGTTGAGGACATGCTAACCGACCTTACACCGTTAAATAACGGAGAGAACACCTACCTATCTAAGTCCACAGGCACAGAATCCGCAATAGACATCATAGCGATAAATTACAACATCGCACCCACAACACAATGGAAAATCCTGTGAGAGGTGCAATCAGTGACCACAGAAATTGAGAATGTCCATTAGAATAAAAGAACATGGAACTTTAGAAAAGCCGACTTGAAAAAAATTCACAGAAAAGCTTGAAGAACTGTGCAACGAACAATTGAATTACAGAACGCTTGACAAAAGCTTGGAAAAATTCTCTTCGAACATTTCAAAAGCTGCAAAAGCATCGATACCTAGAGGTAGACGTAAAGACCTGTGGATACCTTACTGGAAGGACCACAACATCGAGGCAATGATTTCAGAGAGAGAGACAATATCAATGAACCTCTTAAAAAAATAAAACAGAAGAAAACAGAAAGGAACTCATTGAAATTAGTCACAAAATAGAACAATAAATTTGGATATGCAAACAAGAAAAATGGTAGAATTCTGCGAAAAGATGGATCCAAGAAAGGACAGCCAACACTGGAATATGATTAGAGTGTTAGAGAACAATCAAAACCAACACCAATCCTCCAATACTCTAACCGATATGAATAGAACAGCGAGAGCGAGAACAAACAGATGGCTGACATAATTGCTGAATATATTTCAAGCACTTCCATACTCAACTATACTAATGAAGACAGGACTCTAAAAATAATATAAACCAGTTAGTTAAACAAGCAAGAAACTTCCATCAACAAGATATTTTCTCGAGAGACTTCACACTGAATGAGCTAAACTTATCAATAAAAATATCCAAGAGGTCACCAAGAGATAATCTAATCTTTGGTCAAATGATTAAACACTTTGAAGACAAAGCTAAAATCAACTCCTACGAATACTGAACATTTCATGGCAAACTGGTAAACTACCAAAGAATTGGAAGATATCAATTATAGTGCTAATACTGAAGCCAAACAAAGATGCCAAGGAATACAAGAACTATCGGCCAATTGCTCTCACCAGCATACTTTGTAAAACACCAGAACGAATTATCCACTCTAGGCTCATAGTCTGGCTCACTAACAATAATAAAATAAACCTCTACCAAACGGCCTATAGATCCCAGCACTGTACGACTGATCAACTGTTCTACTTCTGTCAATCAATAATAGATTCTTTCCAGGAAAAACCGCCAAAGAAGACCACGGCTATATTCCTAGATATGACCTCAGCTTTTGATCGAGTGTGGAGGGAGAAATTACGTGAAAAGCTGCACAACATCGGAGTAAGAGGAAAAACCTTAATCTGGATTGCAGACTTCTTAAGGGTAAAGAAGGTTAAAGGTTCGGGTCAATTGAGAATTTTCCAAGGAAGGAAGAACATGGACTGGTGTAACTCAGGGATCTGTGCTCAGTCCTCTACTCTATCTGCTATATATTAACGACATCCATCCTTACCTCACTGAAGGCACAAAGGTTGCCTGTTATGCAGAAGATATAGCCATATGGCACACAAGTAGCAGCATAGAAAAATCGTAAAAAATACTGAACACATCAATGAGAGGACTAGAGAAGTGGGCAATGGAACTCCAAATGACCATAAACCCAATAAAACCAAACCTATGCGTCTTCTCCACTCACAGGGAAAAAGGCATAAATATAACCACAAAATAAGCATAAACAAACAAATAATTGATAAAATTATAAATCCATAATACCTAGGTGTGATACTGCAGTCCTGGATCTTTCAAGTTGGTCTCGAGGACCACGCCATCACCATCTCCGAAGAGGCGAAGTACGCTATCTACGTATTCATCGTAGATCGCAAAATGCGAGGTGACGCTGGAGACACACTGGCGATTCTCCACCAAATTCTTCAGCGCTGGCAGAGGCGCCATATTCATTGTACTTAGTGTATATAATGCATATTATCTTTTTTTCAATAGTGCAGACTGTGCATGTATTGACAAGATGTCAACAAAATTATTTTAATTATTATTGATGAGGAATTGGAATTTTCAGAACACATAATTAGCACCTCAAATAGAGATATCAGAAAACTAAACATTCTGAGAAGGCTATGTGGAACAAATTGGGGAACAAAACCCAGAATTCTCAGAACAACATATACCACCTTAATAAGGCCGATAATGGAATATGCAACACCGGTCTGGGCTCCCTCAAGCTCATCACTAAAAGTAAGACTAGACAGTGTTCAAGCAAAAGCGGCCAAAATAATCACTGGTGCTGTTTCATACACCAACAATGAGAAAATTCAGAGAGAATGTGTTCTAGACATACTCGCTCGAAAGCAGAAGTTAAAATAAAAACAACTTGGATCGGCACTTCGGAAACGAGGAACCAGAGGACGAGATCTCTCTGACCACTTGTGGTTTGGTTGATCCGCCCTTTTCTGAGAATGAGGTGAAACTGACGGCTTTCAAGTTCGGGAAAAGGAAATCTCCTGGTCCCGAAGGGATCGATAACACGGTCGTGAAAGCCCTGGTAAGGATGCACCCATCGCTTCTTTCCAGGTTATTCAATAGGTGCCTGGACACTGGTACATTTCCTGAGGCATGGAAGGTTGCCCGAGTAGTGCTTCTCGAAAGGTCTGGTAGAAAGGGTAATTCTCCTAATGATTATCGTCCGCTTTCTTTACTAGTGTGTCTAGGTATGGTCCTGGATAGCCTACTAGCTCAGCGACTGAAGCATTCGCTAGAGAGTAATGAGCTCCTTTCCCCTTTCCAACATGGTTTTAGGGAAGGGAAGTCCATAACCACAGCTCTGAACGAGGTGTTAGAGGGGGTTGAGATGGGCTTAAATAAGGGTGCTTGGGTTCTTTTCGTGGCCCTGGACATTGATGGCGCGTTCAACTCCATGAACTGGAACAAGCTGATGAGAAATTTGATGGACATGGGTTGTCCTGATAATTTGTGCAGCTTGGTTCGTGACTTCCTGAGGGAGAGACGGATTAGCCTCAGTTTTGGTGGGCGGAAGTTGGAAAGAAACTGTGCTAGGGGTTGCCCCCAGGGCTCTTGCTGCGGACCTATTCTGTGGAATATCCTGGTAAACACCGTTTTCCAGGAGGAGCTACAAGAGGAAGCCAGGCTGGTTCTCTATGCTGACGACCAGTTTCTCATCATTGAGGCTGCTTCGAGAGCGAAGGCTGAGAAGTGTGTTGAAACTTCTCTCCAAATTCTCTCGATCTGGGCCCATGACTCTGGCCTTAAGTTCAATGTCTCCGAAACTAAAGCCCTCAAGCTTTAAGCCTAGGGACATAAGACCTAAAAGGAAAGGGATCAAATGTGAACACAAGCCGGCTATCCGGATGGAAGGACAGAGGGTAGCGTTGGTCAATAGGATGACCATCCTGGGGGTGGTCATTGATGACAAGATGGGTTGGCAATACTAGGCGGAGGAGATGGTGGCGAGAGGCAGGGAGGCGTTGTGCAGGCCTGTCCTGGTTGGCTCTCAACAGGGGGGGGGAGAAGGAGGGTACTATTTTTAGGAACCTCTGCCTCTCCTGTGTCGAGCCAATCTTGCTATATGCTTCCGGGGTTTGGTGGCGCCGAAACAGGGATCAGAAGGTGGCAACAACTCTAGAGAGAGTGCAGAGGACAGCGGCACTCAGAATCACAGGGGGATATCGCACTACCAGCAGTGAGGCCTTTTTGGTCCTCGCTGGGCTTATTCCCCTGGGATTGAAACTAGAGGAGGAGACCATCAGACAGAAGATCTGGAAAAACAGGGAAGATGCCCTGGGACTTGAAGCGGGGGCCCTGGAATCGAAGAGGGATCCAAGGAAGCCTCCGCAGTGGTTGCCAAAGTGGAATTGGAGTCCTGGAGGGCCGACAGGGATTGGCACGGAGGTTTTCACTGATTGTAGTAAGTCTGGAACCAATACTGGAGCTGGGGTAGTGATATTCACTAATGGAGAGCTGATCTTCCAAGAAAGTTTAACACTCAGAGTGGACGAATTGGTCTTTTCAGCCGAGCTGGTTGCGATCAGGGTAGCCCTCAGAGTGTGTGCCGAGAAGAACTTCAGCCCGGACCGCCTCTATTCAGATTGTATGTCGGCCCTCGTCGCCATCAATCTGGAGAAAGGGCAACTCGCGCATCAAATAATCCAGGAGCTGGAGATGATGACGCGGGCTCCGGAGCTCCCTTGGTTTAGGAGACACAGCCTCATCGAAGGTAATGAGTTCGCAGACAGGATCGCTAAGGCAGGATGCTTTAGAGGTAGATCACTGAGGACCCCAGTGACCAAGAAAGAAGTTTATAGGAGGATCAGGGGGCACGTCCAGGACTTATGGTTGGACAGATGGAGGAACAGTGTGAAGGGGAGAGAGGTATTCAATGGGGTATAACAACACCCAAGTACCTCTGTAAGGTAATGTCCCACAAACTCATTAGGGTAGTTCGAGATATGGGCTCTTCCCCAAGTCTCCACAGATTTGAATTAAGAGAAACCCTGATTGCGTCTATGGAGAAAGGGATGTGAATGCACGCCACTACGTCTTGGATTGTCCAAGGGTAGTGGGTGTGCAGGAAGAGAGAAGGAGGGCGAGGGGCGTGATCGAGAGTAAGCTGCTGAGAAATCACAGCCAACTTCTTGAGAAAGCCCACGACGTGGAGGCTGAGCTTTTCCTCAGCTGTGAGTGAACAGCTGACGGTGGCCGCCTCCCCGCGGTCCATGCTGGACACAGTAGATAGTTTCCTATTTTGGTATGATTAAAGGCCACCGGTATAGAAATCCTTCCAGACACGTTGTCTGGGAGGTGGTGTTTCCAGGTACAATGTCCAAGCGCTAGCTTGGATACCGTTACTTGGCTTATGAGTTGAACAGAATAGCAGCGAAGGGCATGCTTCGCATGCCGGCTTGTGGACCGAAAGGTCTGGGTGGCCATCTGCTTCTAGGGTACACCAACTGTGCTTAGGTGGGATCCTCCAGTTCTTGTTTATTTTGGCTACTGTTTCTATTTCTTTAAAAGTAAGTTTATTTTTCTGTAGCAAGGGTTCTTTTGTGCCTTTTTTCGCTAGCGCATCAGCAGCTTCATTGCCTTCAATGCTAACATGTAAGGGTATCCATTGAAGGTGAATTTTTGAGGTATTGAGAGTTTTTGGAGATGACCAATTATGTTCCTGCTTACTTTGTCTCTAAGTTCCCCTGTGTGACTCAAGTGTTGTATGGCACTTCTACTATCAGTAAGAATCCATATATCGTGATGTTTAATGTTTCTGATGGATTTTAAGACTTCATAGATGGCTATAAGTTCTGATCTGAAGACTGAGCAAAATTCTGGGTTTCTTCTGTTTATTTTCCCATTGCCATTTGTGGTTTTAATGAGAGAGCCACTGCTAGTGTGTCCCAACTCGTCTCTGCTACCATCGGTATAGATAGTTATTGCATTTTTAGGAATTTTATTAATTATTTCTAATAATAATTGTTTTAAGTATTCTGGATTTTGGTATTGTCTGTTGGTGGGTTCATTTAAAGTGGCATTAAAAATAACATTTTGTTAGTGGTTCGCATGGAGATATTTTTTCAGCTAAATAATATTTTTCCACTTTATATTTTGAAAATCCATTTCTTTTGGCCAGGTGGAGAGGCCCTTCTTTTTTGAGTCTTATATTGGGTTCCCAATTAAGTATGTAATTGAAAGTTCTGTGTTTGTTTTCATAACTCTTGATTTTGTTTATATATTTTGGCAGATTGTAGCTTATTCTATCCTTTAAGGGCATAATGTCTGCCTCGTAAAGTACAATATTATTAGGGCAGGTTTTTCGAAGACCTGCAATAATTCTAGCTGCATTTAGTTGTATCCTTTCCAGTGTTTTTAGATTTGTTTCAGATGCTGTACCATAGATTTGATATCCATATTCAAAGATAGGTCTCATTAGAGATGTGTAATTTGATTTTAGTATTGTTGCTTCAGCTCCCCACTCTTCCTGAAATATATTTCAAGATTTTTAGTCGGTCTCTTCCTTTTCTAACAACTCCTTCAATATGCTTACTGGAGTTAATTTCTGGATCCAGGGTGTAGCCGAGATATTTAGGATGTTTATTATATTGAAATTGTTGTTCTTTCAGAATAATATTTGGTCTTATTTTGTACAGTTTCTTATCGGTAGTAAAAAGACAGATTTCAGATTTTTGGGGGTTAAATTCTAATTTATGTTTATTAGCAAATTTTTCTAGGTGGAGAAGAGTCTTGTTCAAATCTCTTTCAGCTTTTTTCCAGTTAGTGTTGCTGCTTCATAGAATAATGTCATCAGCGAAAAGTCCAATATTGGTTTTATGTGAAAATATTTCTTCTATATGCCTGCAATTAATAGGGTGAAGAGAGTTGGGCTAAGGACTGATCCTTGTGGTAATCCTTGGTACAATTTGAAGGTTTTAGATAGAGTGCCATTATATTTGATCCTGATTTATATATTTTTAAGAGAATCATTTATCCAAGTGATAGCTTTTCCATCAATTTTGAAATGTTTGTATAATTTTGTAATTAACTTGTTTTTCCATACCTTATCAAAAGCTTGTGTAAGGTCTAAAAAGCAGCTATGGTGTGGTTAGTTGGTTTTTCGTTTTGTGCATCTTTTACCTTTTGTGTGAAAAATAAGAGTTGGTCTATTGTCCCATGTCCTTTCCTAAATCCATATTGTTCTTCTGGTAAGAGATTTCTTGTGTCGGGGTGGTAGGTGAGTCGTCTGAGTATAATTTTTTCCATTAATTTGCAGCAAATATTTGTTAGGGAGATAGGTCGGTAGTTTTTTGGGTCATCAGCAGATTTGTCAAGTTTTTTAATGGGAATTATTGTTGCATTTTTACAGTCTTGAGGCAATTTTCCAGTTTTCCAGGAGTTATTGAAAATATTAAGAAGTCTTTCTTTGCCAATTTTGCCCAAGTTTGATATCATTCGGCCATGGATTCCATCTGGCCCAGGAGTCTTGTTTAGGTCAGTGTTTTCTAATGCATAAGCTAGCTCTTTCATATTGATTTTTTTCATGGAAAATATTATGAGTGCTGGTGACATTTTTTGCAGTCATGAATAATCTTTCGGGCCTTTTTTCAACCTTGATTTTACTACTTATTTGATATGAATTACCTAAAAGATTGGCAGCAATTTTGTCATTAGTTGCTGGTGTACCATCTGTATTCTTAATCATATTTGTGTTTTCAGTTTGTGGCTGGACTCTGTCAATTTGTTTTGCCAAATGCCAAAATTTTGTATTTGGGTTTCTTGGGTTCAGGTTTTCACAAGTTTGTTTCCATTTTTTCCCTTTTCACATTTACGTATAATATTTTTATTTTTGCATTCACAATGTTCAGTTCAGTTCTACAATTTGTTTGGTTTTGGGTGCTCTTTTTTGTAGTTCATTTCTTTTAGTTATAAGTGTTTGAATATTTTTTGCCTGGTGTGTATAATTTGGAATCCATTTCTTAATATTACCTCTTGGTATTGAAACTGTGGCTGCTTTAATAATGGTGTTTTCGAAAGATATCCAATTAGCCTTTTTGAAGTTCCAGAATTTTTCTTAATTGAGCTGGTTTTGGTCTTGGTGCTAATTTCTATCAAATTAGGCAAATGATCACTTCCAATACTTTTTAATATTTGCTATTTGCATTTGTGGAAAATGTCAGGATAGTAAAAACTTATATCAAGGGCTTGTGCAGTATTATAGCTGTATGAATGATGGGTAGGATTCCCATCATTTAAGCACATGATGGCATTGTCGTCAAATATGTTTGAAAGTATTTTCCCTCTTGGGTTTGGCGTGGAACATCCCCATAGTTGATGTTTGGCATTAAGGTCACCTACAATAAGAGTTGTCTGTAAGAAATTGAGCCATTGTTCCATCGTCAATAAGTGTATTGTTTGGAGGGTGATACATATTGTATATGTTGATGGCTTTGTTTTGATTGAGGTAGACTTTGATATCTTGGGCTTCGAGGTCTAATGTGTTTGAAATATTAACGGCTATGTCCTCATAGTACAAATTCTTGATTAAAAATGCTAGGCCACGCCCTTTAACAGCATATACAGATGGATCTTCAGACCTTACCCTGAGTTATGGAGGGGCCGGAATTAACATAATACTGCAAGATAGAACACAGATCAAAATCAAAGAAGGAGCAGGACAGATTTCGTCAAACTTCACTTGTGAACTGACAGCTATCTGGAAAGTCCTTGATTTATGCCTTAACCAACCATCCCTGCATCAAGCAGAAGGAAATTTAATATACAGCGACTCCATATCCGCTCTAGAAGCAATTCAGAAGGGCAATACTAAAATCACACAGAAAATACACTCGTTACTTACCCAACTGGAACCATTGGAGAATAACTGCATTCTACAATGGATCCCTGCCCATGCTGGTATCGGGGGTAATGAAATGGCATTTGAATTGGCAAAGGAAGCCAGAAATTTGAGCCAAAGGAAAGAACAAATGTCATTATTTGACGCTGATTCTTTGTCAAAATACAAGATAATTAAACAATAAATAAGAAAAGATCAAAATGCGAAATAAACTCTGAGAGAAAAATGACAAAAGCCATAACAAGACTTAGAACAAAACACTATAAAAGAATGACAATACATCCAGATGGCACAATAACCTATAGGGCATGCAACAATTGTCCTGGTGTGGAACTTACACCTACCCACATATTCTCATAGCCAGCAATGGCCGCAGCCTTGCAGAAATTTGACATAGACCCAGAGCAGCAGCTTTACACACCCAAGATAGTGGACATTGCTGCTGCTGTGATGGAGATGCATGGATACATCTGAGGCTCTTTATTGGACACGACAACAACAACGCCATTCCAGAGTAAAATAAATTATCAGAGATAGATACATATTTTTCAAATGAATTAAAATAAATATAATCGATACTGAGAGAGAGTTGAATTAAAAATATTAGGAATTTATTATCTTCGGAAACACAAACCGTATCTAAAATATCATTTTTTTTTTTTGGTACATGTTTTAATTTTCATTTACCTATTTTACATATCTCTGATTGTATTTAAAAATTGTTAACCAATTCTTCATACTTTTGGCGAAGTGGTGTTTTATTAATTTGTTATTTGATGTTATTAGGGTTCTTTCCTGGTATTCAAAAAGGGAAAATACTTGTCGATCAGTTATATTTTTCAATTTATCAAACAATTTGGCCGCTGAATCTCTGATTCTGGTAGTGCGCCATCTGGCGAATAAAATTGTAACTAAAATCAATTTCGAATTTTTCATTATTTGCCATAAAAAATCCCATTGCATCCTGAACACAATGGTGTTTACCGCATTGCTCTAGCGCAAATATTCGCGGAGTTATTAATTTTTAAAATAGTGCGGGACTTTTGGATCACCCTGTATATATATATATATATATGTCACATTCTGCTTATAAATTATTTGTAGATGTAAATTTTACGCTGTTAGGATTTATGTAAATATTTGTAACTATATAAAAGAGACGCGTGATTGAAATAAATTGAGTCAGAAGATTGCAACGTTTCTTTCTTCATTCACGCTAACAATAAGTCCCTGCATATTGGCGTGTGCGAAACCTTAGAAGCGTTTCATATATATATATATATATATATATATATATATATATATATTGTTAAATACACACACATATATATTAAAAATAAAGAAGGCATCTCCTGACCACGAGCACATGTGCTTTTTAGATGGCAGAGCGCCATCTAGTGAAGCAAGAATAAACTAAACGTTTATTTAGCTTGCTCCGTGATATTTGGCCAACCCAATTTCTTGACAAATCAAGAAAAGTCATCCACGAACGCGTTTCGCGCTGTTGGCGCTCGTCAGCGTGGAGTAGACTGTAACCACTGCGACCAAAAATATTTTTGGACCCAATGGCTTCTTGAGAAATCAAGAAATGGGTATTTAAGGCCAAATTTGCGTAAAGACGCTTAACACATGAAAAAACAATAGAAAAAAAATAAAAGATAAGTGGGTCAGGTGTTGATATTAAAAATAAAGAAGGCATCTCCTGACCACGAGCACATGTGCTTTTTAGATGGCAGAGCGCCATCTAGTGAAGCAAGAAAGTTTATTATCACGGAGCAAGCTAAATAAACGTTTAGTTTATTCTTGCTTCACTAGATGGCGCTCTGCCATCTAAAAAGCACATGTGCTCGTGGTCAGGAGATGCCTTCTTTATTTTTAATATCAACACCTGACCCACTTATCTTTTATTTTTTTCTATTGTTTTTTCATGTGTTAAGCGTCTTTACGCAAATTTGGCCTTAAATACCCATTTCTTGATTTCTCAAGAAGCCATTGGGTCCAAAAATATTTTTGGTCGCAGTGGTTACAGTCTACTCCACGCTGACGAGCGCCAACAGCGCGAAACGCGTTCGTGGATGACTTTTCTTGATTTGTCAAGAAATTGGGTTGGCCAAATATCACGGAGCAAGCTAAATAAACGTTTAATTTATTCTTGCTTCACTAGTGAGCGCTCTGCCATCTAAAAAGCACATATGCTCGTGGTCAGGAGATGCCTTCTTTATTTTTAATATCAACACCTGACCCACTTATCTTTTATTTTTTTCTATTGTTTTTACACATATATATATATATATATATATGTTGTAAATAATTTTTGGTAATATTATATTCTACACAATTTGTATATTTTTATTAATATTTTAATTATTTACTATGATCAAGGACAACCACATGCCACATCTTTCTTGCTATTTCTTGATTTTTTTTTTTTAATATAACTCTCTTATTTGTCATTTTCACCTTTTGCATAATACCCTAAACTCCATATTTCAAAGGGGGGAAATGTTGTAAATAATTTTTGGTAATATTATATTCTACAAAATTTGTATATTTTTATTAATATTTTAATTATTTACTATGATCAAAGACAATCACATGCCACATCTTTCTTGCTATTTCTTGATTTTTTTTTTAATATAACTCTCTTATTTGTCATTTTCACCTTTTGCATAATACCCTAAACTCCATATTTCAAAGGGGGGAAATGTTGTAAATAATTTTTGGTAATATTATATTCTACACAATTTGTATATTTTTATTAATATTTTAATTATTTATTTTCATAGATGAACTCTGTGACGCCGAGAACACCAGACGGCGCGGAAGTAAATCTAAATAGCATATATAGTTAGTTTTTTTTGTGTGTGAGTTGGGCAGTATGTAAATATTACTATCATTTTTTTAAGTTTTGTTCTTTTCTCTTTTACTTTCTTCTGAGGTGCTCTACCTATTCAAGAGGCCTCAAGATACTATTAATAATTGTTTTGCTTAAAATCTGTGACGACTGTTGGTACAAAAATAAACCCGTCACTTAGTAAAAGTGTTTGATCTTTTTTCCCACAGAAGGCCGCGACTGCACCACTCCACTCCGTACCATTCTATTTTAGAATACCAATACTTCAATTTATCTTAAAAATATATAAGATATATATGTGTGTGTATTTAACAATTATATATATATGTAATAAGATGATGAGTTACTGTTGACTCTTGTAGAATCTTGTCGACTAACTTTGTGATGATGAAGTGTTGACTCTCGCTATACTGTGTTGACCGAGAGGAACAGTCAGGATGGGGAGTTTTCCTGTACCTCTCTGCACCTTGGAAGACCTTTAAAAGTTCTCACAAAATACAGGCAGTCGTGGTCGAGGCAGAGTGGAAAGCTTGGGAATGACCACACAAAAAACGAAGACACAGTTGCACTAAGAAAGTTCCGTGAACAGATAAAAGTTGAGCTAGGAGCGAAAGATGTAGAGATAGAATATTTCTTACTGTCTACATGATGGATGAGATGGACCTGGGGTACAACCGACTGTATTTTTAGCTAGGACGGGGCTTTATGTACCGTTTCTGAGAAAGGGGGTTTTGTATGTCACCAGATGTAAGAGGGGGCTTTGCATTCCACCAGATGTGAAGAGTGTGGGTGGTCTGGTCCATTTTTAGACCTTGTTGTGGGAAATCTAAATCTATCTCGATTTTGACGTTATGACTTCTATATCTTGCTTAGCTCAACTCTTTTTTTTTTTTTTATTTCGTCTCAATTTACAGGTGTTACATTCGAGCACAGCTCGCGAGTCACCTTGTCCTGGCTATTTACACATGGCGAGTTGGTGGAGTAGAAGTGGTCCCCCTAGGCCTTGTAGAAGGGAAGCTGTTGGGCGATGAGCTCTTGACTAAGTGTCAGGGCCGGGTCGTCGGAATCGGGAATTGATATCTCCTTTATTTTGTAGAATATCTTGTATGGTTGGATTATTTGAATTTTGCATTTGGAGGTATAATTTCTTAACGGAAGTTTGGTACATATCTTCTAGATCGGGTTGGTTCAAGTCCTCCTTCAGTATCTTGTTTCATAGGTTGAATGGGGCTCCTATACTTGTCCGAAGGCAGATTCTCATAAATGCGTTTATCCTATTTTTGTTTGTGGTTGTATTATATTTACACCAAATTGGGAGTGCGTATGTTACTATCGGGAGGATACAACTTCTGTATAGAGTAAACTTTTGTTTTGTAGTCAATTTGCTTCTATAGTTGAACAGGCTTGATAATGTTATTTTTGTGATTTTTGCTTTCTTTATGATATTTTTGACATGCATGTTGAATTTCAACATGGAGTCTAAGGTAACTCCAAGATATTTAACGCTGTCAGTCCAGTTAATAGGGCTCTGGTTTACCTTTAGGATGGATTGTGGCTTGAAATTTTTATTGTCTAGTGGAGGAAAAATTATTGCCTGAGACTTTTTTGGGTTGATGCCTAATTTCCAATCGTTGCACCATTTGGTTATACTGTTTATGTAATTTTGGAGTTGTGTAGTTATTATTCCTATTGATTTGGAGTTTGCTAAAATTGCTGCGTCATCTGCGAAAAGTTTTATTTGACATTTTGGATGTGGAGGGAAATCGTTGATGTAGATGTTGAATAGGTAGGGTCCAAGGATAGAGCCTTGAGGGACTCCAATCTGGGTTGGTTTTGCCGTGGTTATATAATTCCCTTGCTTAATTGAAAAGGTTCTGTCCTGGAGATAGTTTTTCAAGAATTTGATAAAATCCCTTGGAAATTTATTTTTTGTTATTTTTGCTATCAAGCCATCATGCCATACTCTATCAAAGGCTTTGGTAAGGTCTAGAAAAACAGCACCTACTGCCTCCTTGTGGGACTTTCTTATTTGGATGTAGTCTATTACTGTGATTAGCTGGTGGGTTGTGGAGTGTCCTTTTCTGAATCCAAATTGTTGAGGAATGATAAAGTTAATAGAATCCATGTATGTCTGCAATCTGCGAAGAACAACCCTCTCGTATACCTTACCGATGGTAGAGAGAAGGCTGATTGGTCTGAGATCTTCAGGTGATTTGACAGGTGATTTTTTCGGAATGGTTATGATAATGGCATGTTTCCATGTCTTCGGGAAGTAGCACAGGTGTAATGCAGCATTGAATATCCCAGCGAGGAAAACTATCCATTTGATGGGGAGGTTTTTAGTCATTTGCGGCGTAATATTGTCGTGGCCTGGGGCTTTGTGATTACCTAGGTTTTTAATCACTTCCTTGACTTCATTTGGCGTTGTCATTGATAGTATATTCTCTTGGGGATGATGGCAAGTGTTATCTGTTAGGTAAGACGGAACCTCATCCTCCGCCTTGGAAAAGTGTTTGGAAAATGATCTGAAAGATCATTTCCAATTTCTTTGTCGGTCAGCAAGATTTTTCCATTTGCATTTAAACTAGTGATTTTGTCAGTTTTTTTCCTAATGGGTTTTGTTTTTTTCCAGAAGTCTGTTGGGTTCGATTCAAGTTTGCTTAAAAAACTATTCCAATTTTCAGATTTCTCTGCTTCAAGGGCTTGATTTACCTTTCCTTGAAGATTGAGGTAAGTAGCTCTATGAGCTGGATCCCAGGTTGATTGCCATCTTTTCCTAGCTTTATTTTCTCCCTTATTAAGGCTTTGGTTTTTGGGTTCTTTATTAATTTGGAAGATGAGACTATGGTATTTTTCGAGTAGCTATTATTAATTTTCTCGTTTAAAATTCCAACTGCTGAATCAATGTCTACTTCAGTTTTCAAGGGGAGTCTGGGGGGGCGTGGTGGAGATTAGATCTTGTTAAAAATGAACCCAATTAGTTACTCGGCTGAGCTGGGTTGTGAATTCATCCTTTGGGCAATTCAATTCAAAGATTACAGGGAGATGGTCAGATGATAAATCGTCGGTGGTTCTGGCCTTTGGGGTCCAGGGAATGTTTTTAAGTACAGCGAAGTCTAGGAAATCGGGATTGCCGAGTGGACTGTAATGCGTGGGTGACGAAGGTGCGACAATGTCGAGGCTTTCTCTTTCAGAGAAATTGTGCAGCACGATTCCACTGTTATTTGAAGTCCTTGATCCCCAAAGAGGGTGTTTGGAGTTCCAGTCTCCTGCAACGATTATTGAGTGGTTGTGTTTTATCAGTTGGTTCAAATATTCTTCCAATAATGGTGCATCAGGCTTCTTATTGATTGCTGTGATTTGCAAGAGTGTTTTTCCATCTGGTTTTATCAAAATTGAAGTATTTTCCAAGTTTAAAGTATGAATCAGCATATTTTTATATTTAAAAAAGGATTTTATGATGATGGCTGTTCCCCCACCTTTTCCTGTAATTCGATCAGTTCTAATGGTTTGATAGTTCCTGAACTTTAGATCAATTGAGGGTTTAAGGTGAGTTTCACTGAGCAGAGCAATGTCAATTGAGTTATCTTCTAAAAAGTGCAATAATTCTTCTTTCTTTGATCTGATTCCGTTAAAATTCCAAGCAATAATTTTAAAAGGTAATTTGCAATTCATTGTAGGTATGTTTTGATTACTTGCATCAATTTTTCACACAGGTCCTTAGTTTCAGAACGAGAAGTTTTTCTTGTGACAACCTCAGCATTGCTTTGGTTTTGTTGTTCTACCATTTTCGGCAGTGTTTCAGATCTTTTTGAAATCGGAAGTGGGTTGTTAGGTTTGTACTGACCAGGGTATCTTGGCTGTTGCTGATGTACTCTTGGAAACTTAGGGCATCCGCGGTAATTGGCTGTGTGCGCTTCTTCGCAGTTTGCACACTTTGGGGGAAGTTGTCTTGACTTTCTTGGGCAGTCCTTCGAATGGTGCTCCTCGGCACACTTGACGCATTTTGGTTTCAGGAAGCAGTTAAGTTGACCGTGCCCGAAACCCTGGCAGTTGAAGCATTGAGTCACACGGTTTGTTGTTCTGAAAGATTCTACTGCATTTTTCTGATAGAGAAGTTCAGTTATTTCGTAAATTTTCTTGTTGTGTTCATTTTTCAGTAATTCTACCAGTACTAAATTCATTGGCCTTTTAGTTGATTGTCTATGAAGTCTCTTCACAGAGGTCTCAGTAAAGCCCGAACTTTTAATATATTACAGATTTTTATTTATTATCCTCAGTTTGTACAAATTACATTACATATGATGATGTAATGACACATGTCCATAATGCGTATAATCATTTACAGATGTGTTTCTATTATACAACATAAAAATCTTGTTATAAGTTATATACAATATGGGTTTGTTGGTTTAAATTACCATATATATATATATATATATATATATATATATACTAGCCGAATGACCCGGGCATCGCCCGGGTTTTACCCGATTAGATATTTTTATTCAAATACTATTCGTTACAATTATAAATTGGTACCGTGGATGTCACTTTTGTTAAACGTCCCGCTTCAAACTTTGTGTGTTTTTAAAATATAAAAATAAATATGTAAATTTTCACAACGATATTTGAAAATTATATTATTTTGATTTTCAAATAATATTCGTTACAATTATAAATGTCACTCTTGTGAAACGTCCCACTCCAAACATTGTGTCTGAGAAGCGATATTCTTATAGAAAGATGATCTGGCTTTTGTTTTCTGCTCGAATGAATGTTTTTCTGTTAGAATTTTGTTCCTGCGTACAAAATAATGAACTGGTTTCACCCGTGGCCTCTGCTTTTAGGAATTATTACCGATAGGTTCCAGTTGGAATTTCAAAAAACCGTCATAAAGCCTTCAAATGAAATCAAAATTTTGGGAATGAAATTATCTAATCATAGGTTCAAAACAAAAATAAATTTCACCCCGCACATCAATGAGATTTTGCATAAAGCGCATCGCATGAAAAATCTGCTTTTTTCCCTCAGCGACAAAATATGAAGTATAAACTCTAATAAAAGGTTAATTTTGTATAAGACGCTAATTAGACCTATTCTAAAATATGGAGCTGAAATTTGGTTTTACCAAATAAATAACCGCTGTAAACAGAAATTAAATTCGATGTAATACCAAATTGTTATTTGGGCTACTAGATTGTTTAAAACATCTTCCTCAAATTGTGTCCACTGTCTGGCAGAGATCCCATTCCTGACTGATTTTATCGAATCAAGATTGATTAAATATGAATTGGACCAACTAAGCGAGGAAGACCAACGAACGTTCAGTCCACATTCTCCTTCAATAATAAATGGATTTTTAAGAACAAGAATGGAAGATATCTTTTCTAATACAAGTGATCACTTTCGTCTCTTTTTCCCTTTGGGCATTCCAAAATATTTCCGCCCTGACTTTTACAATATGCAATTCGTTACTAGACATGGAAATTTCGGAGATTTTCTGTTTCGAATAGGAGCTATAGACGATCCGGGATGTTTATGTGGAAAGAGAAAGCAGGATTCCAGTCATCTGCTTCTTGAGTGCCCAATCTTCCAGAGCTACAGAAACCGGGAAAACATCGAATGCAAGGATCTTTTTATGTTTGTAAATAGTAGGGACTCGTATTTTAAATTTATAAAATTCTGTAAATATATCTATGATTTTCTCTCTTGGTTAAAAAAACCTTAATTATTACCTATTTGTATATTTAGGTTTGTTTATTTTGTTGGTTGTGATGTAAAATCAAGAATTATTTTAATGTCCTCTTTCTTATCTTTTCAAATCTTGTAATTATTTGATTTTTTTTTGTAATATAGTATCTGAATTTAGTGTTGTTATTGACGCAAGCATCCCTTGTAGGGATATCGCGTCTGATTTGATAAATAAATAAATAAATACCGATATGATTTCGTATAATCAAACATGATACAGCAATATCGTCATCATCATATTCTGACTGAAAATATAGAGTTTTAATAATTGTTTTATATATTTTTAAAATAGCCTATCGTATTCCCCGTATATATTTACCTATGTATGGAATTTTTTGTTTGAATTTAGTTAACTACTGCAAATTTGTATACCGGACATATACAAACAAACATACAAACATTCATTTATCCTTCCTTATATATATCTATAAAAATGAAATGCGAAATCGATGTTTGTTATCGCTTCACGCAAAATCTACTGACTAAATCATTATGAAATTTCGCATGTAGGTAGCTGAAGATTTCGTTTAACATATAGGCTATTCAAAAAACTAAAAAAGTTAATGTGCTTTTTTAAAAAAAATAAAAAACAAAAAAGCGTTAGTTCCAGTCTTTTACCGCTAGGGCGCAGCACTGGTCGCGACGATAAATGAATTTGATTGGTTAATAATCAACACGTGGTTTGTTTACACGATGAATGTTAGTTTGTTCACACGATGAATGTTTTTAAACGGTAAGATTATCCAATCGCCGTGAAACTTTAGGAAGTTATTTACTACACTACTGGGAAGATTTCTGGTTTGAATTTGATTTGCAATAAATATTCTTTGCAATTTTATTTGCAAATTTTCTACTTTCACTCGCAAGCAGCGCCTCTAGCGTTCTGGTGAAATTATATTTATAAATTGTAACAATGCTTGAAATGTTTTCCAAGTATAATAAATTTAATTTGAGAATTCGGTAATATAATATTCCAATGACGTAAAAAATACTTGGCATTTCAATATTAATACAGGGTGATCCAAAAGTCCCGCACAACTTTAAAAATTAATAACTCCGCGAATATTTGCGCTAGAGCAATGCGGTAAACACCATTGTGTTCAGAATGCAATGGGATTTTTTATGGCAAATATTGAAAATTTCGAAATTGATTTTAGTTACAATTTCATTCCCTAGATGGCACTGTACCAGAATCAGAAATTCAGCGGCCAAATTGTTTGATTAATTGAAAAATATAACTGATCGACACGTATTTTTCCTTTTTGTATACCAGGAAAGAATCCTGATAATATCAAATCGTTAATTAATAAAGCACCATTTCGCCAAAAGTTAGAAGAAATGGTTAACGATTTTTAAATACAATCTGAGATATGTAAAATAGGTATATGCAAATTAAAACATGTAGCAAAAAATATTTATATTTTTGATAGAGTTTTGTCAAATATATTGAATGTTTGAAAAACATAGCTGAATTCAATACACGATTTTTTTAAATGTTAATATATTACCAAAAATTATGATGGTACTACTAATAGGATTTCTTGCTATAAGGAATGTGTAATTTCTTGAATAATTGGCGACACTCGACTATTTAACTGGAAATTTGTCATGATCCAACAAATGAAATATAGATGGGAGTGACAAAATACATTTGTCGTACTTTATTCCAAATATCCTATGGGCTTGTCAAATGTTATCATTGTTTATTATACTGTACACGATTTTTAAAAATGTATCCCCTCAAAAATAAATATAATTTTTAAATCAACCTTTTGCGTTGAAAAACGTGGTAGTAAAATCATTTTGTATTTTTTTTTTTTGCCCAAAATTTCTAAAGGTGGGGGTTACAGAGAATATTCCTTATGCTATTTCTTTTAATGAGCGAAAAGCGATAAATTAAACATAAGGGGTAAAATTGTGTGTACAGTGTTATTCGAGAAGTTATGACACTTTGGTCTGCACGACATAATATAAGATGTGAGCAAATGACAAACAAACAAAAATTACTGTTCACAAATAAAAAAGAGACAAGATATGAGGACAGAATTTATTTACCCATAACCCAACACAAAGAGCTGCAAAACATTGGTAGATAATATAATACATGGCAGCTTATATAACACATGAGGTAACTTGTCTCTTGGAAGCCTTGTCTCTTGTATTAGATCACAATCCTTGCTCAATGTGGCGCCCTTCATTCTCAAACACCGCCTGCAGACGATAGATGACAGAATGGACAGCATTAAATAAATATCTGATGAAATTGATGAAACGTGCCGTCTGATAGAAGCCTTCAACATGACCAATGTGGTAGGCCGGCATCGATAAACACGCGACTTAATGTACCCCCATATCCAAAAATCGCAAGGCGTCAAGTCTGGTGATCTTGAAGGCCACTGGTGTATAAAGTGGCGACTTATCACACGATCTTCCCCGAACGTATCCTTCAGCAATTGTTTGGCACCGCGGGAGATGTGAGGAGGTTCTCCATCTTGCATGAATGTTATTTCGCTCAGTGCTTGTCTGTCCTGCAATATGGGGATAACCTTTTCTCTCAAAAGTTGAACATAACGTTCACCAGTTACAGAAGCGGTTTTAAATGTTCTTCCATTTATTTCTTCAAAGAAAAATGGCCCAATAATAAAAGAAGAAGTGAACCCACACCAAACTATAACTCTGCGCTGATGAAGTGGCATTTCTGTAAAAATCCTAGGGTTTTCTGTTGCCCAAATGCGGCTGTTTTGAGTGTTAACTTCTCCGTTCAGAGAAAATTGAGCTTCATCTGTCCACAGAACATTCAACAGCCAGTTTTCATCAATATCAATTTGCCGGAAAACCCATGAAGCGAATTCTTGACGCTTTTCAAAATCGCCGACTTTTAGCTCGTGAAGTCTTTGAATTTTTTTACGGGTATTTTTTAAGACAAATTCTTAGTGCTCTCCAAACTTTTCCATACCAAATCCCCGTTTGTCGAGCACTTACTTCTCCATACGTGGATAACGTTTCAATAGCTTCAACATTCTGCGAAACCGTAGCAACCCCTGACTTGCATGTCGATGGTCTTCCACTCCGAGATTTTGCTTCCAGAGATCCAGTCTTCTCCAAAGTTTTTATCATTCGCCTTAGAGAGTAGCAACTCATGGGTCCTTTACCGCTTCGAATACCTTTAAAGGTACGAAACGCTTGTGAGGCTTCAGTTGCAGAATCTGAATTGCAATAAAAAAATTTCACCAAGAGTGATTTATGCTGTAGTGATGGTAAAATAAATTGTTGTGCATGTAAATAGATGAAGATTATTTGCATTTTTCAAAACCTCATTATGTAAAAATATATGTGTATATAAATTGGATATTTGTTGTTGGCCGAACCAATAACCATACACACCTCATCTCGTTAACGGAATAATGTTCTTTGTCTGGTCTGCCTTTTTTTACTCTCTTTGGAGTAGATTTTCTTTTTGATATTTTTTATTTATGGAGCTGAACCAGTATGATGGCGGTGGTGGAGGAAGTCAGCAGGCCAACAAGCGGCCGCGTTCTGAGGACGAAGACCTCCTCCCGTCTTCCCATCACCAATTTAAATTCAACAGCACGGCGAACTTGTTCAACTTTGAGTGCCAAACCTTCGAAGCGATCATTGCCGACACCAGCCTGGACTCCCCCGAAAAAATACAGATGGCCACCAAAGGACTGATACTGACTCTCGTCCAAGAGGCAGAACTTCTTCTTAAGGACGCCTTCAAGGGAGCCAGTCTAGGAAGACCCAATCCCACAGCCAACGTCCCGATTCCCTCCACCTCTTTCGCCTCGGTAGTGGCAGAGAAAGACAAGCCGGTAAAGCCTGCACCTCCGAAACCCAAAGCGAAATCCACATTTGTGAATCTGGCTCCTTCCTTCGAATCGCATGTCGTCGTCAGGTCGGCTAACCCCAAAGCAACCCAAGGGAATTTTTGAGGGAAATTCAAAAGATTCATCTTTCCCTAGCGTCATCAAAACACGTGGTGGCGTCCATCAACACCAGCGGCGAGGTGGTTTTTCACCCCAAAACAACCCAAATGGCAAAGTAGCTGGCCACTGGGCTGACCTCCCAGCCAACGGGCCTAAGCTGCCCCGAGTGCCCGGTTATCCTACCAAGATACTGCCTCTTCAGAGTGGACGGGGAAGTGCGGGACGATGAGATATGCGAGAGCTTCCGCTCCAACCACTCCGTGCAGTCACTCCTGGAAAAGCGTGAAATCAGGGTAGTCCATCGATCGAATAATGCGGCACACAGCACTAGTACAGTGTTCATCGAAGTGGACAACCAAGTCGCCGAAATCCTCGGTCAACATGGACGTATTCCTGTGGCGGGTCTAGTGCACAGGTATGAGCGCAGTCATACTTTAAAGCAATGCTTCCCTTGCTGTGGCTTCGGCCACCGCGCTTCTGCCTGTCCAGCTGCCCATCCAATCTGCTATCGCTGCGGCTCTGCAGAGCATGAGGGCATCCGATGCTCGGTCGAGCCAAGCCAAAGCCGCTGCTGCCGCTGCAGAAAAAAAATCTGGAGCTCCCACAACCACTTTGCCACATTATCTACCTGTCCCTTTGTAAAAGAGAGAATACCCCGAACAAGTAACAATGTCTAGGCCATTGCGTGTCCTGCAGGTGAACGCTAAAAAATCACCAACTGTCATTCTTGAAATTGTAAATTTGGCAAATTCGACACAGGCCGACATCGTGCTCCTGCAAGAACTCTCAACTTACTTCTTCTGGCCCACACGTGGGTTTCAGGCATTTTTTTTTTGTCCCAGGCGCCTACATCCCCTCGGGAATTGTGGCACGTAGCAACCTTCATCCCATCCCTCTAACCTCCCCAGACACCGCCATAACCTCCATAGCCATATGTCTAGAGCAGAGCATCATCGTGGTGCACTCGGCCTACTGGCACGGCCTTAGAGCTGCCGATGATTTCATCCCTCTTCTGGAAGATACGATAAGACGGACATCTCTTCCAGTGATCCTGGGTATGGACACTAACGCCCACTCTCCTACCTGGGGCATCGGTGCGAGGTTGGACTTCCGGGGTGCTAATCTTGAAGAGTTCGCCAGCTTCAATGATTTTCATTTCTTGGGACCTCCTGTGGACTCGACCTGGTCAAATGGGCCTTTATCTTCTTCTATAGATGTAACTCTGGCATCCAGCTCATTGGCTATCCATGTCACTAGAGGTTTATTAGATGAGATGGCCTTCACTGACCATATACCTATCTGGACTACATTCCTAGACATGGTCAATAACGAGACAAAATCCTCCTGGGTTGAATCCTCATGTAAAGAACAGACCTTTAAATCCTTCCTCAACTCTTCTTTCCACCAGGTAACAACCCTATTATAACAACAACAACAAAAACCTTCATTAAGACACTATTGTCTTACAAGAGGATTCCCCTAAGAGGTTATATATGTACATGAGTAAGGAGGAAAAGCAATTTAGAGGGGAGGTGGAGCAATCAGCCGTTGTCTGGGGAGTTGAGCACTTCTTCCCTCATTTTGTCAATCGCCTTGAAAAATTTTAAATATTTATAAACAAATGTTTTATCCAGCTGGAGAGTAGTAAAAATTGTATATACATGTTGTTCATTATAGTGAGTTAGCCCCGAAATTTCGCGAATTTCCAGTCTCTTTTCCTGTAGGAATGGGCAATGGAATAGATAATGAACCAAATTTTTTGGATGCCAGCATTGCAGAAGTAGAAATTTAAAGGGTCGCTGTTCCAAAATCCCGTGATATCCTCGGGGGAAAATAGCCATAGAATCCTTTGACGGGCTATTTTCAGTAGTCCTCCGTCATAAAGGAGCTACTTAGAGATTGATAGTGAATACAATGAGTTGAGTTTTGTATCTTAGCTCGGTCAAATTGGAGTAGCTGGTCCACTGTGGTTTGAACTATTCTAGGCATTTCTCCTCGCAAAACCATATAATCTTCACAGTTCTTAAGAAAAGAAAAACCCCAAGAGTAAATGATGTTATTCAGGTTATAAATAAAGTTGTTTCCCGCTTTTCCCAAAATTGAAACTTCCTAGAGCTGGAACAAGCAAACATAAGGTAATCTTGTCCTGTCCATTTTTAAAATCCGTATCTAGAACTTTAGAATCAATTTCGTAATGTTTAATTCAAGGTACATCCTTTCGGTTTCTGTTCGTAAGATATAGCCCGGAGTGTAAATTTGCGAAGGTCAAGAAATCGCCGTAAGAAAAATATCCTGGATCTGGTTTACAACTCCTATCTGATTCGTCGCCCACAGTGGGGCCGAGTATAATAACGTGGATAAAACTATGGAGTCAAGTAATTTCATCACTGCTCCGAACGATATGGTTCTTGAATTAGATAGTATTCTCCATACT
Source organism: Cordylochernes scorpioides (assembly GCA_030710605.1). Taxonomy (NCBI): domain Eukaryota; kingdom Metazoa; phylum Arthropoda; class Arachnida; order Pseudoscorpiones; family Chernetidae; genus Cordylochernes; species Cordylochernes scorpioides. The sequence goes on from CP092864.1 coordinate 99,514,304, forward strand.
GCGTTTGTATCAATCAATGCTTTGCTTTTAAAGTGCTGCGCCACGTAAGCAGTTGGATTCTTGATTGTTAAGGGGTAGCCAAGATACGTATATTTTGAGGTAACTGTCAAAGGTTGTTGGCCCCAAAACCAAAGGTCAGATCTAGCCAAGCGGCCTCCATTTCGAAACGCTACGATTTTAGACTGGAATTGGTTCAGAGTTAAACTATTTTCCTCAAAATATTTTTTATTAAATTAATCTTTATTTGGATATTTATCTTGGATTCACCACGGAAGACTATATCATCCGCGAACAGGAGCAGGTGTATAGTTCCATGGCCCGGTAAGTATATACCTGGCAGGTCAGAATCATCCAGCGTAGCAACCAGATCGTTATTGAAAATAATAAATAAATACGGTGAAAGAGGTTCACCCTGAAGAACACCTGATTGTATTTTGATAAATTCTGTAAAAGAGCCGCTCCATCTGACCGCTGCCATCATTTGAGCATAGTAGTTCTGTATAAGTTTGATAAATCGCCCACTTAAACCAACAAGCGCAAGCTTTCTCCATAATAGTAGATGTGGAACTGTATCAAACGCTTTTTAAGATCAACAAAGAATGTGTAAAGTTTCCTCCTTTTGCGGTTTAATGTCATTTGAATTAGTGACGTAAGCGTGAAGATATGGTCTTTGCACGAGTAGCCCTTTCTGAATCCTGCCTGGTTTTCCGCTATGAGTTTTCTATTTTCAATCCAATTACTTAGTCTATTTTTTAATATGGATGTAAAATGTTTTGACAAGTTGCTTATAAGGGCAATGCCCCTATAATTTGATGGTGGAACTACCTTATTAAACGCGAGGCCTCTAGCCCAGAAGATATTGACAGGGTGGTCCTCCTTCTGACTTCAATCCTGCAATCAGCTTGTGACTCTTCCATGGGGAGACGCTCCAATACTACAAGACCGTCAAAGCCGTGGTGGACCCCCGAACTGAGTCGGATCAGAAGGTTGGTTATCTCCCTCCGCCGTTATAGTCAGAAAGTCCGGTGTTCTATTAGGAATTTCTTCCGCGGTTTATACCGAGCGTGCCATAATCGACTGAAGGCGGCTATACGGAAAGCTAAAAGTAAATCCTGGTTTAATCTCTGCAAGGAGGTGTCATCCGCATACTGGAGTGACATACATCGATTTATCGCCCGGGGCCGCGGCTCCCCCCGAGGTCCGCCACTTCTCAAACATGATAACGGCTCTCTTTACAATCCTCATGAGACTTGCCAGACCCTGTTAAATCACTTTTTCCTACCTGACACCAGACCTCACCCGCAAAGGAATGCAATTTCTGCTCACTCAGACGAACCTGAATTCAAACCCTGGGAAGTTTTGCGAGCCATTCATCGCTGTGGAAAAAGGAAAGCCCCGGGCCCTGACGGTCTTGGTTCAAAATGCCTAGACCTGGGCGGCCCTTCCTTGCAATTCCTGCTGGCCGAATTGTTCACCAAATGCCTTCGTATAGGCCACTTCCCCCGTCAATGGAAAGAAGGCCGCCTCATACTTCTGCCTAAATCCTCCAATTCAGCCACCAGTCAGCTGGAGAAATACAGACCTATTACTTTATTGAACACTATGGCCAAAGTATTTGAGAGATGTATCCTGGCCCGACTTCAGAGGCTCGCGGATCGTCATGGATGGTTCTTTGAAGATCAATACAAAACCGTATTGGGTACCGTAAATGGTCGTTCAGCGGAAGATGAACTGGCGAGTATCACTCAATTAATTGAAGAAAGACAAGCTCACTGGAGGAAAACTCTTGTCATCAGCTCGGACATCAGTAAGGCCTTCGACACTGTTTGGAGGCCGGCAATCATACAAAATCTTGAACGTCTAAATTGTTCAGAGTCTATTACCTGTTTAGTAAAAAGCTTTTTGAAAGACCGGACGGTTTCTTACTCAGCTTGGACAGCAACAGAATGTACGTCCTCCCAACTCGGCACTCCCCAGGGTTCAGCGCCAAGTCCTTTCCTGTGGAACATAGTTGCTCGGACCATCTTCACCCTTCCCTCCATCATAGATAACCGATTAATAGATTACGCGGACGACTTCACCCTTATGACTCAGGTTCGTAGTCGCCTGCCGGTCTCTGCCACTAACACCTTCTTGGAGAGGTTGACATCTTGGTGCACGATAAATGGTCTTAATATAAACCCCATTAAGACTCAAGCTTGCCTGTTCCAATGACGTAATGTCCACCCCAACTCCGAGACAGGGCTCAGAGTCCTTGGTCAACCTTTAAACATCAAGAAGACCGTCACAATCTTAGGAGTGGAGTTTTACCAGACCCGCGGATTTGTCGCCCTCCTACGCAAGATCACACGTAGATGCAGATCAATAATCCCACGACTCACCCACACCATACAGGGTAAATTTGGAATCTTCTTTTCAGCTGGACGGAGCGTCAGCATGGGGAGGTCGTGCTCTCTCCAGCGAAGGCATTAGGCAACTTAGGAGCCTTCACTGCAATTTTGCGAAACGTGTACTGAGAGGAGGTCCTTACATACCTACAGTCTCAGCCATCTCCATCACCGGCAGCCCTTCTTTCGATATTATTGTTAGGTCTCGTACGGCGTTCCTGAAGGAAATCAATGAAGGAAATTTTGAATCTAGACCAGGCCCTGCTTCTTTGCCATACCCTCCAGATAAACGTCAATTGTCTTTCAGTCTAAACATCGAGGAGATAACAACACCTATAATATTCACAGACGGATCAAAAAATGAGGCTGGGGTGGGCGCTGCAATTGTTCCCTCATCAGAAGATCAGCAGCCCGTTCTCTTACGGCTCCATCCCGACTGCACAGCCTTCCAGGCTGAACTTCTGGCAATCTGCTGGGCGGTCCGTCTGGTGAAGGAAGGTTATTCAAGAAATGCGATCACTATCGCGTCGGACTGCAGATCAGCTCTGTCAGCCATATGTACGTCAGGTCCAGTTCGATCGACATTAGTAGCTAAGATTATTCTCGCACTGAACACCAACCAAAACGTAAATCTGTGTTGGGTGCCGGGACACTGCGGCATCGACGGAAAGGAAAGAGCAGACAGAGCTGCTAAGAACGCGGCCGTTTTGATCTTAGAGCCATCATTTTCCATTCTGCCTAGAAGCCTGGCCCGTAACCACTCACGCACGGCAACCCTAGACGCATGGACGGAGGTTTATTGCCAGGACCACTACAACAGACACCTGAGGAGAATAGCCCATACTCCAGACCGGCTGCTCCAATTCCTCCCTAAGGTCTGTCCTGGAGAAGTCACCACCACTTTACTTACAGGACATGGCCATGTTCGGGCAGACTTGGTTCTCTGGCGTCTTGGGGAAGACCCATCTTGCCCACATTGTATGGAGGAACAATAGACTGTGGACCACCTTCTATTCAGATGCCCTGCTTTCAAGCAACACAGAATGAAGACAGCTCTGCTGCTTGGGAAGACCTCCTTCGACCCAGTCTCGTTGGCTGGACTCCCGGGTTCTCTGCAGGCATGGAACTTCCTGACCAGCTGGTTCGGCTCTGCAATTGGCTCTATATAAATATAATCTAGAGTAACTGGTTTCTACTAGTTAGCTTGACAGCCCGGGCAGTTGGCGTTTCTTGCGCTCCAGGGGCCTGGGTTATCCTTATTTCTCTCTCTATACTCTTGGAAGACGGGGCAATTTAGCAGCAGATGAATAGAAATTTGTTTCTCACATCCACAGAAGCATCTTGAATCCTGCACTGCTTTGATGAATTTTAAAAAGCTTCTAAAATTTCCGTGATTTGTAATAAATTGAGAGTTGTGGAAATTTGCCCGAAAATAATTCGGAATATTAGCGGGAAAGAAACTTTGAAATGTTTGGTTAGTATTTTTCTTCAATAGTGTAATTTTATATTTAATCAAATTTTCAATTATATCTGGAATATCCAAGTCGTATCGCTGTTGATCCTCGATCGATAAATATTTTATTCAAGCACGTTGTCGTTGATTTTTATTTGACAAATCCATGTTGTCTGGAGCTCAAAAGATTATTACTTTCATAAAATTCATAAATTCGATTTTTCAAAAATTTTTCGAAAATTTTTGAAAGATTTGAAATCAATGAGATAGGTCGATAACTTTTTGTTGATTCTAAATTAGATTTATGTGGTTTAGGAATTATCTTTAGAGCTGCTATTTTCCATTTCTCCGGATAATACCCCTTTTTGAATACATTTATTAAATAGTTTGCATGACATATGCTTAATTTTTGGGTAAGCACATTTGATCATATTGTGGCGAAGAAATATTTTATTATTTAATTTAATATAATTCAATGAAAATACTCAACAGATTATAAAAAAAATATATTACTCTGTATTTGTGAAATCATCTTTAAAATATTTCTTTGCTTGCTTGCTTAAGATTCCCTAGCTGTAGATAGTTTTGCTGACTTGTTAATAATTGTCGACTCGTCGTTGTGACGTCATCAATAAATTATTTTATATCTTAGGATATTTCAAGGCTTGATTTCTACGCTACAATATTGTTACTTATGTTGTCTAAACCTGGAGCTTTTTAAACATCACAATTAGAAATGATATTCATTATTTCTTCTACTTCGATAATAATTATGCTTGGATTATTCATTCGTGGCTTAAAATTTATAATTATTTGTTGTTGAAAATTGTCCAAATTAGGATCGTCTTCAGGAATTAAATCGTCCATTAATATGGTCATTGTTTGCTCTTTTAGATATTCTGGTGAATTGTCAATTATGGGAATTCCATTCTTTACATTTGAGGATCTTAATTTATTGAAGAACTTATAAGCATTACCAAATGGATTATCTGTGTAATTTTCTTCAATAACGTTTCGCCAGTTAGTTCTTTTAGCTTTTCTTATTGCATTAGTGTATTTGTTTCTTGCCAACTTAAATGTATAGTAACTGATTGTTTTATGACGATAATACTAGTTTCTAACATAATGAAAATGATTTTTTATTATTTCCTGTTCATTAGTCCACCAGTCAATTCTGGAAACATGTTTATTAATGGGGGATTTAACCTTCGAAGATTTATATGCTGCTTCTCTCAATAAATTCATGAGTGCGTTCACTATCCCATCAATGTCTTCCTCATCTTTCACTCTGCTTATATCAATTACCAGTTTTTTGTATCTTGTAATGATATGTTATTAGAAAAATTTGCCCAATTCGCATTTTTTTCAAAGTGGAAATTTGATTATTGAATAAATGACCATTCTTTAACCTGATATCAAATTTAACAGCAACATGGTCGGAAATATTAGTCAAATCAGAGGTATGCCAGTTGTTTATTAAACTTAGTGAGTTTTATTCGAGATTGTGAGATCAATTATACTTACTCTCCGCGGCAGGTAGGTGTTTTTTCAGGTTATGTATAAAGAGGTTACATTCGTCTATAATAGGTTGTAATCTACATCCATTAGAGTTTATAACAAACCATATAGTAGGTCTTGAATTAAAATCACCGCAAAGGATTACAGGTTGATTTATATACGTTTTGAGCAGATCTCTAATGAATGTTTGATGAACAGGGTTAAATGTATTCGGATGAATGTAGAAATTAGAAATAATTAATTTTGCTTTAACTGTAGAAATAGATATTGTTGTACAAAAAGAATTTGTGAATTTTTCCTCTTTGCTGAACTTTATATTTTTATTTAAAATTATAGTTGTCGTATATTTTTCCCCAGTTTTATTCGAACATATAATTTGAGAGTCCATATCATAAATAACATTTTCATGTAAAACATATGGTTCTTGAATCAAAAGAATGTCAGGTGAAGGATATTCACATATCAAACAAAATGTTAACGTGGGATTCGATCCCGGTACATGACTGTCTGGAAACGAGGGTGTTACCCACTCGTCCTTGTCAGGTGGGTCATCTCTAGTGTTGGCCTGTAGTTTACTTATCGCAGTAAAACTTTTTCTTACATTTTGTTGAATATATCTCACATTTTCAATCATATAGGATATTAATCTATTTAAGATTAAGCTTTAAATTGTATTTGCTACATCATTTCCCTCGTGTATTTGTGAATATTGTGTCCTTTGGATAATTTTGTCTATTTGTGATTTGTAAATCGGGCATTCACTTGAATTTGATTTATGGTTTGTAGAAAGGTTTTTAAATTTAGGGTGCTTAGAGAAATGGTGACAATTTGGCGCTTCAGTACAGTTGTGGCTACCCTGTACACCGCATATTTTACATATTTTAATGTTTTGGCAGTCTTTTGTTTTGTGGTACGGATTAAATTCAAAACAATTTTGGTATTGTCTTACAAATATTCTGTCTTGTATAGAACATCGCTCAAAATAGGTGTATATCTCATTACCCATTTTTCTTAAAATTTGGTAAACTTTAGGAGTTACTTTTAATACTATATTGTGATATGCAGAGTTAAATCCCATTCGCGGTACGAGACAAGCGATGCCAAACACGTCCGCACAGTTGGCTTCAGAAGCCAATATATCGATTATGTTTATTTTAATTCATTTGAAAAATTCAACTATCCCTGATCATTTATTTTACTCTGGGATGCCGTCACTACAGGATAAAGTACTCTTGGTGAAATTTTATTATTGCAATTCAGAATCTTCCACTGAAGCTTTACGAGCGTTTCGTAACTTTAAAGGTATTCGAAGAGGTAAAGGACCCATGAGTTGCTACTCTCTAAGGAGAATGATAAAAAATTTTGAGAAGACTGGATCTCTGGAAGCAAAACCTCGGAGTGGAAGACCATCGACACGCAAGTCAGTGGCTGTTACGGTTTCGCAGAATGTTGAAGCTATTGAAACGTTATCCACGTATGGAGAAGTAAGTGCTCGACAAGTTTCTCGACAAACGGGTATTTCGTATGGAACAGTTTGGAGAGCTCTAAGAATTTTTCTTTAAAAATACCCGTACAAAATTCAAAGATTTCACGAGCTAAAAGTCGGCGATTTTGAGAAGCGTCAAGAATTTGCTGCATGGGTTTTCCGGCAAATTGATATTGATGAAAACTGGCTGTCGAATGTTCTGTGGACAGATGAAGCTCACTTTTCTCTAAATGGAGAAGTCAACACTCAAAACAGCCGCATTTGGGCAACAGAAAACCCTAGGATTTTTACAGAAATGCCACTTCATCAGCCCAGAGTTACAGTTTGGTGTGGGTTCACTTCTTCTTTTATTATTGGGCCATTTTTCTTTGAAGAAATAAATGGAAGAACTTTTAAAATCGTTTCTGTAACTGGTGAACGTTATGTTCAACTTTTGAGAGAAAAGGTTATCCCCATATTGCAGGACAGACAAGCACTGAGCGAAATAACATTCATGCAAGATGGAGGACCTCCTCATATCTCCCGCGGTGCCAAACAATTGCTGAAGGATACGTTCGGTGAAGATCGTGTGATAAGTCGCCACTTTATACACCAGTGGCCTTCAAGATCACCAGACTTGACGCCTTGCGATTTTTGGCTATGGGGGTACATTAAGTCGCGTGTTTATAGATGCCGGCCTACCACATTGGTCATGTTGAAGGCTTCTATCAGACGGCACGTTTCATCAATTTCAACAGATATTTTATTTAATGCTGTGCATTCTGTCATCTATCGTCTGCAGGCGGTGTTTGAGAATGAAGGGCGCCACATTGAGCAAGGATTGTGATCTAATACAAGAGACAAGGCCTCCAAGAGACAAGTTACCTCGTGTGTTATATAAGCTGCCATGTATTATATTATCTACCAATGTTTTGCAGCTCTTTGTGTTGGGTTATGGGTAAATAAATTCTGTCCTCATATCTTGTCTCTTTTTTATTTGTGAACAGTAATTTTTGTTTGTTTGTCATTTGCTCACATCTTATATTATGTCGTGCAGACCAAAGTGTCATAACTTCTCGAATAACACTGTACACACAATTTTACCCCTTATGTTTAATTTATCGCTTTTCGCTCATTAAAAGAAATAGCATAAGGAATATTCTCTGTAACCCCCCACCTTTAGAAATTTTGGGCAAAAAAAAAATAATACAAAATAATTTTACTACCACGTTTTTCAACGCAAAAGGTTGATTTAAAAATTATATTTATTTGAGGGGATACATTTTTAAAAATCGTGTACAGTATAATAAACAATGATAACATTTGACAAGCCCATAGGATATTTGGAATAAAGTACGACAAATGTATTTTGTCACTCCCATCTATATTTCATTTGTTGGATCATGACAAATTTCCAGTTAAATAGTCGAGTGTCGCCAATTATTCAAGAAATTACACATTCCTTATAGCAAGAAATCCTATTAGTAGTACCATCATAATTTTTGGTACTATATTAACATTTAAAAAAATCGTGTATTGAATTCAGCTATGTTTTTCAAACATTCAATATATTTGACAAAACTCTATCAAAAATATAAATATTTTTTGCTACATGTTTTAATTTGCATATACCTATTTTACATATCTCAGATTGTATTTAAAAATCGTTAACCATTTCTTCTAACTTTTGGCGAAATGGTGCTTTATTAATTAACGATTTGATATTATCAGGATTCTTTCCTGGTATGCAAAAAGGAAAAATACGTGTCGATCAGTTATATTTTTCAATTAATCAAACAATTTGGCCGCTGAATTTCTGATTCTGGTACAGCGCCATCTAGGGAATGAAATTGTAACTAAAATCAATTTCGAAATTTTCAATATTTGCCATAAAAAATCCCATTGCATTCTGAACACAATGGTGTTTACCGCATTGCTCTAGCGCAAATATTCGCGGAGTTATTAATTTTTAAAGTTGTGCGGGACTTTTGGATCACCCTGTATTTTGCAGCTCTTTGTGTTGGGATATGGGGATAATAAATGCTGTCCTCACATCTTTACTCTTTTTTTTGTGAACAGTAATATTTTGTTTGTCATTTGCTCACATATTATGTCGTGCACACCAGAGTGTTATAACTTCTCGAATAACACTGGTACACACAATTTTTCCCCTTATGTTTAGTTTTTCGCTTTTCGCTCATTAGAAGAAATAGCATAAGGAATATTTTCTGTACACCAATAACTTTAGAAATTTTGTGCAAAAAAAATAATACAAAATGATTTTACTACGTTTTTCAATGCAAAAGGTCGATTTGAAAAATATTTTATTTGAGGGGACACATTTTTTAAAATTGGGTACAGTATGAGAGAGAGTTGAATTAAAAATATTATAAATTTATTATCTTCGGAAACAAACCGTATCTAAAATATCAATTTTATTTTGCTACATGTTTTAATTTGCATTTACCTATTTTACATATCTCTGATGACAATTATTCCGCCTTCTACATGCTATTTTACATATCTCTGATTGTATTTAAAAATCGTTAACCAATTCTTCATACTTTTGGCGAAGTGGTGTTTTATTAATTTGTTATTTGATATTATTAGGGTTCTTTCCTGGTATTCAAAAAGGAAAAATACGTGTCGATCAGTTATATTTTTCAATTTATCAAACAATTTGGCCGCTGAATCTCTGATTCTGGTAGTGCGCCATCTGGCGAATAAAATTGTAACTAAAATCAATTTCGAATTTTTCATTATTTGCCATAAAAAATCCCATTGCATCCTGAACACAATGGTGTTTACCGCATTTCTCTAGCGCAAATATTCGCGGAGTTATTAATTTTTAAAGTTGTGCGGGACTTTTGGATCACCCTGTATATATTTAAAGAAAAAATTGTAACGATTTTGTGTTAAATGTTAAAATGTAATGTTAAAATATATTTTTACATTGTTAATTTAATTTGCTGTTGTTTTATAAAAATGATGATGCAACTATAATTGTTGTTGTGAAAATATCTTTATTTACGGAGCTGCTAACCATAATAAATGATTTTTTAGCCCCTAATTGTTGTTGTTTATTATCGTTTGTTTATATAAAAAATTACATTTTATGTGATGATGATAACAAATATGAAATTTTAAATTAATATATATAATTCATTGAGAAAAAAGAAATAATTAATTATCAAATCCACAAAAGTGACAATATCTTATTTAAAATATAATAAATGTTTTCAAAAAATTATGTGTTTCAAAAATATATTTAAACGCATATAACAATATTTATATTTATATACGTTAATAAATCAATATATAGGTGGATTGGATGTTTTTGAGAAACGTTTTAACAAATGTTCGTTAGGCAAACTTTTACTCGGTTAAAAACTGTGCGAAGCCGGGTACATTCGCTAAATACAGTTATTTACAAATCTTCGTTTGTGGCAAGATACTATTCCTTCAACTTAAAATTACCGAGTGGACCAATTAATACTGATTTTTTTCACCTTATCGAGTATTTTTCAAGGGACCGGGAAAAAAGTATCGAGAAGGTAGACAAGTATAGATTCAGTAGGGATTGGATGTTTGCTAGAATCGTTTTAACAAATGTTTGTTAAGCAAACTTTTACTTGGGGCGAAGCCGGGAACATATATATATATATATTATAAAAAAAGATAGATTGCTTTTCTGCTGTATTTGATCATATTGATGATTATGCTATGGTGGTGCAGTCATGGTCGAACAATCTTGAAAGAATAATAATATTGAAGATCATAGATTTCTTTATTTGAGCTGAGTAATATATATGAATAACATAATTTGATTAAAGTACTGCCTGGCTTTAGGCGTAAGAATAAAAAAATAAAAGCTTATTTACATAATGTACAAAAGTTTTGGGTCGGCCCCCGGGGAGAGAAAATATGGTTTTACGGGCTACTAACCAAAAGTTATGATTTTTGAGCCCAAGCGCAATGTCAGGTGGCAAGGGACCCTAGGATCTGGCTGCAGGAGATGTGTGGCAGGGGTAGTGGAAACGTTGAGCAAGCAGGGGAACAGCGCCAAGGTGCAGTGAGGCAGGAGCATTGAATTGGACAGGAATCCAGTAGAAGTGGCAGATGGAATTGGAGGCAGAAGGTCCTTGAAGCCTAGAACTTAAGGGCCCTAGACTTCAGGATGGGGCAGCTTGAGGCTCTCGCCTCGTGCTTGTCAGGAAGGCCCTTGGAGCAGCAGTTGGCACATTTGGAGGTGCGCTGGTCAGCAATGGATGGGCAAACAATCAAAAGGTTGGCCCCCGGGGAAGAACAACAACGAGTTTTATATGGGAAGAGTGACCTCTGGCGGTCGATTTAGCAGTATTTTTATCTATGAAATATATTTTCAAATAAAATAATACTTTAATATAACATATATATATTTCTGAATATAGAGCAATCCATAATACATTTATATTTTAAAAATAAGGCTTATTTTGGATTTAAATAAGATTATTTATTTACCGATATTTCGATGGATCAATCTTCCATCTTTTTCGAGGTGTTTTGCAGTGAAGCACGCAGCAGGTCGCGCGCCCCAGGTGAGCCACTGGACGTCTTCTAAGCTTATTGGGCGATAAACCATCTAATATATACATTCTAAACAGAGTAAATATAATTTAAAAAAAAAGTGATATATGTAAATGACTATTGAAAATTAAGAGATATCGAATTAATTAAAGAAAAAGTGATATATGTAAATGACTAATGAAAATTAAGAGATATCGAATTAATTAAACAAATAAAATATCATAAAAATTGAAATAACTGTGAAATAAATATACAAATAATAGTAATAGATATCCGATTAAAAATGGAATAAAATAACCATGTAAATAGCATGATCATCTAAGAGGTTCTAAACTGAGTATATACATCTGGCAAGTCAATCTTTCTATTGATACTATTTTTATTTTCTAATGAGCTCCAGCTTTCTAAAAATAAACGGTAATGTTTTTCTTAGATGTTTTGATGTATTATAGATGTGTGATCGAAGTCTGGAGTGTGACTATTGTTGAATTCATGATCTACCAGTAGAGATGTCGGGTTATGGTGCTTTAGTGCGGATTTGTGTTGGTTAATTCTTTCAGATAAAGGTTTGCTGGTTTCTCCTATGTATATTGCCTGGCAGGATTTGCATGGTATTTTATAAACCACATTCGCTCTATCTTCTGGATTGTAGATTTGTTTTGTATCAGGGTGACGAAAGATGCTTCTTAAATTCTGGTTGGGTTGATATGTGGTTGTAATATTGTGTTTTTTTAAACTTCTGGCTATTCTTTCACAGCCATAGCTGTAAGGTAGGGAGCAAAATATGTTCGGGGTTGAGATCTGTCTATTGTTCGTGAATGGAATTTTTGGTGCATACAATTGCTTTTTGATGAATTCTTTAGGATAATTATTGCTTTGAAGTTCTTGAAATAATCTAGCTCTTTCAATTTTTTCATCAGTTTTGTCTGTAAAATGTGTAGTCAACCTCTTGGACAGTGTTTTGACCACCGCAACCTTATGACAGATAGGACCAAAAGAATTGAAGTTCAGGTAACTTCCTGTGTGGGTTGGTTTTCGATAAATTTTCGTTTCAATTTTGTTTTGATTTCTGGTCAGTTGTAAGTCCAAAAATGGTAGAGACCCATTTTCTTCTAATTCATAAGTGAATTTCAGAAAGGGTCTAAGACTATTAATTATTTATTAATTATTAATTATTAATTATAATAAAATTGATAAGTTAATCGTTGAATCCACACAACTACAAATTTTAATGTGGAAACGCTACATTGATGATGTATTATGCATCACAGAGGTGGATGTTTCCATAATTATAAATTTTCTTAATAGTCTATCATATCCGCTAGTATATATATATATATATATATATATAATGTCTTCAATGGTGGCGCCCACCGCGGGAAAGACTCCGCCACCGATGCACTGCGAGAGTTCTTTCCCACAGAATGGGCAGGTCGATAAGATGGCTGGCGCTACCCACCTCAAGACCAAGGTACTTGTAGATGGTAGCCTTCGCCACGCTGGTCAATTTCATTGCCTCGGGATGTAGACCGATGCCGAACAGCCAGGCATGCAGATCCAGGGGCACTTCGCAGGAGGCGAACCCCTCCCGGAGCAGGGGTCGCAGGGCTCGGCAACTCCAAAATCTGTGGGTCAGCGACCCGTCGCTGGACCCACAGGCGGCACAGTTGGCACGCTCGAGGCAGGGTGGTCAGGATGGGGTAGGGCGTGGAGGGCCAGCCGTAGGGCGACATCTGCGTCGTGCCCCGAGAAGCAGTTTCGATGCAGGTGTGCCCAGGGAATGGAGCGGGGCACATCCACGGTGGGGGTCAACCGGGCAGCCAGCTCTGCAGTAGGATGCGCCTGGAGCCGTTCCGAGTCCAATGCCCGGCGCGCCCTCTGGCTGGTTAGGCGAGTGATGGGGGTCGCCGATCCCCCAGAATGATGGTCTCCGCCTCGTACTACGCATGATAGCTTTAGCTGGCGTTTTCCCGCAGGAGACGTTGGCAGAAGGCCCCCAGATGCTGCGCGTCCATGAGCGCGGCCCGCGTTGAGCGCGCTAGTGCAGGGACGCCATCGGAGAAGCCCCCGACAGTCGCTTGTAGCCAGCGCTCGGGAGCCAGCAGGTCAGGCGGCCGCAGGAACCTGTTGTCGCCTCGAAGACGCATGGACCTCAGGCTGGCGGGATGAAGAATCCGGTGGTCAAGTTCGAGGACGCTGGACGCAGCCTCCCAGAGGCTCAGTATAGTCTCCTCCTCCTAGGCGAGAGCCAGACGTCAGAAGCCGGCGGTGTCAACCACCCCCGGCTGAGGACCAGCCAAGAGTAGCCGTTGGCGGCGCCGCGAAGAGAGGCCTGGACCCCCTTCAGGCAGGAGAGCCGAAGCTGGCCCGCGATGTCAAGCAGGCCGACGCCACCATCGGAGACTGGACGAGCCAGGATATGCCCGGGGCGCCACGAAACTCGGCTCGCACACCACACAAAGCGCGCCAACCGCGCCTGCAGCCGGCCGACGGAGGTTTCAGGTGGAAGGTAGCCGTGGAGGTGGTGCAGGATGGAACCCAAGACCAGGCTATTGGCAGCGCGAGCACGATCCACCAGCGACAGGCCGCGGGTAAAGGGTGACCACCTCGCGATGGCTCGCTCCAGCAGCTCCATCAGGTGTGAGGCCTGGGAGGCGACGGTGATGAAGAGTACGATGTCGTCCGCATAGGAAACGACGCTGCCGCGGCCCAAGATTGATAAATTTACAATTAGGATATGATTATAACAAAAATTATTAATATATACAACTATGTAAATGATGCCTCTGCCACCGCTGCAGAGTTTGATGGAAGTCCGCCAATTGGCCCCCAGCGACACCACGTATTTCGCGATCTACGAAGAAAACGTAGATGTCATGCTTCGCCGCTGAGGAGATGGTGATGGCGTGGTCCTCGAGGCCCACCGCGAAGATCCAGGACTGCAGGTCCGGCGGCCGCCCGATGATGGAGAACAACTCTCGGATGTGCTAGCGACAGGTCGCTGGAGCCGCAGGCGATGCAGACGGGCTGGCTCTACGCCGGGTGCCTCGGATGAGGCAGGGCGTGCAGGGCCAGCCACAGAGCGATGTCCGCTGCATGGCCTCCGAAGGAGAAGCGACGGAGGGATGAGAACGCCAGGCTGGTGAGGGGCACGTCGCCGACAGGCACCCAGCGCCGAAGATGCTGCGAGATAGGAACGGCGGCCAGGCGGGGACGTGAAACATGCGACGCACAGTGCGTGTGCTGATGCGCAAGAATGGCGTGGCCGTCCCGCGCAGCACCACAGCTTCCTCCAGGCTCCTCTCCTGATGCGAGCTCCCCGCGTTTTCCGCCACCAGACGGCGGCAGAGCGGCTGCATCGTCGCAGATTCTCCTTGCCAGCTTGGTGGTGAGCGACGTAGCAGTGCCCGCAAGGTCGCAGACATGCACTCCTCTCCTCCTTGAAGGAGCCCGAAGCGATGGCGTCGCCAGAAACATGCAGGCACCGACGAGAAGCAGTTTCAGTAGGGCGGGAGTGGGCACCACCCAGTGTTTCAGGTTCAGGATGGAAAAGACCTGCCTTCACAGATCTGACAGCGACGGGGCAGCAACCAGGAATTCGACGACAAGGGGACCATTCAGGCACCGGACTCCACCAGCCATGAATAAGCATTTTTACTACCCGCTCGGCATGCAGCCTGAACCCCCTTGAAGCAGGTGACCTGGAGTCTCGTCTTTACAGCAGCCCTACGCCACCGACGGACACAGGGCGGGCTAGTAGACTTCCCGGGAGACAAGCAGCTCGATGGCAGGACCCCCAGACGAACCGCGTCAGCCTGGCCTGTAATTTAGCCATAGTGGCGTCGTCGTGCAGATAGCCGTACAGATGGTGGACAACTGCCGCTAGTACCAGCGAGTTGGCCGCTCTCAATCGCCGGACCAGGGAGAAGCCACGGACGTATGGGGACCATCTAGAGATTTCTCTCTCCAGGATGCCAGCAGCTGATTTTTCTGGACCGATGTTCCTTGGCCAGATGTAACATCGCAGCCCAGCACCGTGATGGAAGATGCGGACCACAAGATGCCCAGCGGAGAGTCGGCCACAGCCCCTTACTCTAGGTGAAGTTCAGGCATACTCCTGACGAACGCAGGAATTCGTCAAAGATGGTCTTGACTTTCTCGAACAGCCAATCTTCACGTACCAGCAGGAGAATATCATCGGCGTACGCCAGTACGTTCCCTCTTCCGAGAGCTCTCTCAGGTGGCGCAGTAAAGGACCGGTGAAAATGAAGAATAGGGCTGCGCTGCAGGCACAACCCTGCCGAAGCCCTCTGAGCATTCTGAATGGGCGGGTGAAGTTTCCATCGACCATGATGGTAGCATCGTCCTCCGTGTAGAGAAGATGGAGCCATTCCATGAAGGGCGGAGGCAGGCCAGGCGGCCAGGAACTCTCGGTCCACATTGTCAAAGGCGGATTGCAGGTCGCTGGAGATGACTGCCAGCGGCGATTTGTTCTTGAAGGCCAGGGCCACCTCGGCAGACACGCACGCGATGTTCCAGGAGGGGCATCTTCCCAGAACGGCGTATGTCTGACATTCCGGCAGATGGCTGGTAGGTGGAGACGAAGTCGACCTAGAAGTATGCCGCTGACGATTATGTAGTCCGCCGTTGTTAGAGATATAGGCCGGTAGCCGCTTAGGCCTGGACCACTGTGTGATTTGGGGAGAAGGCAGATGATGTTTCTTCTCGTGAATTCAGGCAGAGCCCCGCGAAGCTTGGATTCCAAGATGACTCGATATACGAGTATGGCCATTACGAAGAAGCCCTCGGAGCCTTTGACAAGCTCGCAGGGCACGCTATCTCAACCAGGATTTTTCCCTTGTGGCTGACGGCTGATGACAGTTTCCACCTCACTCAAGGAGATATCTGCTCGATGAAGCGGGTCACTGTCCTTCGGGGTGATGCTCTCCGTAGCTCCCTACAGGAATTCAGCGATGGCCTCCGGGCTGCAGGCAGGGCTGTCGAAACGCTCTCTGTAGGTGTTAAAGATGGTGTGCCTCAGGCACTCTCCCTCGACGAGGTTCCCCTGGGCGTCGAAGATGGTTGCCATTTCCGATCGAAGTATTCGAAGGCCCAAGGCGCGCCCAAGCTCAGGTAGCGAAGGGTAGTCGGCATCTACGGTCTCGACCTAGAGCCTGGAACGCAGGAACCGGATTGCTCTAGGGATGTAGTTTTCGTCTTCAGCACGGGGAATGGAGAGGCACTTGATGTCTTCACCCTCGTTCCGCTTTAGTTTCCCCCATTCTCTCCATAGATCTTCAAGAAGGGTTTCTTAGATCTTCTTAAAAGCTTTGCAGAGAAACGCCTCAACTCTCTCGATGTCAAGCGCCAGTCGAAGCAGCGCGGAGATTGATGGCGCAGATGGTGAAGAGGGATCCCCCACCTTGAAGAAGATGGCACGGTGGTCCGAACAGCGGTATTTGAGGGTCCAGTAACCCGTGACGCGTCCGGAGAGTCTTGATGGTATTAGAACTCGGTCCAGAAGGGCGGCGTCTACCCGGCTTCCGTAATTGGCAACCTGCGTAGGCAGGTGCGCGGCATTTAAGATGGAGAAGGTGTCGACGAGGGCGGTTCGGCCCAACTATTCCGCGAAGGCTTCCACGGCTTCAGACCGGATGTCACTCGAGGACTCCTCGGAGATGTTAAAGTTGCCGAGGGCCCACGCTTCTTCTCTAATGGCTTCCTCTGCGATGACCTGCAGTTGAAGATTCCGATCTTTGGGAGTGTGGGACAGCTGGCAGTTGATGACGCGGGTCTCAAGGCCCCGGACGTTGATACTAGCGATGGCGATCTTGCCTGGCCACCGAACGCGATTCCAGAGGACGGTGACTCCCAGCGCTACGACGACGGCAAGGCCGGATCCCCTGGGTGTCGATGATGGTGCGAAGAGGGCGCTGTAGCCGAGGCATAGGTCCCGGATGTTGTTTAGATCCAGCACGTACGTTTCTTGGACAAACGCGACATCAACTGCATGCTGCCTATGGAAGCAGCACATCTCCACACTCCTAGCGCGAACGGCAATGCCGCGCACATTGAGGCATGCAATGCTGAAGCTCATTTCGTGGTCTTACTTATTGCTGCTGACCGGAGATGGTAGAGCCGTTTGTTAGAGGGTGCATGCTTTGTCCTCTACACGGTCGACGATTGTCCCGATGAGGTTAATCAGGATTTGAGTTTGACATGCTTGCAGTAAGGCCTTAGCGCCGTAACGATGTCGTCATCCATTACGGCGATAGGAAGGTTGCCAAAAATGATCTTCTCGGCTCTTTTCCTGAAAGAGAAGGCGTTCGACCTTCCCAGCGCTGGAAATCCCACCAGAACTTGAAGCCGTGAGTGTTAAAAGCCCTCCATCGTCGACGACCATGTCGAAATCATCATTGATGACATTGCAATTTTTGCTTAGTCGATTCAGGTGCCTCTTTTTCAGTTATCTCTGATGGATCAAGACCACAATTAAAAAAAAAAAAAAAAACATGTTCAAGGATATCGGAATGACTCTGAAGATTGCTGATGGCAAGAGGTTACATCGATCGGCCAATGCACAATCAGCTTTAGCATCATTCGATTGAGACAGCCGCTTGAGTTTATTGTCTTCCCCAATAGTAATCCAAGTATTATTCTCGGATGGGATTTCCTAGAGAAAGCAAAAGCCGCGATTGATTGTGGACGCGTCGAAATCAGATTGGAAGAGGCCAAATATGTACTAATTCACCAGCTTCCATGGGAAAAGTTGTGGCTAGCAGAAGCGTGGTAATTCGAGCCGGATCTACCAAATTAATATATGTTACGAGTGAAGAGCTGAATCGGCAAAATCAGGTACTTTTTGAACCTTCTAAAAAGGTATTGATAGGAAAAGGGTTAACACTTTTCTGTCCATTATTCAGTATTTCCCATAATAATCGAAATCTTTGGAACGTAAATTCTAGCATCACAGCTCAAATTGTCCCAAAGGGAATGTGCCTGGGAAAAAATAAAGAGGTTGAAGAAAATAACTTGACGGCTATCTCAGAATGTCCTGAATTTAATGAGAGGAAAAATGCGAATCACGCCAGTCATGTTGATGAAAGTGACATTTCCTTTCACAAAATTAATCAGTGAGAAGAGCTATCAGAAGAGCATCAGTCTCAAATCTTATCAATTTTAAAACAATATGATAATTGATAAAAATTATGAGCCGGTAAAAGGAAACCAAACATAAAATTGAAACTGGAAACCATCAGCCCATTAAACATACCATATCGAGTCTCCCCTACAGAATGCCAAGCAATCCAAATGGAAGTGAACAAAATGCAAGACACTGGAATTATTGGTCATTCAGAAAGTTCGTGGTCATCGCCGGTTATTCTAGCAAAAAAATAAAGGATGGTAACTGCGTTTCTGTGTCGATTACAGACGACTAAACAAAGTTACTAAAAAAGGACCTTTACCCACTCCCCCGAATCGGTGATACACTTGACTCCCTGAAAGGGGGAAATTTTATTCATCAATGGACCTCCGTTCAGGAAGTCGACAAGGCAGATAGAAAAAAACCTGTCTTTATTACCCCTGACGGACTCTATGAATTCCTAGTCATGCCTTTTAGCCCTTGCAATGCTCCTACAACATTCGAGCACATGATGGACAAGATATTGACATGTATGATATGGACGATGGCCCTCTGTTACTTAGACGACATCGTGATGTTTTCAAAATCGTTCAACGAACATTTATACCGACTTGAAATTATACTACAATGTCTCAACAAAGCCGAGCTGCACCTAAACCCAAAAAAGAGCCTCTTCGGAACCAAACGAATCAGAGTGTTTGGACACCTAGTCAATAGTAAAGGTATTTATTCCGAATCCGAAAAAAGTTGAAGCTATCGCCAAATTTCCGACACCAAAATCTATAACAGATATGAGAAGCTTCATTGGCATATGTTCCTATTATCGTAGATTTATCGAAATTTTGCTGAGAGAGCTGCTCATTTACATGAAGTCCTCAAAAAGATAAGAAATCCACGTGGAACTCTGGCCAACAGGATACTTTTGAATCATTGAAAAAAGCATTGTTGTCTGAACCCGTTCTTGCCTATTTCGAAGAACAACTGCCAACCGAGCTTCATACTGACGCCAGCAGTTATGGAATTGGAGCTGTCCTCGTGCAGATCAACGATGGGGAAGAGCGGCCAGTTGGTTATGCTTTAAGAACTTCATCTAAGACGGAGAAAAATTACTCAACAACTGAAATAGAATGCTTGGCTGCAATATGGGCCCTCAACAAATTTCGACCGTAGCTTTTTGGTTGTGAGTTTGTCATCGTCACTGACCACCGCGCTCTTTGCTGGTTATCTAACCTGAAGGAGCCGACAGGAAGACTAGCAAGATGGATTTTGAAACTCTAAGAATACAATGTAACGGTTGTTTATAAAAGTGGACGCAGACACCAAGATTCCGACTGCCTTTCTCGAAATTATCTCCAACTCGAATCAGAAGAAGCATACAATAATGATGATGATGATATACTCTCAATAACTACTCTGACGTGCTTCGAGGCTAAACAAATACCCTGAAATTAGTAAATTAATAGAGGAAACACAAGAATTTGGTGCAGAATCGAAAGAATATGAAATGTTAAAAGGAACCTTATACAAAAATAATTCCGACCCCTTGGGAAACAAGCATATTTCAGTTATTCCCAAGCACTTACGCTTAGAACTACTTAAAACTTTACACGACGCTCCCACAGCAGGTCATCTTGGATATTCGAAGGTCTATGAGAGAGTTAAAACCAAATATTTCTGGCCAAGACTTCTCCGGGACATATGGAAGTATGTTGCTAATTGTAAAGAGTCCCAAAGAAAGAAACAATTAACTCAAATGCCAGCCGGACTACTTAAGACCATTCTTCCTGCAACCTCCCTTTTTCAGAGAGTTGGAATGGACCTCCTTGGAATATTTCCCAAGTCTGATACTGGTAATAAGTGGATCATAGTCTGTACAGAATATTTAACCCGATTCGCTATTACCAAGGCCTTAGCCACAGGAGAGGCAAAAGAAGTTCCCAAGTTCTTGATGGAAGATGTTGTCCTTAAACAGGGAGCCCCCCAAAGAAATCATTACAGACCGTGGGGGGGGGGGGGGGGGTATTTCAGTCGAAGATATTAATGGAATTTAACAACCAGTGCTCTTCCATACACAGATTTACAATAGCCTATCATCCCCAGACGAATGGATTAACGGAAAGACTCAGCAAAAAATTAGCTAACATGCTAGCAATGTATGTGGGCGTCGAGCAAAGAGACTGGGATGTTATCCTTCCCTACGTCACTTTTGCTACAACACGGCCAAGCAGGACACGACAGGTTTTACCCCTTTTAAATTTATCCATGGACGCGAAGCCGAAACGACTGTAGACACTCTTTTCCCAAATCCGCATGAATATTTCCAAGAGGAATACAGTCAGAAGATTGCCTAGTGAGTCGAAGAGACTAGGCAACTAGCAAGTTTTGAAACCTTGAAATCCCTCGAAAAGGAAAAGGCCAGATATGATTCAAAGCACGAGGCAATGGATTACAACGTAGGTGACCTGGTATGGATTTTCATCCCAATAAGAAAAGTAACTCTCAGAAAAACTGATGAAAAGGTACTTCGGGCCATACAGGTTACTCGGAAACTATCTGACGTAACCTTCGAGGTTTGACCTGTGGACCAATCAAACAACCAGGAGACGCCAAACAAGAGACTTGGTCCACGTACTAATGAAACCCTACCATGACCCTGAGGACAAAGCTGATCTGTTCAAGTGATAAATACAGCGGGACGCTATTCATCTAGGAAGGGGGCAATGCCAAAGAATAATTATTTTGAATACTCTGTTGAGAGTTTATCATCATAAATATTTGCCTAGTCATTACCCCTTACCATGCTTTTATATTATAACTCGTAAAATTGATTTAAAAATAGTTTTTCGCATTCTAATCAATAAATTATTTTTGCTTAAGCTTTTTTAATACTAGCCATTATTACCGTGACAATATTGAATCGAAATAAATAATAGAAATTATATTGAAGACAAATATTAAAAAAGCACCATTTTTTGAAAGAATAGTGTAATTTACTTTTTCACATAATCCATTACTTCATGGATAATGTGGTGTCGAATAAGTGGGTTGAACCTGATGCTCATTCAAAAACTTGTTAAATTATTTTGATGTTAAATTCTTTCCATTGTCAGTCAAAATACACTCGATTTGTGGTACAGTTTTGATAATTTAATCTAGACATTTTATTACTGCTTAAAAAGTATTTGTAACAGTAGGGAAAGCCCAAATAAATCTTGTGAGGTTATAACTAGGTTACTACTTAAATACATTTGTGCTTTGTTTAATTTGAAGCTGAACCTAGCACAATAATGTCCATTGATATGAATTCTAGTGGTTTCATATCAGAGTCTAGTGTGTGTCATATTCTCAATAAATGGTTTATGACTGCATTTAGTTATTTGACATATTTTACATGAGCGAACATACTTTTTGATGCATTTGATAGCATCCGGCCACCGATAAAATGGTGTTATCAACCTTACTGTCTTGTTAATTCAGGGATGAGAATGATTATCATGGCATTTCTTGAGAATTTCTTCATGAAATTATTCTGAAACGACCGCTTTTAGAACTCTATTAAGTTTCCCCATAATAAGACCTTTGTTGGTGTACTCTAAGACTGGGGATTGATATGTGAAATGAGACTGGTAATTTTGACAATGCATCGACATGCGTTTGTTTTGATCCTGATCTTTGAACTATTTTCATTGACTTAGTCGACAATTTAACAATCCATTTTAGAAATTTCATTTTAGGTTTCTTTTATATTGAAGAGTCATTCTGAATCCGAATGATCTGTAATAACTTCAAATGTGTTGTTCTCAAGATTAGTTTCAAAGTATCCCGCAGATTGAATTTACAGCAAAGCATTTTAACTCAAATGCAGAATAGTTTTGTTAATGCGGTAGAATTTTTATTGAATAATAGGAAATTACATACTCTTGCTTATCACTTCCAATTTGAGCTAAAAAAAGCCCCAATTTCTAGTTTAGATGCATCAGTGTAAAGCTTACATGGCAATGAAGGATCATATGTAGTAAGAAATAGGTTTGTAGATAAATGGAACTTTAGTTTTTGAAATTATTTGTCAACCTTAGTAGTTCATTTGAATAACTTATTTTTTCTTGTCAGGCTTGTTAAAGGATCTGCATTTTCAGGAAACCTTGGAATAAATTTCCTGTAGTAACCTGTCAAACCCAAAAATTGTCTTACTTGTTTCACTGTATTAGGCTGAGGAAATTCATTTATTGCCTTAGTTTTTTTCAGGGTTAGGTTTAATCTTGTTGTGTCTAATGATATGTTCTAAATAAATCATTTCTTGTTTTGCATTGGAACATTTCTTCAACTTGATTTTGGTATTGTTTTCATTAAGCTTGTCGGATATATTTCTCAGAAGTTCAATATGATCTTTGAAAATACTGTTGTAAATCAGAATATTATATTGATAATTACAATAAAAATCTTGATAAATCAATCTTATTGATTTTAACAAAGATTATAATATGTTGAATAATCCCTTGAAAAGTACTTGGAGCATTTTTCGAATCAAATGGCATAAATAAAAATTCATAATGCCCGTCATTTGTAATGAAAGCAGTTTTCTCAACAGTCTGGATGTAGTTCGACAAATATATATTTTAAAATGAAACACAAATTGGTTATGATAGTTTTAATAATATATTAATTAGAATACTCATGAGTAATAACACTGGTCAACAAGATTTTTGCACAAGAGAACCTGATTATGTTTCTAGTGTAAATTTTCATGCTGAACTCAAAAATCTAATCAGAAATTTCCCATCACGTATGGTTTTTGCGTGACGGTCTTTTTTTAGTATTGGGATAAATACAGTAAAAAATGCAAACAATGTCACGTAACTGGTTTATCAAAAAATATTTTTCTTTGTCCACAAAGAAATAGCATCTTATCTACATGTCCTGAATCCAAATATACCATTAGTTTTTTCTATTACGCAATATTTCTGAGATAAACCTACTTGAAATTTGGAAATCTTGTTAATATATAGGCATATAAGAACGAAACATATTTATTTATTGAAAAGCAGTGACAGTGAATTTTCTTCTATACTTTGCTTGTGGTAGATCCCTCTTGAGTGTCCAGCAGTAGTCGGCAAGCATAGCGGGACTCTATTTACCTTGGTACCGCTTCTCCATGCTTGATATATCTTGATGAAACATCTCACCATGCTAATCGCCAACTGCGCCAAGATTGTCTGGAAAGAAATCTAGATGTGAATGCAGGAAATGGATCTTGAGGGACATGTTGCATTCTAGTGCCTTGTAGGAAAGCAACAGATCATTAACTATGTCTCGGTAATTTTCAACCTTGACACTTCCTAAAAAGTTTTTGCAAACGTTTCTAAAGGAATTCCATGCTGCTGCTTCAACTTCATTCAAACTATTTTGAAAATTTCCATCCTGCTGCAATTCTCGAATCTGAGGTCCAACGAAAATGCCTTCTTTAATCTTCGCTTCACTTATACTATAAAATTTTTGTTTTAGGTAGGCAAATCCACTGGCATTTCGATCCATTGCCTTGACAAAGTTCTTCATTAATCCCAGTTCAATATGTAATGGTGGCAAGTAAATATTTTCTGAATCGATCAGGGGTATATTTGCAATATTTTTATATCCTGGAGTAAAGATTTTACGGTTTGGCCAGATTTTTTTAATGTAATGCCTTTCCCTATCTCTGCTATCCCACTCACACAGAAAACAACAAAATTTTGTATATCCAAGCTGTAATCCACGCAAGAGAGCAACGACTTTCAAATCGCTGCATATTTTCCAACCTATCTTTCATATTCTATCTTTTTCAAAAGCAGTTTCATGTTTTCGTAAGTCTCTTTCATGTTGGATGCATGTATTTATCCCAATACTAAAAAAAGACCGTCAGGCAAAAACCATGGGTGATGGAAAATTTCTGATTAGATTTTTGAGTTCAGCATGAAAAGTTACACTAGAAACACCATCAGGTTCTCTTGTGCAAAAAAAGGTTTTTTTGTAGACCTGTGTAATTAGAGGGTTGATAATAAATAACATGTTAAAGTTATTTTCGCCTGGCCAATATCCACTTGGGAATAAGCCGGGAAAAACTACGCCATTATTCAATAATACTCTCATAATTTTATAATTCCAAAATATGAAAAATGTTTTGTTTATTACATAATTTTAGTGTTTCCGATTAGCTTATATGTTGATCAATATATTTACCTATCAACATATACATTTTCAATGGTTTATTCAGTAGTTTTTTGGAAAAAAGTAATAAACCCCGAAGTATGTATATGAGAATATATTAATAAGAGAGTGGATGTTTGGTCAAAACATATTTTTTATCGAATATTCTTAGGCAAACTTTCGAGGTAAAACTCGGGCGAAGCCGTGTACATCCACTATTATTATATAAAATATAATGACAACAAATTGGTTAGTCAACGATAGCCGGTTATTTATTATAATGGAAAATATATAAAACATTCTATATTAATTAATTTGAAATATTGGTTATTATAAAATCTAGTTTTATACTAGAAAATCTAGTATTTAATTTGATAGGAGCATGTAGAGAGGAAATTGATATAAAAAATTACCTTGCTCTTCAAAAGAGACAAAAACTAAGCGCCATTTATTGACAGTCTCTGCTATCTAGCAGACTCGGGTCGGTAACAAATAAGATGGAGTCTATTTTGACAGGAGAGGTCGATTTTATTTTAAGATACGTTGTTTGAATACTGACAGGTCGTTCATAAAAAATATCAAATCCTCCAAAAGCTTTATCATATCATTTTATTTCATCAGTTAACGATATGTTTGAGCTCAATCAAAACATGGCAACCAAGAATGAAATCACAAGATTTGATTGGGACTTCTATGAATTAACTTGAGAGGTTAAGTGCTATGCGTGTGTGGATTTATCGTTTTTGTCTTAAAGGCCAATCTCTCTACACTAGAGATAAACTTGGACTGTTTGCTTGAGCAAAGTAAACTACTCAAAATTATTTTTATGGGAAATCTGTGAGCTAGCGTGATGTCTTGAATTTTGGATTAACAATATATATATACATCTCTGAAAATAATTCAAGGGGGTGCTTAAGATGCTTTTTAATTAATTCTATAAAAAATAATTCTCTTGTGAGGGTTGGCTCAAATATATATGTCTTACACTATTCTGACCTATTCCATTTTTTCTTAACTTTCTGTACCTGCAGTTTTTAGTTTATCAGTTAGTTACAGATTGCTTGTCAACATCTGTTGAAATAGGTATCGTAGATAGAATTTGATAACTATCTAGTGTTGATCTTTGAAAGTTGATTCTAGTAAATTTAAATAGTAAGCGTAGCGGGAGTATGAACTGTCGATTTTCTTCTATAAAACATTTAAATCAATCCTACTAGGGAAATTTGAGAGAAAAAAATGATTTAAAGTCTTCACTTGTATAACTCCATCCCTATCTCAGAGCGAAAGTAACCAAACAGGATTCTAAAATAATTGCAAAATTAGAAACTCAATATAACAATCAGGATAATCATAAAAGGTTTCTTTATTAAGTTGAAACGGCAAGATTTCAAGCGTTATATCAACATCAGGCCAATTGTTTCGGAAATACTTACAATATATATAGGTAAAGAAGAAATATTTACATATTTAAAAGGTTTAGCAAAATCTATGATAATTTAAATATTTATTCTTAGAAACAGATTTACATTATATCAGATATATCAAAAATAATTTTGAAATATAGGCTAAAACAAACGATAATAAACAACAACAATGACATTTGCAACTTCCCTATTGTAAAACAACAACAAACTTAAATTAACAATGTAAAGACTTATTTTAGCATTTAACACAAAAACCTTACAATATTTTTGGCGCAGTCGACAGGATACCATACAAAAGGCTTTGCGCAGAGGCGATATCGTAGCCAGTGAGGAACTTCCGAGGCGCGATTATTGCTAGTTGAAAACTATACCCATACAAAAGGCTACGACGCAAGAAAAGCAAAATGGCGGCAGGCGTGAACAAATTAGAAAAATTTAGCGGTGAGAAAGGTTCAATTTGTCCTGAATCCTTGCTTAAACTATATGAAAGTGAAAGAATCAATAGTCTAATTTGAAATTTATGGAAAGATGCTTTGGAATAGTCGCTGATGAGATATTAGACAATTCATCTATTGATAAATGGGATACTGTGAGGTCTGAATCAATTCAGCGTTTTGGTTACGAAGTTGAAACCTCTATAGTAGCAGCATCCAAAAAAACTTTGAAGAGAAGAAACAGTCAGAATATTATAGGGAGAAAATTCGACTGTTGAATCAAACAAGCCTCAATAAATTAAGAAAAATTACAAATGCTAACCTATGGATGACCATGGAAAAATTATTTTGTGGTAGCTCTGCCTAAAGATTCATCACATTGAATGCAAATAGCTGTGGGAATTTAAAAAAATAAGAGTTAAATACGGCAACAGAGAAACAAAACCAAAGTTTTTAATATGACTACACCTACAACTTAAAATAATTGCCCTTATTAGTGCCCAATTTGTAAAAAAAAAGGATTGCAACTCAAACATTGGATAAATGACTGTAAATATTTTGATCCTAATTATAAAGTTAGCAGGCAGAGACATCAACCAACTACCACAGATGCTGAACAACCAACTGCTGAATCATTTTGCATATCAAAAATTACCATTCCGTATAAATTTTTTAATGTTGAAGTTTCACTCAATTTTATACTCATTTCATATTTTATTGATACTGGCTCCACTATTTCATTAATCAATTGGGCACTTTCAAAACAACTGAATTTAAAAGTGAATAGAAATTATAGAATTAAAATTAAAAAGGTGAATAGTTATACTTATACTTTGGGTTCATTGGGAGTAACTTTGAAAATACATGCTAAACTAATCAAGTGTAAACTTCAGGCAGCGAAAAACTTTAGCTATTCATTGCTTATTGGACTTGACATAGCAGGAAAAAATTGGTTCAACAATTGGGAAAAAAGACGAGGCTGTGTATTTTAAAGGAAACGAATGTTTTTCCAAAAAAAAAATGATAATAATAATTATAGTAGCAGAAAAATATTTAAAACATTATCAAAAGGATGCTCACAAGGTGGACCATTGTCTCTATTGCTTTGGATGATATTTATAAATGATATGATAACCAAAATACAACTACCAAACTCCGAAATGATTTGCTATGCCGATGATGTCACGATAATATGCTGGAACAAAGATTAAGCAACCCTAAAAAATTCAATTGAGCGTATTTTGGAAAAAGGTTGACGACTGGTGTACAGAAAACAAATTGAAAATAAGTCTTGATAAAACTAGTATTTTACATTTTCATAACAAGGATAAATTTGAAATTAAATTAAAAAATAATATTATTACACCTGTTCAAGAAATACAAATTTTGGGAATTACATAATATATAAAGAAAAGTGGAAAGCGCGTTATGATGCAAGACATCCATCATCATCATTCAAAATTGGTGGTTTGGTCCTTCGTAAATTGCTTTTAATGAACCAACATGGTCAAAACATCACCAAAGTACGAAGGTCCATTTCGAATATCAAGAATGACATCAAGTATTACATGCGAATTGTCAAGAGAAGATTCCTCCTCATGTTTCAAAACTAAAGCCATTTATTTTACGAAAATAAATCCTTGAAGCCGAGGGGTACGTCACGTTTGTTTAATTATATAATTATTTTTTTACTGATTTTTTATATTCAATTTAAAAGTCATTTGTTAACACCATTACATTCAATGTTTTTTTTAACAACGATAATAAACAGCAACAACAATGTAATTTGTATAATCCTTATTATACAACAACAAACTTAAATTGACATTGTAAAAACATATTTTAACATTAACACAAAAACGTTACATTATATATTTTCAAATAGGAAAAAATATATATTTGGATTTGTTTAACGGATTAAGATTATAACTCCTTTGGGTAAAATACTATACTGTTTGTATTGCTGAGGTATTTCTATTCTTGGGTTTATACTGTTATTTTTATTTGTTATCAGTGATTTTTATTTATTTCGTATCAGCTGATAGGTGTTACATTCGAGCACATATCGCGAGTCACCTTATCCTGGCTATTTACACATGGCGTGTTGGTGGAGTAGAGGTGCCCCCCCCCCCAGACCTTGCGGGAGAGCAGTTGTTAGGCGATGAGCTCTTAACTAAGCGTTAGAGCCGGGTAGTCGAAAACGGTGATGGATATCCCCTTTGTTTTGAAGAATATTTTGTATAGTTGGAATATATGATATTTTCAGTTGAATTTATAATTTCTTAACGGAAATATTTGATACATATCTTCTAGATCAAGTTGATCCAAGTCCTCCTTCAGTATCTTGTTTGATAGGTTGAATGGAGCTTCTGTACTTGTCCGAAGGTATGTTATCAGTGATTCCAGAATGAGGGTCTATTATATTGTCACGAGTCATCAGTGAAAAAAAAACTTATCATCATCACAAAAATAAATACAGAAAAAGAAAACAACAAAGAAACGAAAGAAAAGGAGGATTTTTTGTTATTTAAAAATATATAGATTATTTTTTGTAAAAGTAGTAATTGTCTTGAGTTAATAAGCTGTATTTAAATGAAAATATGCTAAATTGATTTAGTAAGTTTCGATATTTTAAATACATAGGACAATAGCCCTTTGGTAAAATAATACAATGCAAATATATTGAATACATGATATACAAATTTTTGGCGCGGTCGACGAGAGGATTTTCTCTCTCTAGACAAAATTATCTTTAAAAAATGTCTTTTAAATCTGACAATAATTTTATTAAACTAGAAAAATATAGTGGAAGGGATAATAATGGAATAAAGATTGATAGTTGGTAGAAGTTGTACGAACTTGAAACATCTGAAAGTAAGGATGAACGGATAAATATTTTGATATACTATTTATCTGTGGAGATGCTTTAGAATTTTTTGCTGACGATATTTTAACAAATATAAATATAAAATGTTGGGAATCTGTAATAGAAAGTTTAAATTAATATTTTATTTCATTTCAATTTAAAGCGCTATGTCCCCCTAGAGACACTTGCGCTGTCATTAACATTTGGATCTTGTAACTTCAACCCTATAGTGTTAGCAGCTCACAGAAAATTACGTGCAACACAAACAGTTGAAGTCTATCTAAAGTATAGACTAAGATTATTAAATTAAACCTTCTTTTAGAAGGAAGAAAATGTTCAGTTTTTAACAGATGGTTTGCCTTTAGAACGTTAAGACATTTTTGCATCAGCACAAACTAAATAACCAGAAAAAATGAATACAGGTCGCTCTTTCAGTGGAGCACAGCAGGCATCTGAATAAGCAAAGAAAAATACTTAAGCCTAGAGTATGTACTGTTGTCAACTCTGAAATCTCAGCTGTAATATGTCCATAATGGTGTCCCGTTTGTAAGAAAAGGACATACGAATTGAACATTGGTTAAAGGCCTGTTCTGATTATGATTCGCACTACAAGTTTAAAATAAGCGTTTCACAATTCCGACAGCAACAATCAAGTACTGCTGCAGTCAATTGCATTTAGATAATAAAGAAGCAAATACAGTGTGCCTTTCGGAAAACAGTTTCTTATACAGATTGATTGACTTTAAAATACTTATTATTGGATATTCTGTGCAAGATTTCAAGGACACTGGTGCCACAATATCTCTAATAAGCTTGATATCACTCAAGGAGTTGAAATTGCAGCCAACTAATTATATACTACTTCAAATTCAGAAAGTTGATACCTTGACTAGAACATGTGATTATGTAAATGTCGGTTTACAGATTCATATTGTCGCGAAATTTGTTTAGAGTTAAATCAAAGTAATTGTTTAATTATTAAATATATGTAAATATTTTAATAGTTCGATGTTATGTGTAAATTTTGTAACTGTATATATTTTCGTTCTTTTTCTTTAGATGTAGAGTGAGAAAGATATCACTCAACTTGCGAGTCTTAATCTAATAATAAAACCTTCTGAAATAGCTTTGTGTACCTCTGTTCTTTAATCGCGACAATTGGTGGAGACGCTGGGTATAGCCTTGAAATAATAAAAACGGCTGCATTGAATTTGAGGAGAAGTCTTCGACTTAAGGGAATATCTCCTGATTTGGGATCGCTTGACAAAGAACCAATCATGATAAAGAATGAATCTGGAGAAACCTCATCCCAAGTCCCCTCAACTTACCTTTCCTTGCAACAGCCAAGATGCCCTTCTTCATTTACTGGAGATGGAAGTCAAGACGCCCAAAAATGGCTAAAAGATTATAAAAGAGTTGCCAAATACAATAGATGGGATGACACTATGTGTCTGGCAAAT
Organism: Cordylochernes scorpioides; assembly: GCA_030710605.1. Lineage (NCBI taxonomy): Eukaryota > Metazoa > Arthropoda > Arachnida > Pseudoscorpiones > Chernetidae > Cordylochernes > Cordylochernes scorpioides. The sequence continues at coordinate 99,545,201 of CP092864.1, forward strand.
GCTGTGTTTTTTCTTGAAGGAACAGCTCGAAAATGGTTTGAAAATAATGAAGAAACTCTGACTTCCTGGGATGACTTTCAGAGGGCTCTAGGTGAAGCATTTGGCCAACAGAATAGGTAATTAAAGAAGCTGAGTCTCTACTGAAGAATAGAGCTCAGAAAGTGAAGGAATCTTCGGAGGCCTACATCCAGGACGTACTGTACCTATGTCAAGTAGTTAACCCCCGGATGGACGATGAAACCAAATTAGGACATCTGATGAAAGGAGTCGCAGAGGACATTTATCAGATAGTGATTGCAAAAGATGTTGAAAATGTAAATCATTTCTTAAAGGAATGCCGGAAAATAGAAATTATGAGAAAGAGAAGAATATCTTCAAGATTTGAAAGACTTCCAAATGTAGCTCCAATGGCCTATGAGGAAGAAGATCTTCCATCATTGATTAGAAGAATTGTCCAAGAAGAGATACACAAAGTAATAGCCCCACCAGGACTGACCACAGATTCGATAGAGGACATGATAAGAGAGGAGGTGAAAATGAATTTGTCGCCAATCTCTAAAAGACCGTCAGTTCCAGTAAGGAACCAATCAAGACCATTCAGGACGTATGAGCCATCCAAAAGAACTGAATATTCTTCTCCCCCAATTCTGCCGAAATCTCAACAATGGAGGACTCCAGACGATCGCCCCTTATGTTTCCATTGTGGAAGACCTGGTCACGTCGTCAGGTATTGTCGGGAGAGGAGGCAAGTTTTCGCGGATGCTCGTGCCAGGAGGGAACCAAGGAGACCAACAACACTGGGCGACTATATGCCAAATATTGAAGAAATAGACCCTAGGATTCCCCCAGCTCGCCAACCTAGGAGTGCCTCACCCTATCCGGGGAGGAGGATAAGTACAGGACGCAGGCCATCAAGATCACCTGCTAGGGTGAACAGCCGCTCATCGTCAAGAGAAAGGGAGGAAAACTAGAACTGGCGACCTGCTTAGGAGGTAAGGCCGCACGAATACTAAATCCTCCGTCGACGACTTCCACCAAATTGAAGAATAATTTTGTTAAGATCACTATAAAAGCGAGTGAGGTACTTGCTTTGGTGGACTCTAGAGCAGACTATTCAGTTATATCAGAAGATTTCCGTCGTCATATAAGAACTCCTTTGTTATCTAGTAAAAGACCAATTATAAGAATGGCAAACTCCAAATGCGTCAGAGCCCTAGGACGATGTGTTCTAAAGATTAACGTAAATGAATTAACCCAACCATTCGAGTTTATTGTACTATCTGAGTGTAGTCATAAGGTTATCCTTGGTTGGGACTTTCTGAAATTAACTCAAGCCAAAATTAATTGTGGGGAAAATGAGCTTTACTTAAGGGAAGCTCCTATGAAGGAGGAACTCTGTCCATTTGACACCGTTTGCACTTTAGAGGATAGCATTATTCCACCCAACTCAATCAAGCAAATAACTGTTGTCTGTAGCAACATTGCGGGAGTTCAAGAAGTTCTGATTACTTGCTCTAAGGCCCATACTATGGATAAAGAACTAATTATTCCGGCCTCCGTTGTCAGTCTCAGCCATGGAAGGAGCAAGGTTTGGATGGCAAATGGGAGTGACTTTGCAAAGATCATTCCTGAAGGGATGAAAGTTGCGGAAATATCTCTCATTGACACCAGTAATTTATGCTGCATAGATGGAGACAATGATGATTTTGAGAAAAATGAAAATAGATGCCCTGAGGACTTGGATAAACTTGTGACCCTTATAGACACTGATATATCCAATGAAGATAGAGTGAGAATGTTGGATGTTCTTAGGAGGTACATAGATGTATTTGAATTTCAAAAAGCAAACCTCAAAACTTCATCATTGAAAGTTAAACATTGCATTGTTACTGGAGATCATGCCCCTATTAAGCAACGCCCATATAGAGTGTCACCAAAAGAAAGAAGCATTATTCAGACAGAAGTGGACAAAATGCTTAAACAAGGAATAATTGAACCATCGGATAGTCCCTGGTCCTCTCCTGTCGTTTTAGTTAAAAAGAAAGATGGAACCTGGAGGTTATGTGTGGACTACCGCCGATTAAACAAAATAACCAGGAAAGACGTATATCCGTTACCCAGAATTGATGACACTCTGGACTCGTTGAGAGGAGCTTCCATATTCTCTACGATGGATTTGAAATCGGGGTATTGGCAGATCGAAGTTGATGAAGCTGATCGTGAGAAGACTGCTTTCGTAACCCCTGATGACCTTTTCGAGTTTAGAGTGATGCCTTTCGGCCTTTGTAATGCCCCCGCGACCTTCGAGAGGATTATGGATAATCTCCTACGAGGACTCAAGTGGACCATCTGTCTCTGTTATTTGGACGACATCATAGTATTTTCTAAAACTATGGACGAACATCTACAACGTCTGGAAATGGTGTTGAGCTGCTTTTCAAAAGCTGGTCTCAGACTTAATTCAGAGAAATGTAGTTTTGGTACTAGCCAAATGAAGGTATTGGGACACTTGATTGATGGATGTGGTATTTATCCCGATCCAGACAAAGTAGAAGCTGTGATGAAATTTCCAAGACCAAAGAATGTCTCAGAAGTCAGGAGCTTTTTGGGTCTCTGCTCCTACTATCGTCGATTCATTAAGAGCTTTGCTGCCATAGCAGGGCCGTTGAACGAACTACTAAGAAAGGAAGTAAGATTCATATGGACTGATAGTCGGGAAGCTTCGTTTAATCAGTTGAAGTCGGCTCTGACTTCTGAACCCGTTTTAGGTCACTTTGATGAGACTGCACCAATCTACGTCCATACCGATGCGAGTGGCTATGGCGTCGGTGCTGTTTTAGTACAAATGGAAGATGGAGGTGAGAGGCCAATTGCCTATGCATCCCGAACTCTATCTAAAGCAGAGAAAAACTATACTATAACGGAAAAGGAGTGTTTGGCAGTAATTTGGTCAATCAACAAATTTCGACCTTACCTGTTTGGCCGCCCTTTTACTATCGTGACTGACCATCATTCCTTGTGCTGGCTAGCGAATTTGAAAGACCCTTCTGGACGTCTCGCAAGATGGGCTCTGCGACTTCAGGAGTATGAAGTCACTGTTTGCTATAAAAACGGTCGAAAGCACAAGGACGCCGATTGCCTTTCCAGAAGTCCATTACCTGACACCTCGGAAGAAACAGAGGAGGATATACCTTCCCTGGCAATATTGACTGATGTTGAAAAGGAACAAAAGCAGGATCCTTTATTAGCAAAGATACTGAAAAACTGTGAAGATCCGAATTTTAAAAGATTTTCCATTATTGATAACATACTTTATAAGAAAAATTATGATCCCATAGGGCGACCTTGGTTGTTGGTGGTTCCAAAGTCCTTACGATTAGAGGTTCTTAGATCGCTTCATGACGCACCTACAGCCGGACATCTAGGTTTTGCTAAAACATATGACAGGATACGCAGAAGATTTTACTGGCCGGGTCTCTTCAGAAGTGTTCGCAATTATGTCGGAGATTGCAGAGAATGCCAACGACGTAAGAGCATACCCCAACTACCACCTGGAAATCTTAAACCCATAAATCCGTCCTCAGCTCCTTTCCAGAAAATAGGCGTTGACTTGTTGGGTAGATTCCCCTTGACTAGAGATGGCAACCGTTGGGTGATTGTTTGCACAGATTACCTCACTAAATATGCAATAACGAAAGCCATTCCAACCGGAGGAGCAGTTGAGGTCGCAAGGTTTATATTGAATGAGATCATACTCAAGCATGGAGCTCCTAGAGAGATGATTACGGATAGAGGGCGCTCATTTCAAGCAAAACTCATTAAAGAACTTGCCAAAATGTGTCGAATGTCGCAGCACTTCACAACGGCCTATCACCCACAGACCAACGGCCTGACCGAGAGATTCAATAAGACCCTGGGAGACATGTTATCAATGTACGTTGACGTAGAACAAAAGAATTGGGACTCTGTTTTGCCCTTTGTTACTTTCGCTTATAATACGGCAAGACAGGAAACTACAGGCTTTTCACCCTTCTATTTGGTACATGGACGAGAGGCGGAAACAATGCTAGACACTCTGTTACCGTACCAGCCAGGTTACGAAGAAGACGAGTACATAAATCAGCTAATGACAGATGCTGAAGACGCCCGCCAGCTAGCCCGCTTACACACCCTCAGAACTCAGGACATCGATAAAGCACAATACGATGCGAGACATAAGCCTGTACATTACAACGTTGGCGACCTCGTCTGGATCTTCACACCCGTACGGAAAGTTGGCCTATCAGAGAAGCTTTTAAAGAAATACTTCGGCCCATATAAAGTAACCAAGAAGATCTCGGATGTTAACTACGAGGTAATGACGGTGGACGAATCTCGCAGAAGGAAGAGTTCCAAGGATGTGGTTCATGTGTTACGTATGAAGCCCTACCAAGATCCTGAACAACAGAACAATATCGTTTAAATATCTGGACTTTCTGGGTAATTATGTAATTAATAAACTTCGGGACGTTGTTCTTCTGGGGAAGGAGGTGATGTCGCGAAATTTGTTTAGAGTTAAATCAAAGTAATTGTTTAATTATTAAATATATGTAAATATTTTAATAGTTCGATGTTATATAAATTTTGTAACTGTATATATTTTCGTTCTTTAGATGTAGAGTGAGAAAGATATCACTCAACTTGCGAGTCTTAATCTAATAATAAAACCTTCTGAAATAGCTTTGTGTACCTCTGTTCTTTAATCGCGACAATATACAATGTGCCAAAGAAAGTTAAACATCACATTTTAAAAGGATTAAAGTATCAGTTTCTCATTGGCCTAGATATAGCTGAAATGTTTAATCTTATGATTGATTAAAAGACAAAGTGGTATATATTAAGCAGCCAGAAATAAATACCAGTTGTGGTTAAGTTATTTCTTTAAAAAGTCTCATCAAGAAGAATTGAAGAGAGTCTACTGCTAAACGATAATCATATTTCTAGCCAGCATCAAAAAGATATTGGAAAGATTTAAATTCAGCACCAAATTGTTACAAAAAATCATCCTCCAATAAGTTTAACACCCTACAGAAGATTAATTTCAGAATATGAAGAAGTTTCAAAACGTCTAATCAGAGAATTATATTCACCATGGGCATTTCCTGTAGTTTTGGTTAATAAAATGATAGAACTGAAAGACTGTATAGACTACAGAGAATTCATTAAAATCACGATTGATGATAAACAACCTCTGCCATTTATTCATGACATATTTGATAGATTATACATGGGTCAAAATATTTCACCACACTAGATATAGTTTGGGGCTATTGGCAGTTTTAAATGCACCCTGATTCTGCTATTAAAACAGAATTTGTGACAAATGATGGTCATTATGAGATTTTTGTGATGCCGTTTGGCTTAAATAATTCACCATTAACTTTTCAAAGGATTATTCAAGTTGTACTTAGAGATATTCTGTGGAAGGGTACTTTCTCTTTCCAGGATGATATCATCATATATTCATCATGTTTTTCACAGCACATAGATTTAATAAAGAAAGTTTTTGAAAAATTGTTTGGGTTTATCATGAAGCTCAAGTTTAATAAGTGTTCATTTGACAAAAACAATAATTCTCAAGTACCTTGGTCATGTGATAGAACATAATCGAAAAAATAAATCCGTAGCAGAATTCCTTCGCCCAACAACAGTAAGCGATATACAAAGATTTATAGGACTAGAAAATAATTACAGAAAATTCATTCCAAGATTTGCTGAACTTGTTCACCCACTTAAAAATCTTACTCAAAAGAAAAAAATGTTTTTTTGACTTCCACAAGTTGAAAGGTCCTTTTCAGGTATAAAGTCATCATTGAAATCCGAGCAAGTACTCTCAACGTTCAGATGATCCTCCTCTTGTTGATCCACACGGTCCCGGAGCCCACCTCCCGTCGCCAACTTGCCGCGTCTGTCGTCACCGCCGTTCTCCTTGCTGCAGGTCCCGTTGTCACCAGACAGACTTCTCCCCCCCAGACTGCCATGTCTTCTCGGCGCACAAACCCCCAGGAGGCCGGCCGCTATCTCGGTCCCTTCCTTCACAACGACACCAGCTGGACTCTCCGTCTGCCGCCCCCTCCTCTTGAATTTTGTCAATCCACACTCCCTTGTAGAGGGGCCCCTGCATACCTTCTTCTCTGGCTTTGCCCACATCTTCTCTTCCTCTTATTTGCTGCACCGCTTCACTACCCTCTTCTCATTCCTTTTCGTCCCAAAAAGGTTTGATTTCACCAAAGGCGCTGATCGGCGGCCCTTTGATCTCCCTGACGTCTCTGGCCACATGAGGGTCGTCAGCCTCCCGGAGGCGTAACGGCTTTGTTAACACCAACCCTTGTTTGCAGAACCACATCTCAACTCTGGCTCTCTTTCCACTCTCAACCAGTGCCGACGCTATTGATTGGTCTCGCTGTCAGAAACAGGGCGGTGGTTATCCACACGATGGCGGCCATATTTCACTGCCTACGATGTTTTTATCTGATATTTTGAATTCTCCTTGTGAACACTCTGTAGCCGCAATGTACAAAGGTTTGTGATCGTTTGTATTGCGCTTTCGCCGCTTCCTTCCACGACGGGGCTGTAGATCGCTGATCTTTACAGTGGATTCGCTCACTTGATCCACGCTCTTCATATCGTGGCCTCCCAGCATGCACTCGTTCTTGTTAGACTTCCAGAGGTGTTCGGGAGAGTTCCTTTATTCTGTCGGTTTCCCATTGTCTTGCTTTAAAAGCTCCCTTTTTCCAAACCCTTCAGACCTGGGCCTCTTCAGTGCCAACACCGCACTGAAACTGTGAACTTCTTAAAGCTGCTGGAGGTGTCGGATCTCGTGGTAGTGTCAACGTCGGTAGAACTCTTTCTAAGCAGCTGTTGGATCTGCATCTCGTCGGGCGAAGGAACGAGGATTATGGGTACACATTCTTGGCGCATCTTTTCAGCTTGCGTTGCAGACGCCGGCGCTGACACATTACGCGCGACTTCCGCGTCACAGACATTGTCGTCGGACTTCCACATAGTGTCCAATGCTCTATCCCGTTCAGTCGGGTCGCCAGCTCCAACTTCGGGGTGCTTCGATCATCTAGCCTTGTCGCACTTCCACGGAGCACCCAGCTCTGTCCCGTCCAGTTGGATCGCCTCTGTAGTCCCTGACAGTCTGACACTGTCGCAGTAGTAAGCCACGCTGTCGCACTGCAGCTCACCAAGATAGTTGTTGTTCTCTTGGAGTATTTCAGTGAGAATCCCAAGGGTTGAATTTTCACACTGTATTTCACCTGGAGGGCACTCTCCTTCCGTCCGCTTGATTTGGTTCAAATCACTCGTACCACAGCCGTTGTCGGAGGCGATCAGCTCGCCCTTCTCCGCTACACAACCAGTCTGGGTCATTTCCTGCTGTCGACACTCTGCGGCTTTCTGGATCACGGGATAATCTTCTAGCGTAGATTCTGGCAGTCCACTTACGACGTCTCCCGACGTGATGGTCTTTGTTGCGATGGTCTTGTCGGGATCTTCATCACCTGAAATCGTCTTTTGTCCCCTCAGACATTGAGTACGTGGGCTATTGGTTGCTGTTATTGTTTTGAAAAGCCATCAGAATTTTCTGCCGGTAGTACATTGAACTTAACTTCGCAAGACATGGTTGTGGCAGAACGTTTGACATTCCGATTATGCTCGAGTCGGCTCAATCGAGATTCCATCCCTTCTTCAAACAATCTAACGTCTTCTCCGAGCTCATCTACTTTCTGGTTTATCAGACTGAACAATTTCTTGAATTTTCAATTTCGAGGTCGGTTGGTTCTTCTATCTCGCGAACTAAGCTGTATCCCACTTCTGATACCAAATTTTACGACTCTTCTCAGCCGTTGATGTTTGTGTGCAAGGTTTCTGAGAAACCAATGTGGGTTTGTTTTGGATACAACTTAGTACTATGGACTTATTCCCAGAGCTTTAAAAAGGATATTAATAACTAGACATAGTGTAGTTCAATGTCCGCCCCGGGTAGATTCCTCCTCGTCCTTCTTTGCACCGTCCTCCTCTTGTTGATCCACACGGTCCCAGAGCCCACCTCCTGTCGCCAACTTGCCGAGTCTGTCGTCTCCGCCGTTCTCCTTGCTGCAGGTCCCCCAGACTGCCATGTCTTCTCGGCGCACAAACCCCCGGCAGGCCGGCCGCTATCTCGCCTCCTTCCTACACGACGACACCAGCTGGACTCTCCGTCTGCCGCCCCCTCCTCTCGAATTTTGTCAATCCACACTCCCTTGTGGAGGGGCTCCTGCATACCTTCTTCTCTGGCTTTGCCCACATCTTCTCTTCCTCTTATTTGCTGCACCGCTTCACTATTAAGAGCTGCATTGCATGACAACTCGAAAGTCAAGTGGTCGACTCTTCTACTTAAATTGAAAAAGAATTACAACAACACTTCACATGACATCACTGTATTTACTCAGTTCTTTTTGCACTTCGGTTATCACCATCAGCCACAGTTTGCTGATGAACCTGCATCAATCAAGGTGGAGAACGCAAGAAACTTGGCAATAATCAGAACCAGAAAACATAGAGACAGTTGGAAGGAAAGACATGACTCAAAGCATCTGGCAATATCATTCAAAGTCGGTGATATTGTCCTTAGAAGAATTCCACTCAAAGATTCGAGATTAATCAAGAGATCTCCAAAGCATGAAGGACCCTTCAAGATTGTGAAGTAATTTTCCAATGTAACCTATGAAGTGCTTGGAATTCACCAAGAGCGCTCTATACGAATATATATTTCTCAATTGATGACATTTATTCCTAGAGAATAAATTCTTTAAAACGGAGATAAATGTCAGGAGTCATCAGAAAAAAAAAGAACTTACCATCATCACAAAAAAAAAAGGCAGAAGAAGAAAACAACAACAAGAAAAAAAAACTAAACAAAGGGAGGAGTTTTTGTTATTTAAATAAATATAGATTATGTTTTGTAAAAAATAGTAATAGTAAAATCTTTTTTTAATAAACTGTATTTAAATGAAATTATGCTAATTAAGTTTAGAAAGTTTTGATATTTTGAATGCATAAGAAAAGACAATAGTAATTTATTAAATTAATACAATGCAAATATAGTCAATACATGATACTATTTAAACCATGTTTTGAAAATAACATTTTGCGTCCTGGGTGGCCCCCGCGCCATAGTTTATTTGTTAATAAAATTAGAAGAAATTGGGCGCGTTTTTTTTCTGCAAGTGATGTACACATTGGAGAATATCTGAGGTTTTATTATATAATATCAGTATTGTACTTATCACGTTGTCTTATAGATATTTGACATAATTTTTTTTGGCACCTAGTTAGATAGTTTTATTTTATCCCACACGAGAACTAAGTTTTCTGCGAGTCCTCCAAGGTGTTGCAGTTTCAACAATCTTCATTTATATTTTGGATGTGACTAATGAAAATGACTTTATTGTTTTGTCAAAATCACATTCTGTGTATATCATATTTTCATATAATCTTCTCAATACCTTATTAATGTAAGCAACAATTCCTCTAATTAGATTTAACAATCGAAACGCCTTTATTGACGACACCTAAGTCAACGGGACAATACATGGGGATAAAAAATAATAAAAAATATATTCAAGTTGATGAGGTCCTTTCAAACAAGATGATCTATATTAAATAAGATCTTTAAAGTGCGATATTGGGAGTATATTTTAGTTCTCGTGCGGTTTCATTTTTCAAAAATGGAAGCTTTATTGTGAAAAATTGGTTTATTATTCAATATTCAAAGTATTGTCCGTCGCTAGCTACTATTCCCCCCCCCCTTTTTTTTATTGGCAATTGACAGAGCCCATCGCGGAAAAAATACCGTCTCGTTGGCCGCTATCCATTCATCGATCCATTTTTTGACTTCATCGTAATTTGAGAAGTGTTGGTCAGCCAGGCCATGTTGCATTGATCGGAAAAGATGATAATCGGAAGGAGGAATGTCTGAGCTATACGGCGGGTGGAATAGGACTTCACATTTGAGCGTTTCTAAGTGCGCTTTAACGGGTGCTACAGCATGTTGCCGAGCTTTATCATCTTTATTCATAATATATTATCACTTTGACGCGTCTATTAGCGTATTGCAGCCGTTTTTTTCGCAATGCTCGGCTCAAACGCATCAATTGTCTTCGGTAGACCTCCCCTGTGATCCTTTCGTTTTGTTTTAGAGGCTCATAATATATCTACTCGCCATGAAAAAAAAACGGTTTGACCGTCGATGATGAGGCACGGCCAGAGTCTCCACTCGTTGCCCGACGTTTTGGATTATCGTAATGGTACCACTTTTTATTGACAGTTACAATTCGATGCAAAATCAACTTTCTTTTTTTTTTACGTTGGAGTAGTTGTTAACACGTGATGAAACGGCGTTCAATGTCTCTTGGCTTCAGTTCATACGGCACCCAATTTCCTACCTTTCGGATCATTCCCATTTCTTTTAAGCTATGAGAAATAGTTGGTTGAGTGACTTCAAGTGTTTGTACGAGTTTCTTTTGCGTTTTTGTTGGATCTTTATCGAGCCTTGCCTCTAATTCTTCATCCTCAAGCTTTGTTGGCGCTCTGGGTCTTTCTTTGTCTCCGAAATAAAAATGGCCTCTTTTAAACCGTGCAAACCACTTCTGACACGTTGGTTCAGCTAGAACATGGTTACCATAAACTTCTGTCTCTCAGCATCTTTTTTCTTCATATTGAAGTAATGAAGTAAAACTCACCGCAAAAATATATTATATGGTACAAAAGTTGATATTTTAGGAACAAACAGAAACTAGTTTTTTTCACACTTCAGAGAAATATCGGTTACTGAAAAAGAGCCTTATGATGACGCTTCAAATTAATGGTCTTGTCATATGAATCAATGGAATAATAAACTAGTAGCGCCATCTCTATCAAAATCGCACAAACTTATTCATATTCTCAATATTATCTCATTCCAGTAAAATTTTACTCAATTAAACGTATCAGTTCTTCATCTCCCTCCCCCACCATCCTTCTCGTTGTATCTACTCCATTGAACGTTATTTCCCGTTGTACGCCTTATTTTTTCTCAATAACTGACAACGCCATTACACAATGCATGCACAGTACAGTAATTTATTTGATATATATACTCTATATAATAGTTTACTAATATTATCTGTGTATATTTGTTTGGAATTATTATCAAAAATGCCTGTATTAATTATGCTTTGGAATTATAGATATTTTTTTTTAAATAATTTCCTACATCATATTAATTTCTCTAATGATCATCTATTATATATATATATAATATTACATATAATACTAGCCCACTGGACCCGGCTTCGCCCGGGTATTGTTCGAGTGGGGTTTACTCATGAATGAATAGAGCCCCCAACTGTTTTAAAACTTATAGTAATGATTTTTTTTTTCTTTCAGCACAATGGAGATGAACTGCAAATAAGCAAAATTGAAAATGCTGGTAAAAAGAATCTGAAATATAAGATCAATTTCACAAACACATCTAATGAATAGAGTGCTGTTTTGGAGGAGTGGTCTAAACTGTTGATTTTTAAAAACCACGACCCGGGATCATCGAATCCAGCTTTGGGCACTTTGTTCCCCAATGGCCCCTGATTCTTGAAAAGGTCCAACTCCTCCAGTGAGTGCAAGTAACCAAACTGGGCTTTGGTATCTAAAAATGAAAAAAAAAAATCTAATGATTAGTGTGAATTAAGGAAAATGGTCCTCGCAAACTTAAAATTTCACTTTCTCCACTTCACTTTCGGCTGTTCAAGAAGAAAGAGCCAGATTAAACATTTTAAGGGCACCTAATCCGGCACTTACATCTCTAAATAGTTAATCAACTTTTATAAATGTAATATATCTGCAATACTGAAATACCCGGACTTGGATGAATTTCTTATTATATTATTGTTGGCAGTTTTAGAAAAGTGTGGAAAATTGTTTCAGTAACAGCATTGTTACCTCATTAAGACAAAATTACTGAAGGTATTCAGTACTTTTGTCTGAAGATGGTAACAATGCTGTTACTGAAACCACACATAATTTATTTATTTGTATTTGGTCTTGCTTCCTTGTGATTCTTATCTATATTTCAAAATATACCTCAATTTTTTTTACCTGAAAATATATATTTCCAAGACCTTAAATAAAAGTAAAATGTCAAATGAGTTATTAATCAACCCTATATAAAGCAGGGTTATGGGTCAGAATGATGTGAAAATAAGGCCAACAATTGAAATATATTTTTAAAAAAATAAATTTTGAATCCTAGCCTTACACAGGACATAAATTTTGCTACCAGCTACATGTGTTCGTTTCTACTATGTGGGGTTTCCACATGATGGATCTGTAGATACATTATAATCTCTCCAGAGCTTAAGATAGCAAACAGTACTTTCACAATACATAACTATCAATGCCAAAAGCCAGAGTTACGATAGCATGTTGCAGTGTAATGTTGACTTGCAGGATGGGAAAAAAGCAATATTATTTACAAATACTTTATTTTGAAAAGTATTATAAAACGTTAAAAATATAATCTTACATTTCAAAGGCATGAAAAAAAGCTATCTTGATTTGAATAAATTTAGTCTAAAAACAAACAGCATGTAAAAGTATGCACAAATCGAAATCATTTATTAGCTCTAACAGTGCTGCCCCCAGCGGTAAAAGACGAGATAACGCTTCACGGGTTGGTAATTGTTTTTCAATAGTACTGTTACGTAGAAATAAAAGCACATACCAGATGGAGAGAGAATGTCTAGAGCGTTTAAGAATCATGTAGAAAAGCGGAAGACAACTGATTGGCCAATCTACAGCTATTGCGCAACGCTCGGTGCTGGCGGCTTTCTGATTGGCTGACCAACCGTGACCGTTCTGGAAAGATCTACTCCGGGATATATAGGGATGAGAAACTCATACCAGGGAGAAGAAAGATAAAAGAAGTCGAAGAACGAAGCTACGTGTGTACTCCAGGCAAGCTGCTGTCTCAAGAGGTTGGACTGCTGCTTACCGCCGACGCCGGTGTGCTTCTTGGAAGATTCTAGAAGGTTCTACGAACTTCTGCCTCCTGTTCTGCTCCTGCTTTCCTTCACCGTGCTGCAGTTGGTGAGTTTGTAACTGCTGTTTTCTTTATTGTTGTTTTATTTTTGCACTCTTCTGTAATTATTTTATTGATTAGGCTTAAATAAAGTCCTAACGATCCTTTGTACTCACGGAAGTTATTCTTTGTTAACCAACAACGCAACAATTTGGTGTCAGAAGTGGGGTCTTTAGGTGAAGCCTAAATAATATATGGTACTTACCCGAAAAATGGAAGAAATATTGAAAGCAATCCAAGCTATGCAGCTCAAAACCAGGCTTTGCAAGCTCAAAATCAGGAAACTCGTGAAGCTATTCAAGCTCAAAATAAAGAAACTCGTGAATCTCTAAACGAGGCTCTTCAAGCTCAAAACCAAGCTCTTCAAGCTCAGAACAAAAAAACTCGGGAAGCTATTCAAGCTCAAAACCAAGCTCTTCAAGCTCAAAACCAAGCTCTTCAAGCTCAAATTCAAGAGCTAAAAGAAAGCTTAGGGCTTAAGTTCAAATGCTTAGAAGATGAAATCTCAGCTGTAAAAGAAGACATTTCCTCTGTAAAAGAAGAAATGGAAGAAGAGATGGCTTTCTTAAAAGACAGTCTTGCTGATGTGGAAACGGGCCATCCAAGAACTCCAGTTTTACAGCAAGAAAATAACAATTCGGGAAGGCCTCTTGTCAAAGTTCCTACCTTTGATGGACAATCATCATGGACCTCCTTCAAAACCCAGTTCGATGTGGTTGCCCAAGCTAACGGATGGAACGTTAGAGATGAGGCAAGCTTTTTGGCTGCTGCACTTCGTGGACCTGCAGTTGAAGTTCTCCAGACGATTCCGGAACAACTTCGCCTAGACTTCAACGCCCTGATTTATGCGTTGGAGTCCCGATATGGAGAAGAATATTACTAACAACTTCATGTAGTGAAGTTCAAGAATAGACTACAAGATGAGAAAGAAAGTTTGCAGGATTTGGCCAACGACAGCCGACGCCTTGCAAGATTAACCTTTCCAACGTGCCCGTCTGAAACACAAGACTTTATGGCCCAACAACAGTTTATTGATGCCATCGGAGACCCTGAGACCAAAATATTTGCCAGACTTTCAAGTGCGACTACTCTACAAGAAACCCTTGTCCAAGCCATGAAGCATGAAGCTGCCCAACAAGCCTCAATGGGAAGTTACCGCGTGGCTAGACAAGTTAAATTGGATAATCTAGAAAGAGAAAAGGGTCGCTTCTGGACCTGTCGAGCCCATGATCACATGTCTCCAACTTGCCCCCGAAAAGTAAAACAGCGCAGTAATACAGGTTGCTGGAAATGTAGAAAATATGGCCACATAAGGAAAACCTGTCCAGATAACTCTAAGGATAAGCCTGAAATAAAAAGGGATCGCTGCTGGACTTGTGGAGCCCATGATCACGTTTCTCCAACTTGCCCCAGAAAAGTAAAACAACGCAGTGATACCGACTGCTGGAGATGTGGACAATATGGCCACATGAGAAGAAACTGTCCGGAAAATTCTGAAACCACCACAGCCCCTAGAAAGAACCATGGGAGACGGAATTATAATGCTGATGCCTTATCAAGAAGGCCATGTGTTCCACAAGAAGGCCATGTGTGTCCAAGTGGACATTGCTCTCGTGCTGAAGACATATTTTGCGTAAGGCATGTTACAGTGCAAGAAAGCAATGACGTGGAAGAGCAACACTGGACTGGCCAAGATTTAAGAAAAGCTCAACGTCAAGACCGAGATCTCTTGTCAGTGATAAATTGGAAGGAATCAGGTAAAAGACCATCCTGGGAAGACAGTCCTAAAACCAAAAGTCTCTGGCGCCTCTGGAATTCTTTGACCCTACTAGATGGTGTCTTATACAGAAAATGGGAGAGCGAGGATGGAAAGCATGAAATCTGGAAGTTGGTGTTACACAGAACTCATGTACCTTTGGCTCTCCAGGAGATGCATAGCAGTCCCACGGGAGATCACTTCGGCATCAGAAAAACATTGGCCAAAGTTAGAGAAAGATTTTGTTGGCCAGGAAGTCAAACTAATGTTGAAAAATGGTGCAGAAACTGTACACGATGTTCAGTGAGAAAGGGACCGACACCAAGATCCAAAAAAGGTGAAGATCTACAATGTAGGTGCCTCATTTGAAAGGATGCTGACCGTTCACCAGTGGGCAGGAGGAAAGCTTCACTTTTCCAGTAAGAAAATGAAAGACAGGTACAACGTCAAGACTTCCAACAATACTTTTAAAGAGGGTGAAATGTTTTGGCTCCATAATCCTCAACGGAAGAAAGGACTTTCTCCTAAACTTTAGTACCAGTGTGAAGGACCTTACAATATCATCAAGTGCCTCAATGATGTTATCTTTCGGATTCAGAAGACCCCGACGTCTAAACCCAAAGTGTTGTACTACAACCGGTTGGCACCCTTCAGGGGTACTATTCCAGTACAATGGACTGTTCGGGACGATCAGTCCTAAGGAGGGGGCAGTTTTACGTAGAAATAAAAGCACATTCCAGATGGAGAGAGAATGTTCTAGAGCGGTTAAGAATCATGTAGAAAAGCGGAAGACAACTGATTGGCCAATCTACAGCTATTGCGCAACGCTCGGTGCTGGCGGCTTTCTGATTGGCTGACCAACCGTGACCGTTCTGGAAAGATCTACTCCGGGATATATAGGGATGAGAAACTCAGGCCAGGGAGAAGAAAGATAAAAGAAGTCGAAGAACGAAGCTACGTGGTGTACTCCAAGTAAGCTGCTCTCTCAAGAGGTCGGACTGCTGCTTACCGCCGACGCCGGTGTGCTTCTTGGAAGATTCTAGAAGGTTCTACGAACTTCTGTCTCCTTTTCTGCTCCTGCTTTCCCTCACCGTGCTGCAGTTTTCTTTATTGTTGTTTTATTTTTGCACTCTTCTGTAATTATTTTATTGATTAGGCTTAAATAAATTCCTAAATATCCTTTGTACTCACGGAAGTCATTCTTTGTTAACCAGCAACGCAACAGTACATTAACTTAACAACATTCCATGTCTTGCTAACACAAATTTTAAAAATAATATGCCTAAAAATAATGCAATTCTAAAAATCATACATGAAGCGTTTATTAAAATAAATGGGAGCGAAATGGTGTTCAATTTTTTTTGACTGACTAAAAAAATCAAATGGAAGATTTTAAAAAAGTATAGTTTGCAGAAAAATCTGCACAATAAATATGAGTAGAACATATTCTGGCTCCTTCATTGGTCAGATTGCTGATTGTATATTTCTTTATTTTTATATGAATATATTTCCATCTATATATCTGTGGCGACCGCACTTTGTTTCAGCGAACTGGGACAAAGCTTCAAAACACATACGGGCAGAAAAATGGCGGCCCCACTATGCCTCGGCAAGCACGTGTTGGGAGAACACGTCACTAAGTATGCGCGGGCATCATCCGGAACTTTCTAGCGACTGGCGCTTCCGACACTTGATCTGGCACTCACGCGGTAAACATCTAGGCTAACTCCGGCGGCCGTTACTTCAACCGTTGCTTCTTTTCTATTTTTATATTTCTGGCTTCAAATAAATTAATTTCAATTATAATTTCAGCAGCAGCCTTTCCACAAGCCACACCAACACATCACGCAACAATTATCCTACAAAATTGGTGAGCCGGACGACTCGAAGGAAGAATTAACGGCCAACGTCAAGGGAAAATCCTGGAAGCTCAAACATTCACGATGGAACTCACCCCATCTCAAATATCAAAATTGATTTTTCGAGCTCCACTCTTCTTGCCAAACGACATTCCATTGTGGCTCAACCAACTGGAAGCTGCCTTTAATTTTGCAAACATCGCCAGCGACGACAATTTCAAGTATAACACAATAATCGTTGATTTAAATAGACAAGCTCTCATCTGCGTCTACGACATTGTAGATAACCTACCAGTTTGAGGAAAATATGCGGCGCTCAAAGAACGACTTCTCCTACGATTTGGCCGGTCACGCCAGGTACGAACAGCTCAAGTCTCAGAAACTAAGCCCATTGCTGATCAGAGACCCTCGATTATCCTGGTCGAATTGTCCAAACCACCTCCATCTCAGCACTGTGATCCCTGTACTCCCACCTCCAATAGTCTCCAACACATGGAGTAGACGGATTTACCCCGTGACATGAATGTCACAACAACTGCCCCGGTGACTACAGTCCAGAACGTTGAAGACACCAACTCAAGCTCCAACTTTTCTTCTCCCTCCAGCTCTCTGAGTGACTCTTCATCCCTGGACTCCTCTTCGTTCTGCTCCAACCCTCCTTCAAACACCATCTCGCGCCCCCCTGAAACTGTTTTCTCCACCCCAGTGCACAGTGACAACCCCTTGCCCCAGCAGCCGCCGTCTCATGAAGAGTCCTTGCTTCCATCCTGCGAGCAGAAACATTCATTCTTCCTAGAAGAAACCAATAACGCTGCTGCAACGACTCCTTTCCACTTGCAGCCCGTCCAAACTTCGGTACCACAACCTCTCCAACCTCAAAATACTCTCCAACAGTCATTACCTACTATTGAATCAAGAGTCACTACTGCCCCAATACCAATAGCTCCACCGTTACTCGCGGCGACTACACCCATCGCTGAGCAACCCATCGTGTCCCTGCAAGCTAACAAGATGGTCGCCACCCATTAAATCCGGACAACATTTAAAAAGGACAGGTGCCTCCCTCAAGCCCCCAAGACCAGATGCCAACCCAACAAGGCACCCTACCAAGAGTTCCCTCTACGACTACATAGGATCTTTAAAGATCCTACTGGAGGGGGAGTAGTGTGGCGACTGCACTTTGCTTCAGCGAACTGGGACAAAGCTTCAAAACACATACGGGCAGAAAAATGGCGGCCTCACTATGCCTCGGCAAGCTCGTGTTGGGAGAATACGTCACTACACATGCGCGGGCGTCATCCGGAACTTTCTAGCGACTGGCGCTTCCGACACTTGATCTGGCACTCACGCGGTAAACATCTAGGCTAACTCCGGCGGCCGTTACTTCAACCGTTGCTTCTTTTCTATTTTTTCATATTTCTGGCTTTAAATAAATTAATTTTAATTATAATTTTATCAGCAGCCTTACCACAAGCCACACCAACACATCACGCAACAATCATCCTACATATCTAAATACATATATTAAAAAATATGGTTGTACCATATATATAAATGAGCAGTTATATATTGTGAAGCATATAAATATAAACCCTACCTGAACAAATGACAGCAATAAAAATTTGAGCCTACCCTTAAAAGAAAATCAGTTACTGAAAATACATAGCTGCTGCTTATACAATATAAACGCTATTAGAGCATAAACAAATTGCATGGAACAAACATATAGTAAAATATATGTAACAAGTTATATAGAAAAAACTACCTTATTTTTCAATAAATATACTTTTTACAACTTCAATAAAATTTATCCTTACTCTAAAATTAAGAAAGAAAAAAATAGAATACTGTTCTAAATATCAATTTCTCTTAAAATGGGAATATTTCTTATGAAAATCAAATAGTAAACCTTAGCGTGAAAATGTAGATCGTTATATTTACACTAATTAAAATTGAACATAGCAAAAATTGCATCGTCACAAAATATATATGAATAAGCTGCGAAATAAATATTTCCAATTAATTTAATTTTAAAAATATTACTAAATAACTAATATTACCAAATAACTAAATAAAATCTTACCTTCTGAAAAGGAAAAAAAAAAAGTTATTCGAAATGCAATTTTTGCACTTTTAGCCTAAATGCTAAACCAAAACCTTAGCTACCATCGCGCGAAATTTCACAATCCAGTTTTAATTAACCCAAGTTCCGGGGGGATATAAATTTGATGACGATCCATTAATATTATTCACAAAGAGTTTAAATAAATATTTAATCTTATCTTTCAAAAATACTCATCGTGTAAACAAACTAAAATTCATCGTCAAACAAACAATGTGTAAATTTATTAACCAATCAAATTCAATTATCGTCGCGACCAGTGCGGCGCCAAGCGGTAAAAGGCTGGAACTATGGCTTTTTGGTCTTACAATAAAAAAAAAAGCACATTAACCTTTTTTGTTTTTTGAATAGCCTATATGTTAAACAAAATCTTCATCCACCTACATGCGAAATTTCATAATGATTGATTCTGTAGATTTTGTGCAACGCGATAACAAACATCGATTTTGTATTTCATTTTTATAGATCTAAGGATAAACATATTTAAGTTAATTATAATAGACACTTTATTTTAGTAGCAAGACTCAGAACAAACACTATAAAGGAATGACAATACATCCAGATGGCACAAGCACCTATAGGACATGCAACAATTGTCCTGGTGAATAACTAACACCTACCCACATATTCTCATGCCCAACAATGGCCGCAGCCTTGAAGAAAATTGACATGGACCCAGAGCAGCAGATTTTCACACTCAAGATAGTGGACATTGCTGATGCTATGATAGAGATGCATGGAGACATCTGAGGCTCTTCATTGGACACGACAACAACAAAAACAACTTTATTTTAGACAATTCACACAGGTTCTACTGTTCATACCGTGTTGAAGAAATATATGGGAGAACCTAGTTCATCAGTGGTAAACCCTCCCAGAGGTTAAACCAGTTTTATCTTCCAGATCGTGGTAGTTCTTCTTGGAAAAAGAGGGAGTATAGATACGTCAGATAATGAAACTGCAAAATGCACACAAATTTTCATATATGGATGCAGCGAGCCATGCTCTGCCGTAAATAAACCAAGCTAGGCCCGCCATGCAACATTTTGAATATCAGTAGGTTGAACAAGATTTTCACGATACTCTACTTATATCATCAATAACATTAATATTGTAGCAGATTATTAATTTATATATTTTTGAATTTTAATAAACTGCAGAATTATTTCATTGCCTATCTGCCATTTTATTAGTTTTAATTGGGTATCACATTGAATAAATTGCCGTGTTTTCCTAAAGTTTGTCTTTTATAATTTCTACGTGAAATTTTGGTGAAGATGCTGTATAGATTAGGGAAAGCAAACTGAAGAACGCCGAGCAGACCTTTAGGCCATGAATGCGGTGAACTACATTTGCCGCGACTGACTTCAGGATTCCACCGTTGTGTAAAAGTCAAGACTTCCCTCCAAGATGACGATGTCCCTATAGACGGTATAACTATAAAATCGTTTTTCACGCCGCATGAAATAGGACGAAAAGCTACTAAGAACAGACTTCCAAGACTCCGAGGGAATCCTTAACAAAACCAAGTAATTTCGATGTGAGTAGCAACAAGATTTTCAAGATGTGGGTCATAGCTCCCATAGGGAAGGAGCTACGTAGCAGAATATTTATTATTTAATGAAAATATTATAAATTTTGATATTTTGGTATTTTTATACATTGTGAAATTTTCTCATTGCTTCTCTGCTATTTTATTAGTTTTTTAATTCATTAATCAACCAGGCGCGATATAGAAATATTTTTTTGGTTTTAATTTGGTTTTACCTTAAATAAATTGCCGTGTCATCCTGAGGTTTGTCTTTCCTAATTTCTACGTGACAACATCAACAAGTGATTCAAAGTTGTACGACGGCTTCAAGAGTGTAATAGAAATTAGTCAGAGAGGCGACACCCATCTAGCTACCACCACAAAGAGCCCCTATTGAACTGTTTTAAGAATCCAAACCAATGATTACTCTCTTTAATTGTATATAGGGTATCAATTATATATATACTATCATATATTGGTTATATTGAAATACACGTATATATTTTGTATATATTTGCGCTGCCTCTTTAGAATTAAAAAACGCGCGTTGATACAATCTGAAAAGTTTGTCTAGTGTAGTTGGAAGATAACTTTCTCTCTCTCCTGACGAGACAAATATTATAAGTTCAATGGTGGGAAGGAAATGTTTCCAAGAAGGCGGTACAATGGAGAATACATATTTAAATGTAATTAGTGAACTTGGCCTTCAATACAACGTCGACCTTGGATGACTCAAATTTCAACTTCCTGGTAGAGGAGTCCTGACTGTCCCTCTCCAGGTACTGGCTGTCTCTCTTCTCCTATCTCTTAGAGCCTGCTCTTTTTGCCTTCATGCTTACCAAGCAATGATAAAATAATACTCAGACCGGTTAGTCTGATAAATGGAAGCCTGACGTGACCCTGGTCGCGTACTTTCTGCTGCCTTTATAGGGTATATTTCTCTTGTCTTTTTTCTTTCTGCAGACCATTTTCATACTCCATTGCCTTTCATTTAAGTTGGTCGATTTTTTTTAAAGAATAAATTGACACTTTTTTGCGGATTAAAATTCGATTAACTAAATAGTAGGGGTGCTTATATATGGAAACAACTAGAATATTCGCTAAAAATGCGAGCAAACAATTGAATGCGAAATATTTATCTACCTAAATAACCTTTAGCTGATTGAATGGAGTTCTTAGTTGCTTTTAGGTAATATCAATACACTTTATGCTCTTATTGTATTACTATTTTACACCTACTGTGTATAAATGTGAATTATATACTCACTGTGGGTATATGTGCTTTATACTTGTTGTAGATTACTTTGTACTACTTTCTATATATGCTTTTACTTACTGTAGATGTACTTTGTGCTTACTCTGTCTAAATGTGCTTTATATTTACTGTAGCTATACAATAATATTTTATATTCTGTAGATGGGTACTTTACGCGCACTGCATATGTATTTTGAACAAAGGCATTAACTTCACTTTCGAATAAAGGATAATACTTCGGTTATTAATTTTCGATTTAAGAGTTAGAGCATTTCGATATATTTATTTGATCGTATATTTAATTGTTTATATACTTAGCACAACATTATAAAAGTAAGAAATGCTTGAAGGCAAAAGATTATATATATCTAATATTATATATTTAATAATTAAATACCATTCTTAGTTCTTCATATTAAAACATTCTTCTTTGTTCTTCATGATTTTTAATGATGTTCCTTTTTTTCACAGACATTATACATTCAATATCCTCCCTGTCTTCAAAAAGGGGCATCATTCAACTTAATTCCAATGTTTTGTAGATGGTTGTTCAACACAGCTCTGCTTGAGTTCTTTGTCCTGATGTCTGCAGGATTATCTTCTATGCTGATGTATTTGAGAGCAATGATGTTATCATTGAAGTCATTTTTGATATAATGGTATTTTCTGTTGATATGTCTACTTCTTTTGGAGTGCATAGGATTTTT
The DNA here is from genome assembly GCA_030710605.1 of Cordylochernes scorpioides. Taxonomy (NCBI): domain Eukaryota; kingdom Metazoa; phylum Arthropoda; class Arachnida; order Pseudoscorpiones; family Chernetidae; genus Cordylochernes; species Cordylochernes scorpioides. The sequence goes on from CP092864.1 coordinate 99,567,569, forward strand.
GATTCAAATTATCAATGATTGGGAGTCAGTGTTGACCTCAATTGGTTGTTCAATCAGTTTATTTTGTCAAAGTTCTTCTAATAAGCTTGCAAACCATTTTCCATCACAAATTCCATTACAAAGTGAGAAAGGTTTAGCTTCCATTGTAGATAGTGCAGTTAGCATTTGTTTTCCACTTTTCCAGATAATTGGAGTGTTTCCAATCCTTATGAAATATCCTCCAAATGATTTAGCATTCTGAGTGGGTGTTCCAGTTGGCATCAGATATTATGTTCAGTTTTCCTGCTTCAGAATCAATTTCTAAGCAAATTTCTTTTGTTCCATATAGGTATCTGAAAATTATTTTCATACCTTTCCAGTGGATTTCTCTTGGATCATTAGAGTATTGAGATAGATTGCTCAGTATAAAACTTATATCAGTTCTGGTTCCAGTTGATAAGTACATCATTCATAATTTTCAAAGTTTTCCTGGTGTTTTAACAGGTTTGCTATCCAACATGTTGAAGTTTCCTAAAATATTCTTTATACAAGGTATGTCGCATAAGTTCCCGGACTGGGTCCATAAAAAATAAATAAATGAAAAATTTAAATATATCTGACTGTTTATTATAGAAAAATATCTGGCAACACGGTGGTACCAATATCGAGACGGTACGTGCGCGCGCCCAAGGTCATTCTAATTTATTTGAAGGCCACACCTAGCGCTGCGGCGATTTTACGATGGAACAAAAATTGAAGCAGAGGATTTGCATAGAATTCGTGTGAAACTTCAAATATCAGCAACCGAAGATTTTGAAATGCTTAATAAAGCATTCTCCAATAACGCCCCAAAGAGAACAACTGTTTTTAAATGACATTCTAGATTTAAAGCTGGCAGAATTTCCATTGAATATGATCCTCGTCAAGTATGCCCAAAATTTCAAAGGACTGATGAAAATGTGCAAAAAAAATAACCGATTTGATAAAAGAAAATCCTCGAACCACTTTGCTGGAGCTAGAGCAAGACCCAGGCATCTCTATAACAACGATTGGAAGGATCTTAACCGAATATTTGAAGCTCAAAAAGACTCCTGCAAAATTCATCCCAAGATACCTCACTAATGAGTGAAAACTGTGTTGGCTTGCAACCTGTGAGGACATGTTGGAAATGACAAGAACGGATCCGGAATGGAAAGACAAGATAATCACAGGCGACGAGACCAAGGGTCAATCTGCCAAGTGGAGAGGTCAGGGTGAGCCTAGACCCAAAAAATCCAGATAATTGAAATCCAGAAACAAGGTGTTGCTGGTCGCTTTTTTGAATAACAAGGGCATTGTTCATCACGAGTATCTTCCTGCAGGCCAAACAGTTATTAAGGAAATGTATTTGGGCATTCTTCGCCGTTTAAGGGAAGCGATTCGAAAAAAAAGGCCAGAAAAATGGGCTAATGGTGACTGGATCCTCCACCATGAAATATTTAATTGGCTTCGCGTCTTCTGTCTCTATCCAATGTTTTGCCAAATTGGTTCTACCTAATCTTGACGAAAACAGATCTCCATACCTTTCTAAAACTTGTTTTAACTCCTTTGTTCCTTTGGTGAAATATTTTCGTTTATTTGGAATCTAGGTTCTTCGTTCTCTTCTACCTCTCTTTCTTGACTCACATTTATTTTCGCTGGACTACTTCCAAAAGCCAATGTTTGGTTTTTAATTATTTTTAACGGTCGAGGATACGGATTAGTTATCCAGATATGTGTTTCCCTATTCATAACATTGATCAAGCTTCTTGATAGACAAAGTCCATTTCTTTGAAACATTTTGCTGCTCTCCTCGATAATATATTCCCCATCCTGTTTATACCAATGCCTTGATAAATTTAATGGAACATTCCGGTACAATGGAATCCTTGGCACTCTTTATTTTCAACATTTCAAAATTGCTTTCGTCATGATTATTTATCAAATCGTATTTTATAGTTTCTTGCTTACAATCTATTTTCGCGTTCATTTTCTTAAGGAAATCTCTTTCAAGAATTAATTCCGTAAATGCGTTTTCAATATCACAAATTTGTGTGATAATGCTTTGTCATCAATTTTTATATTTAAAAATATACTTCCTACCATGTCTAATTTTTTTCCATCGGGTCCTGCACAATTTTTTGCGAGTTTACTTATACCATGGCCTGTATCGAGGGCCGTTCTGAGGTCGACCACTGAGAGGTCAGCGCCTGTATCAACCAAAGCTTCAAAAGTCCCTATCTTGTCCACATTAATTTTATTTGTATTTAGGGTCCAACTTATTAATTCCGTTTATGGTCGACTTGCTTTGATTGACAGATTCAGGCTCTACGCCTAGTTTAAATCTTCCAACACGGAATACCTATTCCGGGTAGGAATATTTGTCTGTGTTATGACATACATCAGAATAAAGCCGAGGTTCTGATTACTCTGATATTTCATTCATTTGAAATTTCTCTTCGACCTTCTCTTGGGTAGCTGTTGGATCCTCTTCTAGGATTCTTATGAACTTGACCCTACAATAACGGGCCACGTGCCCTGGCTTGTTACACTTGAAGCAGATTGGACTTCCATCTTCCGTCCTATTTCTGCTCACTTCTTGACTTAATTATAGGTGTTTCTCTTAAGGTTTGGTTTCGGCACAAAGTTTAGATTATAAGGATGTCTAGGGGTAGAGGGCTGGGGAAAGTTGTTTCGATACTGCCTGGGAGTAGGAGGGGGAGTCGTTCTTGTAATTATTGGAAACAGGGGCTTGAGGCCTGTAAGTGGTCTGGTTTTTTCGTGTGGCAGTCGGCGGCACGTACCTCGATTGTTGTTGGGGTCTAGAATAGCGTGGGGCGTTTTATAGTTTTTTTTATTTTCCACACGTTCCCGATACTTCTTTTCAAAAGAATCCATTTTCTTGCAACGAAAAGGAGTTCGTCGGTCGTTTTAGGAGGGTTCAGGTAGAGCGCGAATGAGTACTCTTTTTCAGTACTCCAATAACATCTTCGATTTTTGTTTCTTCTTCCATTGCGGGGTCAACCTTGTTGCACAACACTAGGATGTCTTCCGCGAACCTAATTTCTGGTTCATTCCAGTGTTGCATTCTGTTGAGCTTCATTCTAAGTTCTTCTTTATTCGCGTCCAGAGAGAAATACTGAATGAGGCGGATTTTAATATTTTCCCAGCTCGTGAAACTAGCTTTGTGTAAATTCAACCAGGGTTTAGCGCTTCCGGTCATTGAGGTTCAAAGCAACTGGTTCGAAACCAGCATCTCTACCAATTGTTGCACCAAGTTGCATCTTTGCAGGGTCGTCGACTGTATGTGGCACATTGTCGAGAATGTCAACGGCGAAAAGGTTCTACCAAACGTCCACCAGGGCTACTTGTGCCAATTCCGCCGGTTGCACAACCTTCTCAGAAAATAGGAATAGATTTGTTAGGAAGATTCCCTACCTCGAACGATGGCAATAAATGGACCGTGGTCGCGACTGACTATCTAATAAGGTATGCTATGACCAAAGCCATACCAAATGGAAGTTCTTAGAAGTTGGAAAATATATAGTAGAAGACGTGATCCTCAAACATATAAAATGAAAGGATTTAAAAGCACGAATGTTTCTTTTATACATAATACAAACTTCTACTGCCCTTACATAGTTTTCTTGAAAACCAATTCTGAGATTTCATCCTTCAGTGCTGCGTATATAAGCAGAATCGTCCAATACAGTATTAGAGCTCTGAGAAGCGGTCTGGTGGATTAAATTGGCGAAACCGCTGGGAGGGTTCACCACTGATGAGCCAAGCCCTCCCAATATATTTTTTCATCGCAGTAAATTTTATATTACTTACTTGATTTATCATTATTTTTATCCATTTAACTTAGTTTACTTCTATTTCTTTTTATACCTTAAACTAATTAACTATTTAAAGTCATCTAATAAATTATTATTTTATTCTACCCAAACGACTCGTCACCTTCTTTACTGTGACAATATATTACATGAAAGTATTGGGCGATAGCAGCTAGGGAGGGGGAGTAAACGGTAATTAATATGTTATATATGCACAAAAGAGCGCTTAAATAAGTAATATTAGATTACAGAAGTCGTTAGGTTTTGTTTTACTTTCCGCCTCACCGCGACAAATGGCCGGATAACGTCAGATAATATATCCCCGCTCATGCACGAGGTGTGTTCAAAGAGTATCGCGACTTTTGAATTTTCGCTGGTTAGGTATATTCGAATTTCGATCTTTTTGTGGCTTTATGTTGGTACTCATGTCTCTCACTTATGCCGACAAGCTCGGCCATTTTGAATGTTCACTTAATTGTTGACAGCTGCTTTGCTTGCAGGTGTTTTGGATCGTCTTCGATTTTTACCTATTAAAAAAAATGGATCAAAGAACCTGTATCAAATATTGTGTGAAAAACAAAATTAAGTGCGCGGATGCATTCTGAATGTTGACTGTGGCATACGGAGAAGCTACCTGGGACCGAAGCATCGTTAATCGGTGGTACAAAATGTTCTCAGAAGGCCGAGAAGATGTGAACGACGAAGAGCGCACGGACGCCCGAGCACTTCAACAACAGACGAAAAAATTAATGAAGTGGAGAAAATGATATTGGCCAATCGTCGAATCACCATTAGAGAAGTTGCTGAGGACCTAAACATATCGATTGGCTCGTGCCATTCGATCTTTATCAATGATTTGGGCATGAGACGGGTCGCCGTGAAATTCGTACCAAAATTGCTCAATTGCGATGAGATGTTGGACTCTGTCCGCGACGACCCAAATTTGCTTCAGAGGGTCATAATTGGTGACGAAGCGTAGGTTTATGGTTATGACGTGGAAACCAAACCAGCTGCCGCACGAACCAAGACAAAAAAAGCGCGCCAAGTTCGGTCGAATGTGAAAGTTTTGCTGACAGTTTTCTTCGATTGCAGGGGCGTGCTGCATCAGGAGTTCTTGCCACAGGGTAGAACGGTTAATAAAGAATATAACCTGCAAGTTATGCGCAATTTGCGCGAAGCAATCTGCCAGAAACCCCCGGAATTGTGGAAGAACAAAAATTGGCTTTTGCACCACGATAACGCCCCTGCTCACACATCGTTGCTTGTGCGCGACTTTTTGGCCAAAAACAACACACCAATGATGCCGCAGCCACCGTATTCCCCAGATCTGGCCCCCTGTGACTTTTTCTTGTTCCCTAAACTGAAGAGGCCCATGAAAGTACGGCGTTACGCTACGCATGAAAGATAAAGACGGCATCGAAGGAGGAGCTGAAAAAGATTTTTAAAAATGATTTTTGAAGTGCTTCGAAGATTGGAAAACCCGTTGGCACAAGTGTATAATTTGTATAATTTTGAATAGAACCACACCTTTTATCTTTTTAAGCATTATTTTACTTTGCATAATTAGTTCTCAGTATATCTCTTTCCATATATTACTTTTAAACCTTTGCATTTGTTGAACCATTGACACCATAACAAAATTAAGATTACATTCCAAATGTAAAACAGTCGGCCAAGAAAACAACAACAAATTAATATATATATATTTTAATATATTTTAATAATTAATAACATTATTATTTATTAAAAATTAGCAAAACTTCGTCATATTTTTCAATTTTTATATTACAATTTTTACCCCCATTACTTATTTCCTATGTAAATATCTGAAAGCACGACCTCCGGCGGTCGATTTAACAGAGTGATTTTTCTATAAATTATAATTTTAAAATAAAATATAATATATATAATGGAAATATGATAAACAATGTTAAATAGAGTTAATTTTTATTAATTATTGAGAATGTGAGAAATAGATGTAATATCATTTTGTTGTTGTTTTCTTGGCCGACTGTTTTATATATGGTGTGTATTTTAAAATTGTCTGAAGGATAGAAATGTATTGGCTAATTTACATATATTTAAGTGTATAAGGTAGAATTATGATATAAAAGTTGATTGGGAGAAAATGGTTTAATTTACCCAAAGCAATAACGCGCCGTCTATACATATAAAATGAAAGGATTTGAAAGCACAAATGTTTCTTTTATACCTAATACAATCTTCTAATGTCCTTACTGCGATGAAAAAATACTGTAACGTAGAAATAAAGTATTTGTATAGCGTATTATTAGCGTATTTATTGATGACGTCAGCACGACTAGTCGACAATTATCAACAACTCAACAAAACTATCTACAGCTAGAGAATCTTGAACAAGCAAGCAAAGAAATATTTCGATCATTATTTTACATAAACAGAGTAATATATATTCATATAATCTGTTGGATATTTTCATTGAATAATTGAATTAGATTAATTAATAAATTATTTCTTCGCCACAATATATTGGGAGGGCTTGGCTCATCAGTGGTGAATCCTCTTGGCGGTTTCGCCAATTTAATCCACCAGACCGCTTCTCAGAGCTCTAATACTGTATTAGACGATTCTGCTTGTATACGCAGCACTGAAGGATGGAATCTCAGAAATGGTTTTCAAGAAAACTATGGACATTCTGAGATTCCACCCTACAGTGCTGCGTATATGCGTCTAATGCAGTATTAGAACTCTGAGAAGCGGTCTGGTGGATTAAATTGGCGAAACCGCTGAAAGAGTTCACCAGTGATGAGCAAAGCCCTCCCAATATATTTTTTCATCGCAGTAAGGACAGTAGAAGTTTGTATTATGTATAAAAGAAACATTCCTGCTTTTAAATCCTTTCATTTTATATGTATAAATGGCGCGTTTTTGCTTTGTGTTAATTTATGCCTAACTGACCTTGTATTTATTGTTTGCGGAAGAGCATTGCTCGATGCGAATTATTGAATGTAATTCTACTGTCCTATAAGCTTATGTCCATAGTTTTCTTGAAAACCATTTATGTGATTCTACCCTTCAGTGCTGCGTATATAAGCAGAATCGTCCAATACGGTATTAGAGCTCTGAGATGCGGTCTGGTTGATTAAATTGGCGAAACCGCTGGGAAGTTTCACTAATGATAAGCCAAGCCCTCCCAATATATTTTTTCATCGCAGTAAGGACAGTGGAAGTTTGTATTATGTAAAAAAAGGAGCATAGGTGCTTTTGAATCATTTAATTTTATATGATTTAATTGTAAATATTTGAAAGTAAAATATGGAATGTGGGATATATTATATTTAGGAGAGATAGAGAACTAATAATTCAAAGAAAGTATGGTATTTTAAAATGATTCAAAGGAGTGGCACTATTCAAATGGCAAAAATATTTGAGAAATGACATGAAAGGGATGTAACTATAAGCAAATAAGCGATTGAAAACAATTGTAAACATGAGTGAGAATCAAAAGTTAAAACGAAGTAAATTATGTAAAAGGTAGATACAAAGTACCTTGGAATGGATGATGGGTTAGAGTTGATTTCAGGAGATGGCTAGATGGGAGAAGATTGCTTGTTGCGTGGAAGCAGGTGATGGTTGAAGTTGGATATATCCGGAGCTGTCTGTAGCTAACTGGAGATGACCTGAAGATGACTATAGCTTGAAGATGGCTTTGTTTGGTTTAGGTTGGATATTCTTTGGTTGTGGTAGGCTATGTTTGATTGTTGTAGACTATGTTTGATTGAAAAAGGTTATGTTTTGGTTGAATTGGGATATTATGTTGAAGAAGGTTTGTTGTTGATTGTAGAAATATTATTTTCGATTGTAGAGAACTATTGTTGATTGTGATGATTTGCATATTTGAAATTAATTTTGCCATTGAAGTTTTGAACAAATAAACAGGTAAATATCCTGTCGGCTTTTATTAAGAAAAGTATTTTCTGCTGTTGATTTTGTAATAGTGGAGATAAGGTTTTGCTTTTGTATACATGAATATTTTAAGATATTGTTTTGATATTGTTATGCAGTCTTGAACAGAATAATAAAAATAGTTTAGATATATTAGAATTAGCTTAAACTTATGAAAAAAGACATAAATATTGAGAAAAAATTATTTCTTATTTAAAGTTTAAGAATAAGGAAAACAAAATATTATTTACATAATTACAAAAGGTTTGAGCCGGCCAATGGGAAACAACAACAATATGTTATATAGGGAAAGCGGAATCTCTGGCGGTCGATTTAACAGAGAAATATTCCTACAAATTATAATTTTTAAATAAAATAACATTTTATATAATATATATGTGATGAGGTATCCTGTCGACTCACGCTATAGCTGTGATAACCGAGGGTTAAACCAGTAGTAACCGAGAGGGACAGTCAGGGCGTGGAGAGTTTTCCAGTACCTCTCTGCAACTTGGAGGACCTTTAACAGTTCTCACAGAGTACAGGCCGTCGTGGTAGAGGCAGAGTGGAAAGCTTGGGGATGTCCACACACAAAAACGAAGAGACAAATTTGTAGTAGGAAAGTTTCATGAACAGATAGGAGTCGAGCTAAGAGCAATATGGAGATAGAAGAGTTCTAACTGTTCTTCATGGTCTATGAGGTTACCTGGGTACAACCGACGAGGGCTCACGCTGATGGTGAAGTGACTATATTTTCGGCTAGGGCAGAGGCCTTATATATCCTTGCCGACGGGTGAGGTATGCGGGAATTTGGACTTTGAGCGGGTGCAAAGGGCGTGGGGTGTCTGCGGTATTCTACACCCAATGACCTTGATGGAACGACCTGCCAAATTCCTCTTTAGTGTTGTTGTATTTCTATCTCAATTTTAGACGTTTTTGTATTTCTTCTCAATCTTGCTTTAACACAGCTCTTAATCATTGTTTTATTCATTCATCCTCGGTTTGTACAAAGTACATCACATATGGTGATGCAATGACACATGTCAATCATGCGTATAATAATTATTTATAGATGTGTTTCTATATATACAACTTGACAATCTTGTTATAAGTATTATACAATATAGGGTTGTTGGTTTAAATTATCATATATTTATATGGTAATTCAAACCAACAACCCCATATTCTATATATTTTTTACCAAGATTTTCATGTTGTATAATAGAAACAGCTGTAAATGAATATACGCATTATTGACATGTGTCATTACATCATCATATGTAATGTACTTTGTACAAACTGAGGATAAATAAATAAAACTCTGTAATAGATTATGAGTTAAGCTGAAGCAAGAGATAGAAGTCAGAAACGTCTAAAATCGAGATAGATGGAAGTCACAAAACAATATCTAAAGATAGATTGGAAACTGTCAGGACGGCGCCAGTAGAATTTCACCAGACGATCCACGCCCCTGTCGCATCTGTTGAAATGCAACACTCCCTTTCTCGGAAAATATACAAAAGGCCCCCATCTTTTGCCAAAAATACAGTCACTTGACAGTCACTTCACCATCTGTGTTAGCCCTCGTCGGTTGTACCCAAGGTCCACCTCATCGACCATGTAGCCCAGTAAGAACTCTTAGTGCAAATGTGTCTTCGTTTTTTGTGTGGACATTCCCAAGCTTTCCACTCTGCCTCGACCATGACTGCCTGTACTTTGTGAGAACTGTGAAAGGTCTTCCAAGGTGCAGATAGGTACTGGAAAACTCCCCATCCTGACTGTTCCTCTCGGTCAACACAGTATAGCGAGAGTCAACAGGATCTCATCACATTTATAGTCGACAGGATTCTACAAGAGGCTACCAGACCTCACATCATTACATATATATGTGACAATATAGTGATAATGTGGGGAGAGAGAAATAAGGAAACCACAAGTTTGGAAGATGGGACCCAGCAAACCGAGAGAGAGAGGGAGCGCTAGCGGCTGCCAATGCGGACCGACCGTTTTTGTCGCCAACCACCCCCCCAACTGTCCAAAAATAGTACTGAGGTTCCAAGAAAAGGGCCCCTTGGAATGTGGCCATTGGCCCAGATGACCGTATTTTAGCTGCGTTCTCTCTCTTTACGTCTCTCTCTGGTCGACTGTAGATTTACTTTATTATTCCTGGAAGAACGTACATTATGACATATATATTTAAAATATTAAAAATAAAAAGGAATATCCTGACCAGGAGCACATGTGCTTTGCAGATGGCAGAGCGCCATCTAGTGGAACAGAAATCAACTGAACATTGATTTAGCCTGTTCCCTTATATTTGGCTAATCCAATTTCTTGATAAATAAAGAAAAGCCATACACGAACGCGTTTAGCGCTGTTGGCGCTTGTCAGCGTGGAGTAGGCTGTACCACTGCGACCAAAAATAATTTTGGTCCCAGAGGCTTCTTGAGAAACCAAAAATGGGTATTTAAAGCCAAACTTGCATAAATACGCTTAAAGATTTATTTTTTCTATTATATTTCACATATATATATAGGGTCTTCATTGGTAGCGCCCACGGCAGGAAAGACTCTTTCACCCATGGACTGTGAGAATTCTCTCCCACAGAGTGGGAAGGTCGAAGTGTTGGCTGGCGTTACCCAACTCAAGACCAAGATAGTCCATGAAGATGGTAGCCTTTGTCACACTTGTGATCTTCATTGCCTCGATATGGGGGCCGAATCCGAAGAACCATGCCTGCAGATCCAGGGGATAGTCACAGGAAATGTATACGTCCCTGAGCCGGGGTCGCACGTCTCGGCAACTCCAATATCTATGGGTCAGCGACTGGACCCACAGGCGGCACAGGTGTCACGCCTCGTGGTAGGATAGACAGGATGAGGTAGAGGGTGAAGTGCCAGCAGTAAGGCGATGTCTGCGTCGTGCCCAGAGAATAATTTGCGACGTAGGTCAGCCCAGGAGATGTAATGGGACTCCACCGCGCAGCCAGCTAGGCAACAGGCCTGCAGCCGTGCCAGGTCTAGTACCCGGCGCGCGCTCTGGCCGCAGGACGATGCTCTCCGCCTAGTACTCCGCATGAGAGATGGAACTGGTGTTTTCCCTCAGGAGACGCTGGCAGAAGGGCCCCAGGTGCAGCCCATCCAGAAGCGCGACCAGCGTTGAGCGCACTACGGAGCGCCATTGGAGAAGTCACCACGCTCGCCTGTAAGCTAGCGCTCGGGAGACAGCAAGTCTGGCGGCCGCAGGAACCTGTTGTCGCCTCGAAGACGTAGGAACCTCAGGCTCTCGGGACGCAGAACCCGGTGGTCCAGATCAAGGACGCTTGAGGCGGCCTCCCATAGGCTCAGCAGTCGCCTCCTCCTCGGTGAGATCCAAACATTAGGAGTCAGAGTGTATAGACAAGCCCGGCTGCGGATCAGCTAAAAGTAGACGTCGGCGGTGCAGCGCAGTGAGGCCTGGACTTCATTCAGACAGGCAAGCCGAATCTGGCCCGCGATGTCCAGCAGGCAGACGCCACCCTCGGAGAGTGGACGAGCCAGGATTCTCCCAGGAAGCCACGAGACCCGGCTCGTTTCCCACATGAAGCGCGTTAGCCGCGCTTGTAGCCGGCCGATGGTGATTTCAGGTGGAATGTTGCGGTGGAAGTGTTGCAGGATGGAACTCAAGATTAGGCTGTTGGCCACGCGGGCAAGACCAACCAGCGAATGCCGCGAGTGACGGGTGACCAACTCGAGATGGTAGGCTCCAGCAGCCCCATCAGGTGGGAGGCCTGGAAGGCGGCGGTGTTCCTGGAAGTGATCGCGCAGCCCAGGACGATCAGCGACTCGGATCTTCAGAAGATACTCAGAGGAGAATCCGTCCGGTGCTTCCAGTAACCACAACAGATTCCAAAGCTCTTGCTGTGGTTGACAGCTACCCCGGAGACCATGCATAACTCTTTGAAGATCAGGGACACGAGCTCAAACTGTGCGTCGTCCCTGATATAGAGTACGATGTCATCCGCATAGACGACCACGCTTCCGCGGCCCAAGATACACTCGAGGCGGCGCAGCAGAGGTCCAACTCCGATGCTGAAGAGCGCGGCGCTGAGACAGCAGCCTTGCCTCACCCCGTTGAGAAGCGTAGGGAACAGCAATCCACCCTAGGAAGGTAGATTATGGCTCAGCTTCTCCAGCAAGGCGAAAAGGTAGCTCCTTCTCAGGGTGTTGAACGCCGACTTCAGGTCCATAGAGATCACAGCCAGCGGCGTGTCATGTCTCGCTGCCCAGATGACTTTGTCAGACACTCGCGCAATGTTCCAGGAAGAAGACCGTCCTGGAACGGCGTAAGTCTGACATTGGAGAACAAGGTCTGGCAGATGACGACGCAGACGGCCCATGAGCACGCCGCTGAGGGTCCTTTAGTCGATCTTTGGTAGGCTGTTTGGCCGGAATCTCTGTAGATCCGGAATGTTGCATTTTCGGCAGCAAAATGACCTTGCTGCGCTTCGAAGATTAAGGCAAGGCCTCGCGGAATCGAGACACCTCGAAGACTTGTCAAATAACTTCTACGAAAAAAATTAAAAAGGCTGACTTACTCGCGGGGTAATCCGTCCCATCCCGAGGCACGGCCATTTGTCAGGCGGTGGATTGCTGCCGCTATCTGTTCGCGGGAGATATCGGCGAGAAAAAGCTGGTCCCACTCGTCGTACTCCAGAGGCGTCACTTCAGCTAGGAGTCGGCGATAGCTTCTCCCGAGCTTAGAGCCTGGGCGAAGTGACTGCTTACGGGTTAATATCTGATTCAATGGTACTTATAGGTTTAAAAGTATTGCCTTTTGACGGTATCTTATAATCCAATCCTTTGTTTAGTAATTCCATTTTTTTTGTACGGTTAGAGGTTGTGTGTGTGTGTGTGTGACTGGTACAGTCGACTCTAGATAATTTGAAACTCATCGATTTGAAACTCTCGATAATTTGAAATTTTTTCCCGGTTCCTTGAAAAACACTCGATAAATTAAATAAAATCATGTTAATTGTTCCCCTCGGTAATTTGAAGTTGAAGGAATAGTATCTTTTCACAAAAATACATTTGTGAATAACTGTACAAATGTTTAAAATAATAAATAACGAATTTTGATCAAACTCTTGTTTACTTGATTATATTATTATGAAAGATTCTATCTAAAAATATGAGTGTTGTAACCTTGGAAGAAACTACGAAGCGAGCTAGCAGACAGACAGCCTTTATTTTTCTCTCTCACCCAATATACAACTCATTCGCTCTATTTATACAATTCTCAGTCACACGTGATCTGACAACAATGGTCAAATATGTAAATTATACAAAAAATGTAAATAACAGAAATCCTAACAATGAGGGAATATTTTGCCGGCGACATTCTCAAGCCGGACCAACCCGCGAATTAATTAAATAAAGTTAGATCTCGATTTCCCTCGCCGAGCGGAGTCAGCAGTTTTACATTTCAACTAGGCGATTGAAGGCCGTACTGAAAGGATTAAATTTTTATAGCACGTGGACTATAGTCGCTTCTCGCACCTACAGACAAATTCTTCGAAGTAACTACTGACGCGTTCAGCACCCAAAGGTGAGTTCTTTTAATGTATGATTTGTGTCATTAAAATAAATTCAAGAAAGAACAAGTGTCTTTCATTGAGTGAAAAAAGCGTCTGAATCAAACTGTGGAGGATGGACAATTAAAAAAAGATGTGTTGATGTTTGGCATTTTCCATCGACATTGTCGAATATTTTTAAAAACAAAGATCGCATTACCTCATATTGCGAGTAGAAAAGGTCACGCCAGCGTGAATTTCCCAAACTCTTGTTTCAGAAAGGGCAAGACCCAAAAGCTTCCAATAAATTTATTAATTTAAAAACTTGCGGTAAGTCACTTATTTAATATTGTATCAACATAGTATGTATATCCTGAAATTGCTAAAACTTCAAACTCTTGTTTAATTGATTTTTTCCCTTCCCTCTCTCATGGTTGTTTTTACTCTTATTTTGAATCATTGATAAATTGAAATTTTTCAATTCGAGAGTCGACTGTATATTCAAAATTGGATTACTATTCTTTTCAATTTTCGAACCTTATTTGTGCTTCCAGAATTTTATTTAGTTTCTTTTGTGGGGGCCAAGAGACTTCCTTTCAGCCTGTTGGGATTACAGACCACGCCGTCAGCAAACATACAAGCGGGGGCCATGAATTTGGAAATGGCCACCGCTGCGCCGCGAGACATATCGGCGGAAGCCAACAGAATCAGAATAGACATTCTAAGGTGTTGTCCTTTGTCTTCCTCTGAAAATGTAGCTAATAAGTAATACCAATAAAACACTAACTTTGAAATACTTTCTGGGCCATCGCTGGACTAATAAATCGACACACCACACAAAAATGATACGAAAATTTCACGAGATAGAGAAATGCAAAAATTGATTCAAGCTTGAAAAGAAACATCATCCAAGATATCGGCATATCATCTCAAGACTAAGATAAGTTTTTATATTATATTTCTTAATATTTTATCTCAATATTTTTATTTTCAACTCTATCTTTAAATACAGGGTGATCCAAAAGTCCCGCACAACTTTAAAAATTAATAACTCCGCGAATATTTGCGCTAGAACAATGATGTAAACACCATTGTGTTCAGGATGCAATGGGATTTTTTTATGGCAAATAATGAAAAATTCGAAATTGATTTTAGTTACAACTTTATTCGCTAGATGGCGCTCTACCAGAATCAGAGATTCAGCGGCCAAATTGTTTGATAAATTGAAAAATATAACTGAACGACATGTATTTTTCCTTTTTGAATACCAGGAAAGAACTCTAATTATATCAAATGATAAATTAATAAAACACTATTTCGCCAAAAGTTAGAAGAATTGGTTGACGATTTTTAAATACAATCTGAGATATGTAAAATAGGTATATGCAAATTAAAACATGTAGCAAAAAATATTTATATTTTAGATGGAGTTTTTTGAAATAGATTGAATGTTTGAAAATAACTACTGATATTAATACACGATTTTTGAAATGTTAATATAGTACCAAAAATTATGATGGCACTACTAATAGGATTTCGTGCTATAAGGAATGTATAGTTTCTTGACTAATTGGCGACACTTGACTATTTAACTGGATATTCGTCATGATCCAAAAATGAAATATATAGGGGAGTGACAAAATATATTTGTCGTACTTTATTCCAAATATCCTATGGGTTTTTCAAATGTTATCATTGTTTATTATACTGTACATAATTTTGAAAATGTATCCCCTAAAAAAATCATTTTTAAATCGACCTTTTGCGTTGAAAAACGTGGTAGTAAAATAATTTGATATTAATTTTTTGCGCAAAATTTCTAAAGTTGGGGGGGGGGGATACAGAGAATATTCCTAATGCTATTTCTTCTAATGAGCGAAAAGCGATAAACTAAACATAAGGGATAAAATTGTGTACACCAGTGTTATTCGAGAAGTTATAACACTTTGGCCTGCACGACATAATATAAGATGTGGGCAAATGACAAACAAAAAATTACTGTTCACAGAAAAAAATGAGTCAAGATGTGAGGACAGAATTTATTATTCCATAACCCAAAACAAAGCTGCAAAATATAACACATGAGGTAACTGCCTTCTCTCGGGTATTAGGTCACAATCCTTGCTCAATGTGGCGGCCTTCATTCTCAAACACCGCCTGCAGACGATAGATGACAGAATGGTCACAATTATATGTTGAAATTTAAAATACGTGCCATCTGATAGAAGCCTTCAACATGGCCAATGTGGTATTCCCGGCATCGATAAAAACGAGACTTAATGTACCCCCATAACCGAAATTGTAAGGCGTCAAGTCTGGTGATATTGGAGGCCACTGGTATATAAAGAGGCGACTTATCAACGAATTTCACCGAACGTATCCTTCAGCAATTGTTTGGCACCGCGGGAGATATGAGGAGGTCCTCCATCTTGCATGAATGTTATTTCGCTTAGTGCTTTTCTGTTCTGCAATATGGGAATACCCTTTTCTCTCAAAAGTTCAACATAACGTTCACCAGTTAGAAAAACGGTTTTTAAAATTCTTCCATTGATTTTTTTCAAAGAAAAATGGCTCAATAATAAAAGAAGAAGTGAACCCACACAAAACTGTAACTCTGTGCTGATGAAGTGGTATTTCTGTAAAATTCCTAGGGTTTTCTGTTGCCAAAATGAGGCAGATTTGAATGTTAAATTCCTCCTTTAGATAAAAGTGAGCATCATCTGTTGTTAGAACATTTGACAGCCAGTTTTCATCAATATATATTTGCCGGAAAACCCATGCAGCGAATTCTTGACGCTTCTCAAAATCGCACACTTTCAACTCGTGAAAACTTTGAATTTTGTTAGGGTATTTTTATAGAAAAATCCTAAATGTGTGTTCTCTCCAAACTGTTCCATACGAAATCCCTGTTTGTCGAGAAACTTGTCTAGCACTTACTTCTCCATACGTGGATAACGTTCCAATAGCTTCAGCATTCTGCAAAACCGTAACAGCCACTGACTTGCATGTCGATGGTCTTCCACTCCGAGGTTTTGCTTCCAGAGATCCAGTTTCCTAAAACCTTTTATCAATCGCTTTAGAGAGTAGCAACTCATGGGTCCTTTACCGCTTCGAATATCTTTAAAGGAAAGAAACGCTCGTAAAGCTTCAGCGGCAGATTCTGTATCACATTTTAAAAAATTCACCAAGAGTGCTTTATCCTGTAGTGACGGCATTCCAGGGGGAAGTGGAGAAGTCCGAACACACCTCCTTGCGGTCCCCCCTGGACCCTTGGAATATTTGACCAAATTCTGGTTCGTTTCCAAGATGAATAACGTTGCAACGGCACCCATTTTCAAATGAAGAACAAAACTGATATCTCCAGTAATGCTACCGCGTCCGGGTTAACCGCCGCGTCAGGAGATGCAGCTCGAGCTCATGATGAGAAATCTACTACGAGGATACAATTCAATCTACTACAACTCAATATAAATGGTACCCAAAGGAAAATAAAGAGCTGACATGTCTTCTCTGTGACAACAATGTACATATTTCTTGTCCTCAGGAGACAAAATTGAATCAGAATCTGAGATTCAATATCAAATATTATACAACACTACGAAAGGACAGACCGGGAAAATTTGGAGGAGGACTTGCCGTTTTGATTAAAACTCTAGAAATCAAATTAAAGGAAATCGCCTATAATCAGAGTAAGCCTAGAGAAATCACGACAGAAGCTCAGTCAATAGAAATCTATCTTACAGATAAAACAATTCCAATCATAAATGTTTATCACCACGATAATACTAGCATCAATACTGGCCTGATAGTGACATTAAGTGAAGCGTCTTCGGATATCGCAATCATACTTGGTGATTTTAACGCCGAAAGACCAACTTGGGGATCACCTGTCCAGGATAACAAAGGTCAACAGGTTGAGGACATTCTAACCGACCTCGACCTTACACCGTTAAATAACGAAAAGAACACCTATCTATCCAAGTCCACAGGCACAGAATCCGCAATAGACATCACAGCGATAAATTACAACATCGCACCCACAACACAATGGAAAATTCTGAAAAGTGCAATCAGTGACCACAGACCAATTTTAACAACCCTAAAATTCAAAATTGAGAATTTCCAACAGAATAAAAGAACACTGGAAAAGAAATTACAGAAAAGCTTGAAGAACTGTGCAACGATGAATTAAATTACAGAACGATTGACAAAAAATAGGAAAAATTCTCTTCGAACATATCCAAAGCTGCAAAAGTATCGATACCTAGAGGTGGACGTAAAGACCTGTGAATACTTTACTGGAAGGACCACAGTATCGAGGAAATGATTGCAGAGAGAGACAATATCAATGAACTTCTCAAAACAAATAAAACAGAAGAAATCATAAAGGAACTCAATGAAATTAGTCACAAAATAGAACAAGAAATTTGGATATTCAAACAAGAGAGATAGAGAGAGAGAGAAAAATGGGCAGAATTCTGCGAAAAGAAAAGGATCCAAAAAAGGAAAGCCATCACTGGAATATAATTAGTGTTATAAAACAATCAAAACCAACACTGATCCTCCAATACTCTAACCGATATGAATAGCGAGAGCAAACAAACAGATCGCTGAAATAATTGCTGAATATCTTTCAAGCACTTCCAGACTCAGCTATACAAATGAAGGCAGGACTCTAAAAAATAATATAAACAGGTTAGTTAAACAAGCAAGAAATTACCATCAACAAGATATTTACTCGAGAGACTTCACACTGAATGAGCTAAACTCATCAATAGAAAAGTTAAATCCAAGAGGTCACCAGGAGATAATCTAATTTTTGGTTAAATGATTAAACACTTTGGAGACAAAGCTAAAAATCAACTCCTACAAATGCTGAATATTTCATGGCAAACTGGTAAACTACCAAAGAATTGGAAGATATCAATTATAGTGCCAATACTGAAACCAAACAAAGATGCTAAGGAATGCAAGAACTATCGGCCAATTGCTCTCACCAGCATACTTTGTAAAATAACAGAATGAATTATCCACTCTAGGCTTATAGTCTGGCTCACTAACAATAATAAAATAAACTTCTACCAAACTGTCTAAAGATCCAGACACTGTACAACTGATAAACTGTTCTACTTCTGTCAATCAATAATAGATTTCTAGGAAAACCGCCAAAGAAGACAACGGCCGTATTCCTGGATAAGACCTCAGCTTTTTATCGAGTGTATAAATTATTTGAAAGGCTGTGCACAACATCGGAGTAAGAGGAAAACCCATAATCTGGATTACAGACTTCTTAAGGGGAAGAAGGATGAAGGTTCGGGTCAATGGAACATTTTCCAAGGACCGAAGAACATGGGCTGGTGTACCTCAGGGATCTGTGCTCAGTCCTCTACTCTTCTAGCTATATATTAACTGTTGTTTATGTAAATAGAATAATATTATTCGTATTATTTAAAGCCTCATTATGTAAAAAATATATGTGTATATAAATTGGACATTTGTTTTTGGCCAAACGAAAAGAATAAGAGCTAAAAAAAGAGTCATGGTCAAGTTTGAGTTGTTGTACATCTAATTACGACACAACCTTAACAACATCCATCCTCACTGAAGACACAAAGGTTTTCTGTTATGCAGATTATATAGCCATATGGCACACAAGTAGCAGTATAGAAATATCAGAAAAATACTGAACACATCAATGAGAGGACTGGAGAAGTGGGCAATGAAACTCAAAATGACCATAAACCCAATAAACACGAACCTATAGGTTTCCTTCACTGACAGGAAAAAAGGCATGAATTTAACTCCAAAATAAGCATAAACAACCATATAATTGATAAAATTTGATCTGCAAATTACCTAGGTGTGATTTTTGATGAGGAATTGCGATTTACAGAACACATAATTAGCACCTCAAATAGAGCTACCAGAAACCTAAACATTCTGAGAAGGCTATGTGGAACAAATTGAGGAGCAAAACCCAAAATTTTCAGAACAACATATATCACCTTAATAAGGCCAATAATGGAATATGCAGCAACTGTTTGGGCTCCCTAAGTTCATCACTAAAAAGAAGACTAGACAGTGTTCAAGCAAAAGCGGCCAAATTAATCACTGGTTCTATTTCAAATACCAACAATTAGAAAATTCAGAGAGAATGTGGTCTAGACCTACTTGAAAGCAGAAGACAATTAAAAACAATAAAATTCACCAATAGCTTTAAAACTAAAGAAACCGAACACATATCCCATAGAACCTATTTAAACTGGACACAAAAAGAAAGGCTCAAAATATCTTCAACTTTTCAGTACAACAATAATATTACAACAACAATATTAGAAAGAGCATAAAAATGAAACATAATGAATTTTAAATTCGAGAATAACCAATGTTTCCTACCCTATTGCCATCAAATGTAATCATCAATCTTAACCTGAATGAACCCTGCAATAAAAAAGAAAAAGAGAACAAAAACATACTTAAAAAGAAAGGACTTGACACAATTGGTTTAAGAGATCAGATAAATTATTTAACAGCATATACAGATGGATCATCAGACCTTACCATAAGTAATGGAGGGGCTGGAATTAACATAATACTGCAAGATGGAACATACATCAAAATCAAAGAAGGAGCAAGAAAGATTTCGTCAAAATTCACTTGTGAACTGACAGCTATCTGGAAAGCTCTTGATGTATGCCTGAACCAACCATCCCTGCATTAAGCAGAAGGAATTATAATATACCGTACAACGACTTCATATCCGATCTAGAAGCAATTCAGAAGGGCAATATAGTTTGCTGAAGAGCATTGCTCGAAGCAAATATTTGAATGTAATTCTACTGTCCTATAAGCTTATGTCCATAGTTTACTTGAAAACCATTTCTAAGATTCCATCCTTCAGTGTAGCATATAAAAGCAGAATGATCCAATACAGTATTAGAGCTCTGAGAAGCGGTCTGGTGGATTAAATTGGCGAAACCGCTGGGAGGGTTCACCACTGATGAGCCAAGCCCTCCCAATATATTTTTTCATCGCAGTAAGGACAGTAGAAGTTCGTTTTATGTATAAAAGGAACATTCGCGCTTTTAAATCCTTTTATTTTATATTTAAATTATTACTTAAAAATTATTAAAATCCAAATTATGTTTACAATATGACTGAAATAAATATAATATTCAAATGAATTATATCTTTTTGATGCTTGAATAATTGAAAATACACTGCCGGCTGCGCTAAAACTGTGGTGGTTCGCTTGGTTTTGAAGAAATGATTCAATTATTTATTCCAATGTATTTTAATTACTAGAGATATAATTTAAAATAAATATAATTGTTAATTTTTAGTTATTATTATTGTTACAAATTAATATCTAGTTAAGAATAGTTTAAAAAGGTTTGATGAAATGTGATGATGAAATAGCCATTTGCTAGTGGCTGCGTCAAAACATTGTCTCCTCTCCCGTGCTTTCCACGCCACCGCCGCGCATGCGCTGACTTGTCGTACCCGGCCGGCTAGGTGGTAATGGTGATTGAAAGAGCTGTTCAAAATTGGCGGTTAGATCAAAACACCGACACACTATACAATTCAGAGTAAATATCATTGGTTTCATTATATTCTATCGTTTTTGATATTGCTATATATATAGATATATTAAAAATGGCATATCCTGACCAGGAGCACATGTGCTTTACAGAAGGCAGAGCGCCATCTGGTGGAACAGAAATCAGCTAAACATTGATTTAGCCTGTTCCCTGATATTTGGCCAACCCAATTCCTTGATAAATCAAGAAAAGCCATCAACGAACGCGTTTCGCGCTTTTGGCGCTCGTTAGCGTGGAGTAGGCTGAACCATTGGACCAAAAAAGATTTTTTGATCCCAATGGCTTCCCGAAAAACCAAGAAATGGGTATTTAAGGCCAAACTTGCGTAAATACGCTTAGCACATTAAAAAACGAAAGAAAAAATAAAAGATAAAAAGATCAGGTGTTGAAATCAATATTAAAAATGGCATATCCTGACCAGGAGCACATGTGCTTTACAGAAGGCAGAGCGCCATCTGGTGGAACAGAAATCAACTAAACATTGCTTTAGCCTGTTCCCTGATATTTGGCCAACCCAATTTCTTGATAAATCAAGAAAAGCAATCCATTTCTTGGTTTTTCGGAAAGCCATTGGGATCAAAAAATATTTTTTGGTCGCAATGGTTCAGCCTACTCCACGCTGACGAGCGCCAAAAGCGCGAAACGCGTTCGTGGATGGCTTTTCTTGATTTATCAAGAAATTGGGTTAGCCAAATATCAGGAAACAGGCTAAATCAATGTTTAGTTGATTTCTGTTCCACCAGATGGCGCTCTGCCTTCGGTAAAGCACATGTGCTCCTGGTCAGGATATGCCATTTTTAATATTGATTTCAACACCTGATCTTTTTATCTTTTATTTTTTTCTTTCTTTTTTTAATATATATATATATATACATATATATATATATATGTCATAATTTGTATATAATTGTATGCTCCCCGACCCACTATGCATGTACAAATGTATGATTTTCAAAGATTTAATAAAAGAAAAAGGTAACTGGAGGAAAGAAAGTAACAAAAGACTTAGGAAATAGGCCTAAAGCTGGCACGACTATTCTGGGCACCCCTGTGTCAATATTGCAGGGGCAGAGACCGGACGTCTCTAGTGACCGCAGAAGTTATATTAGTCGCGAAGCACTCAATACTTCCTGACAAAGCAGGACGTATCTAGTATCCACAGAAGTTATATTAGTATAGAGACACCCCATACTTCCGACCCAAGACCGGACGTATTTTGATAACGCGGAAGTAAATAAAATCGAAATAGCAACCGACACTTCCTATCAGGCAGGCCATATCTTTCACCAAAGAGAACCGCGGTCCAATCAGAAGACAGCACCTTAAGTAGGTCAACCAATAGGAAAATATCATGTGATCATCTCTCAACCAATCAGAGAGACACTGAGTCTTGGTGTTAAATCGAAAAGCAAGAATGGTTAGTAAGGTTTTCGCTCTCATAGGAACAACACCTAGAGTTGTTCACTGGCTCTCGCCGAGTTCGGACAGTTGCTCCTTCGCTTCCAACAAGGTAACATCTACTCTAGAGATCTCTCTCTCTCCGCTCAATTCATCTAAATTCAATCATCGCCATGTGATCAACTAATTAATAAGTCAAATCGCTCAGCTCTTCTCAAGCTTTCTTCCCTCCAACCCAGTTGCCTTTTATTTTCAAACCCAATCACGTGTCCTGATTATTCCTAACTGTATGCTTAAACTTCCACTCAAACGACTGCGTTTCAACCAATCCTCACCATTCAAATCGAACAACAAGAAATTCCGCAACGATATTGTCACAGAACGGTTAAGTCGACAGGATTCTACAACAGTGTAACACATCAAATATTGCAGTGTAATAACTTTTGGATCACATATTACATAAGTCGACAGGATAAAGAGATGGAATTAAATCAGGATCCCATAGGCGTAAAGTCAGACGGTCCGACGGAAACAATGGAAAGAAGGCAAGAAGTAAGAGAGAGCGAACCGACAGGAGAAAGACAGGAGGTGACCGGCCGAGAGACAACTGCGCCCCTAGCGGACGCCGTCAACCAGCTGTCAACGCTCCTGACCCGGGTAAAAATTTCTGATGGAGCGGAGTCGGCGATCCCACCTTTCGACGGCGCATACAACGCGACACAGTTTTTCCAAGCATTCGACCGAAAAATGGAAGACGCATCCATAGGAGAACAAGAAAAATTACTCCGCCTGCCAAACTATCTGGTGCGACAACCCCTGGAGCTCTTCAGGAAACTTCGGATGGCCGACCGGAGTTATTTCCAGGTGAGACAAATCCTCCTAGATCTCTACCCTGAGTCAAGCGAAGCGTCCTTTGCGAAATATTTCGCCATGAAACTTACTGGACAAGCCAACCTAGAGACCTACTACCGGGAAAAAACCGCCATGGGATTGCAACTAGGACTTCCACAAGAGGTGATCCTCGAGACGCTGACAGAAGGACTGCCATTCAACGACCAGCGCCTAGTCCGCGTAGTACCTCCCGAGAACCTAGGAGAATGGTTCCGACTGGTACAGCGGATCCACGGGCCCAGTGCACCGACAACGCGACCCAGAGAAGATCAACCACCCACAATGTCGGGTCCGTACCACAGCACACCCCGACGCCCAGGTGCATGGAATGCACCTCTTCCACCATCCAATTGCAAGTTCTGCGGCGCGAGACACTGGCACAGCGAATGCCGACGTCGACCAGTCCCGACGACCCACGAAAAAGTGCGGACGGTGCAAACAGTCCCAAAACAACCAACCACGATTCCACAACAACCAAGTCAAGCCAGGGACACCCCAGCCGAGCAGCCCTTTCGAGACTGAGGTAGGATTCCTAAACCAACTGACTGTCAAACTTTTTCTAAACCCTAATGTATCATGCCCCTTTTTAATTGATACGGGCGCCAGCCTGAGTATAGTGCCATATAATATTTATCATATGCTAAAAACCCACCTGCCTAATTTAAACCTTGAGGGACATTCACTACACCTCCAAACCCTAAACGGATTTGCAAAAACCATGGGTAAACTACCTATCCCACTGACAATAGGACAAATATCACGAAAGGAGTATTTCCATGTAGTGAATGCACCATTGCCATTCGGAATTCTTAGTATCAATAGCCTCCATAAATTCAGATTAACCATAGATTTTAATAAATGCACTATACTCCAGCTGGGCGCCCCATTGTCTACCCTTTCCTACCATTTTAATCATGTGTCCAATGTATGCACGTACTGGCAGTGTCAGGCGATGTCACAAAAAATTTTCCCCGCATCCCAACTTTCCGCCTATGACAACCATTGCGTGCATTCATTGAAAAAAACCCACTTATCTACATGCCCCTTTTTCACTAAAGCCAATTGCCCTTTTTACATGCCCTCAAATAATCAAACCACAACAACTTCAACTTATGAACCTGTCCAAAACGCACCCACACAGCGGGATAACTCGCATACCAAAAACATAGGTGATCACACACCGTTGCACAACTCTCACATGACCAACCCACACAACGAACTCGACACTCACACTAATACACAACAAAACCCTTTACCCCATGCATACTACAACACAACACCTAACACTCACTATACACCACAGTTCACAACACTTCTACAAAGGTACACTCATATTTTTTCACAGGACAAATTCAACGTACCATGCTTACAGATTCCACCAGTAAAAATACCCACGAATTCCAAAAAAAATAATCACCATACGTCCATATCGTGTTCCGATATGTGACCAACAAGAAATCCGTAACCAAATACAACAAATGCTGGAGAACGGCATCATAGAGCAATCTTTTTCACCTTTCTCGAGCCCTGTCACCCTCGTCACTAAGCGCGACAAGACCAAACGGTTTTGTATCGATTATAGGAAGGTGAATGAGCTAATCAGCTCTGATGTCCATCCCCTCCCGAGAATCGAGGATATCCTAGACCGCCTCGCACAGGCCAAATATTTCTCCACGGCCGACATATCCTCTGCGTATTGGCAAGTCCCAATACACCCCGATTCTCGACCACTGTTAGCATTTGCCACCTTTGAAGGATTATACCAACCCACTCGATTACCCTTCGGGTTAAAAACCAGTCCTCAGATTTACGAACGAGCCATAAGTCAGGTCCTACAGAGACACGGACTTGACTGTGTGGCACATTACTTTGATGATTTCATCATTTACTCCAACACATTGGAGGAACATCAAAACCACCTGCGACAATTTTTCGCCTTTTGCGAAGCGGAGAAGTTACAACTTAACTTCGCGAAATGCGAATTTTTTAAGCAATCCATAAATTTTCTAGGTTACACCATCACAGCTGGTACAATTACACCACTTACACGCAATACCGACATCATCCACGCCATTAAACAACCACACAACCGAAAAACACTACAATCCTTCTTAGGCGCTGTGAACATCTATAACAAATTCATTCCGGAATACGCTCGCTTGCGAGCACCACTCAACAATCTCCTCAAAAAGGATGTCGTGTGGAACTGGAATGAAGCTTGTCAAGAGGCGTTCATTGACCTGAAAGGAAACCTCACACAACACCCCATTTTACACCTTTACAAAGAAGGTCTGCCATGCCAAGTGTATTGCGATGCATCCACCCTCGGTATAGCAGGCATTCTCAAACAAGTTCACCCTGACGGGAACATATATCCAGTTCAATATTTCAGCCGAACATTGCGCCCACACGAGAAAAACTACTCCATCTCTGAACTTGAATGCTTAGCAATCGTTGAGAGTGTGGAGAAGTTTCGCATCTATCTTATGGGCAGAAAATTTACTATATTTTCTGACCATCACGCATTGCAGTGGCTGAAAACCATCAAAAACCCGTCCGGCAGACTGTTTCGATGGAGTTTACGACTATCGAGTTACGAATATGAGGTCCGCTACATAAAGGGAAAACTACAATATGAAGCAGATCTCTTGTCCCGTAACCCGTTTTGTGGATTCTTGGACGCCACCCTTATCAAGACCCACCAACCTCCTCCATCGAAAGAGTCTAATTTGACCATTGATCGTAATGGATTACATACAGTTTCCCGAAAAGGTATAACCAAGATTATACTTCCAAAACCACTCATACAACAACTCTTACAAACAGTACACACACAATACAATCACCCCGGTATTTCACAAATGTCACGAATCATCTCCACACAATATTACTGGCAAGGTATGTCAAAAGATATTAAACAAAAAGTTAAAACCTGTTCAACCTGCCAATTAACAAAACGTCCAGTAGGACCCACTTACGGAGAATTAAGTCAACCTCCGGAATCTAAAGAACCCTTCGACCTTTTATCTCTGGACACCATAGCAGGATTTGCCAAATATGGCAACACCAAGATATATCTCCATGTGGTAGTCGATCATTTTTCACGCTACGCATGGGCTTTTCCATCTAAATCCACCAGTACCACCACCTACCAACAGGTACTTAAGCGAGTATCCCAGGATGGTTCTCCAAAACGCCTTCTTACGGATAGAGCCCCTGCCTTCACTTCACCCAAATTTCGTAGTTTCCTACTTAATAGAAACATTCACCCATTGCTCACAACCAGCAACAATCCAGAGGCCAACGGTCTATGTGAACGCCTGAACGCCACCCTCACGGGAAAACTTAGGTTATTACACCTAGAAAATCCTAAGGTCGCATGGACCAAGTTGGTCAAGAAGGTTACACTTATATATAACAAGACACCCCACTCTACCACAGGTTTTCCACCCATATACTTAATGTTTGGTATCCTACCCCCAGAAATCTCTAATCATAACACACCGTACCCAGATATCGACAAAGCTAGAAAAATTGCACACACACGCACACAAAACAAACATTTACAAGACAAAAACACTTATGACCAACGACACAAGCAACCACATTTCGAAGTAGGTGATCTAGTGTTAGTAAAATTATATCACCACCCAAATACAGGGAAACTTGCGCCATATTTCACAGGACCTCACACAATATTAGAAATTATTTCACCAAATGTGGTCCGCATAGATCGACCAAATCAACCACTTCAAAGAAACACTGACACAATCCACGTCAACAAACTTAAACTGTATACAGAAAAAATCCATTATATATTACCACCCGCCGTTAGCACATATCATATAAAGCACAACCCCAATTACACGTTCCCTTTCAAACATTTAACACCCGAATTATTCCAAACAGAGTCATTAAGGTTCAAACCCACCAGCAGCGAACCTTTCAGGCATTTAGACCCTGCCATTTTTACAACAAGACGATTTGCATCACTCTTCCCCGATGTTAAAAACTGCAAACCTGACAACCAGCTCAATCAGCTCACACCACTCCCTAAAGATATCAAACAGGAGAACTGCGAACCTACCAATCATTCAAATTCTACAATTAATAAGGTTCAAGCAAATATTTCAGAGTCCCCAGTTACAAAAATATGGACGAACATGAGGCAATATCCTATCTTTCATCTGATTTTTATCCTCTGTTTGTTAGTTCTACCATACAACTGTATCCCAATTTTAATCATTAATCACTTGTTTATCTATACCATGCCCGCTCGTAAAATCTTCGAACTACAAGAGGCAGTTTTTAATTTTGGACAAACATTAGGAATCATCTTTGCAGAAAATCTAAAAAGACTCCGAAGAGATAGAAGTAATTGAAGAATGACCAACCAATGTCGGAGAAGTCACACTCCAAAAACAAGATGCAAATAGAAATTAGGCGGACAGGAAACGTAGTTCCCCCACTTCCTGATCCAATTACATGCAAATAGTGTGGGAGGGTAATTTTAGGATTGGACCTCGCGTCCCCGACACGTCCCACTTCCGGCGTCTCATTACAAGGCCCCGCTCATCCAAATTAGGTCACCGCTCTCCCCAGCCACAGATTCCTCTATGCCACCAATTTTGGATTCCAATTCGAACTACGTATCGATTTTTACAATGTAGTCAAATCAACTGTCACTCGGAAATCTAAAAAAAAAAAAAAAAAAAAAAAAAAAGTACAAGACGTCACACACATTTAAATGAGTTCATACTCCCATCATAATTGATCAAATACTTTACAAACTTTCAAAAAAAAAAAAAAAAAAAAAAAAAACGCTACACCTTCCATCTACACGTAAATACCACAGACCTTAGGATCTCGACAACACATAGAATTCACACACACATTTCTTACACCAAAAACTACTAACATTTTTCACAATACACACAAAGACAAGAAATTTATAGGGCAAAATGGAGCAATCAATACATTTAGATCAGGGCATGTAGATACCAAAGGGTTCAAACCAATACACCTTATTTTTCATATCAATCATTTTCATTATTTTCTCTCAATTAAAAATGTAAATATTTAATCAATTTATCAATTTATCCAACTTATTATCAATTTTAATCATTAATTATCATATATTTACCACTTAGTTATGTTATCATAGTTTCCAATCAACAAAAACTCATTGTTTTTTTTTCAAAATTGGATATTATATTTCATTTTGATTTACAAAAACATTCTTTTTTTTTCTCTATATTTTTTCTCATTCAACCAAGCACTCAACTTTGATTTCGCTCAAAAACCTTTTATTTTATTTTATTTTGATTTCAAAAGACCTTATGAAATTTCCTCGAATTCTTTTCCAAAATTCGAGCAAAAAAGTAACTAGGCATTTTCCCTTATCACCATACAACAAAACAATTTTTCTTTTCAACCAAACACATTCAATTTTGATTTCATTCAACTATTCTTATTTTATTTTGTTTTGATTTCAAAGCGCCTTATGAAATTTCCTCGATTTCTTTTCTCAAAATTCGAGAAAAAAGTAACCAAGCAGTTGTCTTTGTCACCATGCAACAAAACAATTTTTTTTTTTTCAACCAAGCACATTCAATTTTGATTTCATTCAACTATTTTTATATTATTTTTATTTTGATTTCAAAAGTCTTAATAGAACTCCCTCGAATTCATTTCTTAGCTCGAGTAGAATTCGTTTAGGCGCATTTTCCTTTTTTTTAGCCCACTATGTACCATAGCATTCATTGATTTCTTACAATTAAAAATTTTTTGACTTCTATTAATTATACTCAACCTATACCATCAACACCATTCTATTTTTCTTTTATATCACCAGCAATGTTTGTATATAGCCCCTTCATACCCACAACTAATTTTCCCACAAAATTATTTTTCACTTTACAGAATTCTCTCAGGCTAACCCCTTCTTGAATTCTTCACATGTAGGGGGCGCATCTGTCATAATTTGTATATAATTGTATGCTCCCCGACCCACTATGCATGTACAAATGTATGATTTTCAAAGATTTAATAAAAGAAAAAGGTAACTGGAGGAAAGAAAGTAACAAAAGACATAGGAAATAGGCCTAAAGCTGGCACGACTATTCTGGGCACCCCTGTGTCAATATTGCAGGGGCAGAGACCGGACGTCTCTAGTGACCGCAGAAGTTATATTAGTCGCGAAGCACTCAATACTTCCTGACAAAGCAGGACGTATCTAGTATCCACAGAAGTTATATTAGTATAGAGACACCCCATACTTCCGACCCAAGACCGGACGTATTTTGATAACGCGGAAGTAAATAAAATCGAAATAGCAACCGACACTTCCTATCAGGCAGGCCATATCTTTCACCAAAGAGAACCGCGGTCCAATCAGAAGACAGCACCTTAAGTAGGTCAACCAATAGGAAAAGATCATGTGATCATCTCTCAACCAATCAGAGAGAAACTGAGTCTTGGTGTTAAATCGAAAAGCAAGAATGGTTAGTAAGGTTTTCGCTCTCATAGGAACAACACCTAGAGTTGTTCACTGGCTCTCGCCGAGTTCGGACAGTTGCTCCTTCGCTTCCAACAAGGTAACATCTACTCTAGAGATCTCTCTCTCCGCTCAATTCATCTAAATTCAATCATCGCCATGTGATCAACTAATTAATAAGTCAAATCGCTCAGCTCTTCTCAAGCTTTCTTCCCTCCAACCCAGTTGCCTTTTATTTTCAAACCCAATCACGTGTCCTGATTATTCCTAACTGTATGCTTAAACTTCCACTCAAACGACTGCGTTTCAACCAATCCTCACCATTCAAATCGAACAACAAGAAATTCCGCAACGATATTGTCACAGAACGGTTAAGTCGACAGGATTCTACAACAGTGTAATACATCAAATATTGCAGTGTAATAACTTTTGGATCACATATTACATATATATATAAATACTTTATTAACTACTCTGCAAAAGGTTTATTTTCAAATTTATTGGGTTGTAAAAAAAGTTCATTCGGTTTTATTCGACAATTTTATTTAGACAAAAATAAAACTTTAATTATAACAATTAATTAATCAATTATGTATTCTATGTTATTATTTTCAACCTCCTCCCAACGTTCGAATAGTTTGTTGCTGTCGTTCCGCCAAATATCGCCCGGTTTGGTGTCGAAGAAATTCTTGAGCTAGGTTTTGAGGTCCTCTTCTTCATCGAATGTCTGGATACCTCTCATATGATTTGACATAGAGCGGAAAATGTGGTAATCGGTTGGTGTAAGGTCCGGAGAGTACGGCGGTACTACTACTTGCTGTAGAATTTCCCATTCGAGCTCTTGAAGAGTGGCTTTGACGACTTGTGCAACATGCGGCCTAGCTTGTCGTGAAGGAATATGATTTGACCTTGTAGATCGGGTCTTTTCTGTTGAATAGCCTCATTAACGCGATGCAATTGGGCAATGTAGAGGTCCTTGTTGACCGTGGCCTTCCTTTCGAGCATTTCCCAGAACAGCACACCTTCGCAGTCGCAAAAAAACGCAGATCATAGCCTTTTGTGTGTGAAGATCTTCTTTATTCTTGGCTTCGGCGTATATGTTGGAGCCACCCACTCTTTTCTTTGTTGGTTCTTTCCTGGTATTCAAAAAGTACAAATATGTGTCGATCAGTTATATTTTTCAATTTATCAAACAATTTGGCCGCTGAATCTCTGATTCTGGTAGAGCGCCATCTAGCCAAATATTTGCCCTAAAAAGTCTCATTGCATCCTGAACATATTGATGTTTACCTCATTGCTCTAGCGAAATTATTCGCGGAGGCATTAATTTTAAAGTTGTGCAAGACTTTTGGATCACCCTGTATATGCATATTGTGATACTTGAAACAGATTTAATATAAGAGCATCTAAATTGAAAACTGTTGGCCGGAAAAAATCGCGTGGCCTTTGCCAGAGGGAAGAAATCACGTGATGCCCACCTTGGCGCGCATGCGCTTAAAAAGAAAAACGTTGACTGTTGTGATAATCGGCGCGTAGGTGCGCGTGTATATAAGTTCAATTTACCCTAGTTTTATTTTCCTTAATTATCCTTCTATATATATGAATGACTGAATAAAGTCTATTTGGTTGATATCTCCGAGGCTGTTATATCGCGAAGAAAACAAGAATTTTAACACAAACAATTTTGATATTTCTATTATTTTATTTTTAATTCCGAGGAGGTTAGAGATAGAAGCCTGAAATTTCGAGTTTCTTTCATTTGAGGTCGTGAACAATCGCTTCAATAATCAAGTCTCAACCCCCCGCGTTTAAATAGTGTACCGACCACACACAGACACCGTAATTATTTAAATTGATGATGGTAAAGTTTTAAATAGCAATTTTCGCCCCTAAGAAAATCCTCAGTAGCTACGATATCTGTTGTATATATATTAATTAATTGATACCACAGAGTGTGTGTAAGCTCATAGGTAAATAGGCGCTAACCGAAATAAAAAAAAGTTCCTTTGTTCAATATTAGGTTACTTTTTATATTTTGTTCTCTCTCTTTTAAATAATAAAAAAAAAGTTTAATTAATAATTATTGGAATCAGTTTCATTAAAAATTCTAAGCAAAGTCAACAATTGGTAGCAGAGCGTGGTTGTTTGATATAAAGCTCAAAAGCGAAAATATTTAATCTAAAGATTAAGCAAGAAGTTTATCTGATCGGTAAACTGAAGCATTTCTGAGAAGATTAAAGGTATTTATATAGATTAATTTGAATTATATCTATATATTGCATGTTTAAAACCTACCCAATATTTAAATAAATTTATAATATCTATTTGTATTTAAATATGTTGGTTTGATTATATTAGTTCAAGAGGCGAAAATGTCAGATTACACAGGTCTACAAAAAAAAAAAACTTTTATTTTTTTGCACAAGAGAACCTGATGCTGTTTCTAGTGTAACTTTTCATGCTGAACTCAAAAATCTAATCAGAAATTTCCCATCACCCATGGTTTTTGCCTGATGGTCTTTTTTTAGTATTGGCATAAATACAGTAATAAATGCAACCAATGTTACGTAAGCATTTTTAAAGTTATATCATTAACTAAGCTAGCGCTTCATTTTTGATAAGAAAAGTTGGTATGTGGAGCCAAAAGCTTTATTTTATTTGTGAAAAAAATAGTACAAATGTAATATTGTACTGGGATAAGGTGCATAAATTAAGAAAAAGGCATCTCCTTATCGTGCAACTGAAAGTTGCTGATGGCTGGCGCCATCTATCGGAATAAATATCAACTATTCTCGTTGATTTTTAATTATTCCAGAATTGGCCAAATACCCATTCTTGATTAATCAAGAAAAGCTAACCACGAACGCGTTTCGGGCTGTTGGCCCTCATCAGCGTGGTGCAAGCTGTACCTCAACGACCAAAAAATTGGTCATTAAAGCATCCTGAAAAATCATGAAACGGGTAGTTAAGGCCAGAATTGCGTGAGGACGCTACACAATGTGAAAAAATAGTACAAATGTAACATTGTACTTGGATAAGGTGCATAAATTAAGAAAAAGGCATCTCCTTATCGTGCAACTGAAAGTTGCTGATGGCTGGCGCCATCTATCGGAATAAATATCAACTATTCTCGTTGATTTTTAATTATTCCAGAATTGGCCAAATACCCATTCTTGATTAATCAAGAAAAGCTAACCACGGACGCGTTTCGGGCTGTTGGCCCTCATCAGCGTGGTGCAAGCTGTACCTCAACGACCAAAAAAATTGGTCATTAAGGCATCCTGAAAAATTATGAAACGGGTAGTTAAGGCCAGAATTGCGTGAGAATGCTACACAATGTGAAAAAATAGTACAAATGTAATATTGTACTGGGATAAGGTGCATAAATTAAGAAAAAGGCATATCCTTATCGTGCAACTGAAAGTAGCTAATGACTATTTTGTAATTGTACTATTTTTTCACATTGTGTAGCGTTCTCACGCAATTCTGGCCTTAACTACCCGTTTCATGATTTTTCAGGATGCCTTAATGACCAATTTTTTTGGTCGTTGAGGTACAGCTTGCACCACGCTGATGAGGGCCAACAGCCCGAAACGCGTCCGTGGTTAGATTTTCTTGATTAATCAAGAATAGGTATTTGGCCAATTCTGGAATAATTAAAAATCAACGAGAATAGTTTATATTTATTCCGATAGATGGCGCAAGCCATTAGCAACTTTCAGTTGCACGATAAGGAGATGCCTTTTTCTTAATTTATTTTATTTGTTATTAATTAAATTTTGCTCTTTAAAAGAATCATAAATATTAATTTAAATAACAAATTATTGAAATTTTAATTGAATATATATAATTTATTATTATATAATATTAAAATCTGTTTTGTTTTCAACTCAAAAATAACGACAAGCTCTGTAATGCTATTTTCTCATTAACAGTTTTAATATATATATTTAAATTGAACATAACGATTTGTTTAATAGATTTGCAGCAGAAGTGACAGGTAAATTTGAAGTGATTAGTTTATTCTTCTCTATCGATTTGCTTTTATAAATCGTGTGCACTAGACTGTGTCAATATGCCGAGGCGTTGCCTTAATATTCCTGATATTTTCTGTTTTATTTGTGGGAAATTAACTTTCAAAGTTCAAATGGGGAAACTTTACACCGCTCATCAAAAAGTGCTATGAACTTTATTTTGGCTTTAAAGTCGGTGACCAAGATATGACTTGGGCTCCTCACCATTGTTGTGTAATTTGTGTTCGACATCTTACAGGGTGGATTAAAGGTGAACGTCATATGCCTTTTGCGGTTCCAATGATATGGAGGGAACCTAAAGACCATTCTTCAGACTGTTATTTTTGTTTGACAAAGACTACAGGTATTACATCCAAATCAAGACATACAGTTGAATATCCAGATTTGCCTTCTGCTATGAGACCGGTTCCTCATAGTGATATTTTACCTGTTCCACAGCCTCCTGAAAATGTAATATTTAGTGACGATGATTCAGATAGACGAGAGCAACAGTGGGATGACACAAATTTTGAAGCAGGTGCTTTATCTGAACCTCATTTATTAACCCAAGGAGATTTGAACTACCTCGTACGTGATTTAGATTTATACCAAAAACAGAGTGAACTTTTAGGCTCTAGGTTAAAAGGCTGGAATGTGCTGCATAAAGGCACAAAGGTATGCTTTTTCGCAAGCGTCAAGATGAATTTCAAGACTTCTATTCACAAGAGAATGATTTAGTATATTGCAATGATGTTAGTCTAATGGAAGCGCTTGGTCATGACCATGATACAGAAGGGTGGCGTTTATTCATTGATTCTTCAAAAATTAGTATGAAAGCTGTTCTCCTTCACAATGGAAATAAGTTCCCAACAGTGCCAATAGTACATGCATCTGACATGAAAGAGACTTACGAAAACATGAAACTGCTTTTGAAAAAGATAGAATATGAAAGATACGGTTGGAAAATATGCAGCGATTTGAAAGTCGTTGCTCTCTTGCGTGGATTACAGCTTGGATATACAAAAATTTGTTGTTTTCTGTGTGAGTGGGATAGCAGAGATAGGGAAAGGCATTACATTGAAAAAATCTGGCCAAACCGTAAAATCTTCACTCCAGGATATAAAAATATTGCAAATCTACCCCTGATCGATTCAGAAAATATTTACTTACCACCATTACATATTAAACTGGGATTAATGAAGTACTTTGTCAAGGCAATGGATCGAAATGCCAGTGGATTTGCCTACCTAAAACAAAAATTTTCTAGTTATAATAAAAGGAGATTCAACTTCAAAAGCTTTCATCAATCTTTCATGGGATTCTTTAGAAGCTGAATTACTCTTACAAAACACTAGTACATACCATTTTTCCTTCTCAATATTTGAAAGTTGTTTCTAGAAAATTCCAACCCGTATATCATGAATATAACCTTCATTTTTCAAAATCAGCTCAATATTTTGAAAAAAATTAATTTAAAGTTGCACCGCATAAGTTATAAAATATTGATTTTTTACAAAAAAGAAACTTATGCGGTGCAACTTTAAGTATTGCTTATAATCATACGCCGCAGTCCTTTATAAAATACTAGACGAATGGCCCGGGCCCTGCCCGGGTTTTACCCGAGTGCGAATATATTTTAAAAACGTTGTCTTGGGTGGTCGCTATAGACAGGGTGGTCTGTATAGACAGGTGTATGTATCACACAGCTGATAACAGGGTTGCCTTGAGTGGCCGCTATAGACAGGGTGGTCTGTATAGACAGGTGGATGTATCACACAGCTGATATCAGGGTTGTCTAGAGTGGTCGCTATAGACAGGGTGGTTTGTATAGACAGGTGTATGTATCACACTGCTGATAACAGGGTTGCCTAAGGTGTCCGCTATAGACAGGGTGGTCTGTATAGACAGGTGGATGTATCACACAGCTGATAACAGGGTTGTCTAGAGTGGCCGCTATATACAGGGTGGTCTGTAAAGACAGGTGGATGTATCTCACAGCTGATAACAGGGTTGTCTAGAGTGGTCGCTATAGGAAGGGTGGTCAGTGGTCGCTTTAGACAGGGTGGTCTGTATAGACAGGTGGATGTAACACACTGCTGATAACAGGGTTGTCTAGAATGGCCGCTATAGACAGGTGTATGTATCACACAGCTGATAACAGGGTTGTCTAGAGGGGGGCAGGGAGGACACGTGTTCGCCGGCAGCCAATGGGCGCGCATTCTATCAGTGAGCTTCAGAATAAGGCAATTATATAAGTAGATTTAATTTAATAAAGAAGCTGATGTCATCGCTGTCATAAATATATTTTGAAGATATTGACTTTGTAAGCATAAAATTTTATAATCATTTAGATGAAAGGCATACCATTGCAATTTTATATCAAGAAAATGGGGGCGTGTGGGTGATCCTGCAATATGGTGCCAGGAGAGACTAACAACAACAGAATCTGACTTACTATGACACTTACAGGCCATTATTTTTTTAGTTTATCCTCTTGGCATTCTTTCTTGTTCACGTTCTTGTCGTTCTTCCTTTTCTGGATGCCTGTTTGTCAAACGAGCCATATGTTTATTTCACTGACGGATCTGACTCTTCTATGGAGTTCATCCGCTCTCCTTTGTTTGATTCTTTTCTCTTTCTTCGGCGAACACTTTCCATCCTTCCACAATTCTAATGGACACTTTGGACTCTTCAACTTGAAACTTCTCGATATTTTACCAACTCAAATGCTCTGCTTGATAACTTATCTGGTGAGGTCTTCGACGTTTTTTCACTTAGCACCTGTTATATTTTATCAACACCGGTAATCACCAACTGGGCATGAAAAGAAGGGGGTCATGCTAAACTGAAAATTTATCTAAATTTACATCATTTAACGTGTTTATTCAAAGCATACATTAATAATATGTGACTGTTTAGAGTTTGAAGATCAAGCGAATCCACGATGCCTCTGTTCTGTAAAACTGTCCCGAATGCCCCAATCAAGGTAAGTAATATTACAGCAGTAAAATATTAATTTAATCAAGAAAATTTCGCTTATAATAACATACAGCCATATAAGGATTCTCCTGAGAGATCTAGAAAAGAAAATATATAGAAAAATAAGTTAACCGGGAATAAAATAAGTTCAATTATCGAAGAGGAATTATACAAACAGTAAAAAGAAAAAGTATATATAAAGGTGATCACAGTGCTAATACATAGTGATTACACTGGCCTATTGAGAGGTTAAGAACATAAGTTAAATCATTTCTAATGGTCCGGGAAGCCTGGAATATCAATTTGATATCTAAAGTAGCTTCAATTATAAATGAAAAATATTCTTTAAAATGTTTTAGTTAAAAACCTATTATTAACATATATATATATATATATATATGTGTGTGTGTAATATTGTTGCAAATGAGATCCTGCCGACGTATGGATGAACTGGCAGTCGTGTACGTGAGGCGAATGTTGATGTTCTTCCTACACGCAGACAACAAGATGCAGAGGAAGGGCTAGATGTTAGACCGAGAGTGATCGGGTACAGCCCACGGGACAGAAGTAGAGGCCATGCCACAAACTTGGATGCTTATCACCGAGACATGGAGAGACAGACTGAAGTGACCTGCCGAGAAACACCACCTAGAACCATCTGCTGACCCCCTGCCAAAACCTGTCCTGTTTACAGGGGGGTCGTCTATAAGAATGTCCCTCGGGACCCCACATGGGCTGGGCGTTGCCTTTTTCCTCCCCTCTGTCCCTGCCACCAGCTGACCGAACACTCTTTGGATCTTTATTTTGACGTCAACATTTTTAGTTTTACATACAAGTAGTGGGTTTAAATACAAATAGTTTATATACAAAATATGGGGTGGTAGTAAATAGAAATAGTGTACATTTTAATAGAAGGGTAGGATATAATAAGGTATCGGCTTCAACTATTTGGAAGATATGTGACATATACTAAAAGTGTCATACAGTTTAAAATATACGATATATATGAATAAATATATATATTATATTAATTAAAAATAATAATAATAATTTCTGTTGTTTTGGATCATATTGATTTGTATGCTATGGTGGGGCAGTCATGGTCGAACAATCTTGAAAGAATAATAATATTGAATATCATAGATTTCTTTATTTGAGCTGAGTAATATATAAGAATAACATAATTTGATAAAAGTAATGCCTGGATTAAGGCGTAAGAATAATTAAAACAAAATATTATTTACATAATTACAAAGTTTTGGGTCGGCCAACGAGGATAGAACAACAACGAGTTTTTATATGGGAAGAGTGACCTCTGGCGGTCGATTTAGCAGTATTTTTATCTATGAAATATATTTTTAAATAAAATAATACTTTAATATAACATAATTTTAAATAAAATATTTTAATATAACATTTCCCCCCTGTGAAAAGAATAATATGGGTTCATTCAGAGTGAAGTGATGAAAAATATAGTTTAAAAAAAAGATAAAATGATGATAGAAAGAAAATAACGTGAGAGGTGATATTCACTTATCATATTGGTTTTTTATATGGTAACCAATAGACAGGAAAATACATAATGGTATAAAGTGTGAATGATTACAAATATTGTTGGTGGAGAGTGAAAATGTGGCATAGAGTGAAAATGTGGCATAGAGTGAAAATGCAAAGAGAGAAAATAAAAGTGTTCCATAATCGTATTGGCTTACTGTGAACCAATAGATTGGAAATAGACAAGAAAAAAATAATACACATATCATATATTTACCACTTAGTTATGTTATCATAGTTTCCAATCAACAAAAACTCATTGTTTTTTTTTCAAAATTGGATATTATATTTCATTTTGATTTACAAAAACATTCTTTTTTTTTCTCTATATTTTTTCTCATTCAACCAAGCACTCAACTTTGATTTCGCTCAAAAACCTTTTATTTTATTTTATTTTGATTTCAAAAGACCTTATGAAATTTCCTCGAATTCTTTTCCAAAATTCGAGCAAAAAAGTAACTAGGCATTTTCCCTTATCACCATACAACAAAACAATTTTTCTTTTCAACCAAACACATTCAATTTTGATTTCATTCAACTATTCTTATTTTATTTTGTTTTGATTTCAAAGCGCCTTATGAAATTTCCTCGATTTCTTTTCTCAAAATTCGAGAAAAAAGTAACCAAGCAGTTGTCTTTGTCACCATGCAACAAAACAATTTTTTTTTTTTCAACCAAGCACATTCAATTTTGATTTCATTCAACTATTTTTATATTATTTTTATTTTGATTTCAAAAGTCTTAATAGAACTCCCTCGAATTCATTTCTTAGCTCGAGTAGAATTCGTTTAGGCGCATTTTCCTTTTTTTTAGCCCACTATGTACCATAGCATTCATTGATTTCTTACAATTAAAAATTTTTTGACTTCTATTAATTATACTCAACCTATACCATCAACACCATTCTATTTTTCTTTTATATCACCAGCAATGTTTGTATATAGCCCCTTCATACCCACAACTAATTTTCCCACAAAATTATTTTTCACTTTACAGAATTCTCTCAGGCTAACCCCTTCTTGAATTCTTCACATGTAGGGGGCGCATCTGTCATAATTTGTATATAATTGTATGCTCCCCGACCCACTATGCATGTACAAATGTATGATTTTCAAAGATTTAATAAAAGAAAAAGGTAACTGGAGGAAAGAAAGTAACAAAAGACATAGGAAATAGGCCTAAAGCTGGCACGACTATTCTGGGCACCCCTGTGTCAATATTGCAGGGGCAGAGACCGGACGTCTCTAGTGACCGCAGAAGTTATATTAGTCGCGAAGCACTCAATACTTCCTGACAAAGCAGGACGTATCTAGTATCCACAGAAGTTATATTAGTATAGAGACACCCCATACTTCCGACCCAAGACCGGACGTATTTTGATAACGCGGAAGTAAATAAAATCGAAATAGCAACCGACACTTCCTATCAGGCAGGCCATATCTTTCACCAAAGAGAACCGCGGTCCAATCAGAAGACAGCACCTTAAGTAGGTCAACCAATAGGAAAAGATCATGTGATCATCTCTCAACCAATCAGAGAGAAACTGAGTCTTGGTGTTAAATCGAAAAGCAAGAATGGTTAGTAAGGTTTTCGCTCTCATAGGAACAACACCTAGAGTTGTTCACTGGCTCTCGCCGAGTTCGGACAGTTGCTCCTTCGCTTCCAACAAGGTAACATCTACTCTAGAGATCTCTCTCTCCGCTCAATTCATCTAAATTCAATCATCGCCATGTGATCAACTAATTAATAAGTCAAATCGCTCAGCTCTTCTCAAGCTTTCTTCCCTCCAACCCAGTTGCCTTTTATTTTCAAACCCAATCACGTGTCCTGATTATTCCTAACTGTATGCTTAAACTTCCACTCAAACGACTGCGTTTCAACCAATCCTCACCATTCAAATCGAACAACAAGAAATTCCGCAACGATATTGTCACAGAACGGTTAAGTCGACAGGATTCTACAACAGTGTAATACATCAAATATTGCAGTGTAATAACTTTTGGATCACATATTACATATATATATAAATACTTTATTAACTACTCTGCAAAAGGTTTATTTTCAAATTTATTGGGTTGTAAAAAAAGTTCATTCGGTTTTATTCGACAATTTTATTTAGACAAAAATAAAACTTTAATTATAACAATTAATTAATCAATTATGTATTCTATGTTATTATTTTCAACCTCCTCCCAACGTTCGAATAGTTTGTTGCTGTCGTTCCGCCAAATATCGCCCGGTTTGGTGTCGAAGAAATTCTTGAGCTAGGTTTTGAGGTCCTCTTCTTCATCGAATGTCTGGATACCTCTCATATGATTTGACATAGAGCGGAAAATGTGGTAATCGGTTGGTGTAAGGTCCGGAGAGTACGGCGGTACTACTACTTGCTGTAGAATTTCCCATTCGAGCTCTTGAAGAGTGGCTTTGACGACTTGTGCAACATGCGGCCTAGCTTGTCGTGAAGGAATATGATTTGACCTTGTAGATCGGGTCTTTTCTGTTGAATAGCCTCATTAACGCGATGCAATTGGGCAATGTAGAGGTCCTTGTTGACCGTGGCCTTCCTTTCGAGCATTTCCCAGAACAGCACACCTTCGCAGTCGCAAAAAAAACGCAGATCATAGCCTTTTGTGTGTGAAGATCTTCTTTATTCTTGGCTTCGGCGTATATGTTGGAGCCACCCACTCTTTTCTTTGTTGGTTCTTTCCTGGTATTCAAAAAGTACAAATATGTGTCGATCAGTTATATTTTTCAATTTATCAAACAATTTGGCCGCTGAATCTCTGATTCTGGTAGAGCGCCATCTAGCCAAATATTTGCCCTAAAAAGTCTCATTGCATCCTGAACATATTGATGTTTACCTCATTGCTCTAGCGAAATTATTCGCGGAGGCATTAATTTTAAAGTTGTGCAAGACTTTTGGATCACCCTGTATATGCATATTGTGATACTTGAAACAGATTTAATATAAGAGCATCTAAATTGAAAACTGTTGGCCGGAAAAAATCGCGTGGCCTTTGCCAGAGGGAAGAAATCACGTGATGCCCACCTTGGCGCGCATGCGCTTAAAAAGAAAAACGTTGACTGTTGTGATAATCGGCGCGTAGGTGCGCGTGTATATAAGTTCAATTTACCCTAGTTTTATTTTCCTTAATTATCCTTCTATATATATGAATGACTGAATAAAGTCTATTTGGTTGATATCTCCGAGGCTGTTATATCGCGAAGAAAACAAGAATTTTAACACAAACAATTTTGATATTTCTATTATTTTATTTTTAATTCCGAGGAGGTTAGAGATAGAAGCCTGAAATTTCGAGTTTCTTTCATTTGAGGTCGTGAACAATCGCTTCAATAATCAAGTCTCAACCCCCCGCGTTTAAATAGTGTACCGACCACACACAGACACCGTAATTATTTAAATTGATGATGGTAAAGTTTTAAATAGCAATTTTCGCCCCTAAGAAAATCCTCAGTAGCTACGATATCTGTTGTATATATATTAATTAATTGATACCACAGAGTGTGTGTAAGCTCATAGGTAAATAGGCGCTAACCGAAATAAAAAAAAGTTCCTTTGTTCAATATTAGGTTACTTTTTATATTTTGTTCTCTCTCTTTTAAATAATAAAAAAAAAGTTTAATTAATAATTATTGGAATCAGTTTCATTAAAAATTCTAAGCAAAGTCAACAATTGGTAGCAGAGCGTGGTTGTTTGATATAAAGCTCAAAAGCGAAAATATTTAATCTAAAGATTAAGCAAGAAGTTTATCTGATCGGTAAACTGAAGCATTTCTGAGAAGATTAAAGGTATTTATATAGATTAATTTGAATTATATCTATATATTGCATGTTTAAAACCTACCCAATATTTAAATAAATTTATAATATCTATTTGTATTTAAATATGTTGGTTTGATTATATTAGTTCAAGAGGCGAAAATGTCAGATTACACAGGTCTACAAAAAAAAAAAACTTTTATTTTTTTGCACAAGAGAACCTGATGCTGTTTCTAGTGTAACTTTTCATGCTGAACTCAAAAATCTAATCAGAAATTTCCCATCACCCATGGTTTTTGCCTGATGGTCTTTTTTTAGTATTGGCATAAATACAGTAATAAATGCAACCAATGTTACGTAAGCATTTTTAAAGTTATATCATTAACTAAGCTAGCGCTTCATTTTTGATAAGAAAAGTTGGTATGTGGAGCCAAAAGCTTTATTTTATTTGTGAAAAAAATAGTACAAATGTAATATTGTACTGGGATAAGGTGCATAAATTAAGAAAAAGGCATCTCCTTATCGTGCAACTGAAAGTTGCTGATGGCTGGCGCCATCTATCGGAATAAATATCAACTATTCTCGTTGATTTTTAATTATTCCAGAATTGGCCAAATACCCATTCTTGATTAATCAAGAAAAGCTAACCACGAACGCGTTTCGGGCTGTTGGCCCTCATCAGCGTGGTGCAAGCTGTACCTCAACGACCAAAAAATTGGTCATTAAAGCATCCTGAAAAATCATGAAACGGGTAGTTAAGGCCAGAATTGCGTGAGGACGCTACACAATGTGAAAAAATAGTACAAATGTAACATTGTACTTGGATAAGGTGCATAAATTAAGAAAAAGGCATCTCCTTATCGTGCAACTGAAAGTTGCTGATGGCTGGCGCCATCTATCGGAATAAATATCAACTATTCTCGTTGATTTTTAATTATTCCAGAATTGGCCAAATACCCATTCTTGATTAATCAAGAAAAGCTAACCACGGACGCGTTTCGGGCTGTTGGCCCTCATCAGCGTGGTGCAAGCTGTACCTCAACGACCAAAAAAATTGGTCATTAAGGCATCCTGAAAAATTATGAAACGGGTAGTTAAGGCCAGAATTGCGTGAGAATGCTACACAATGTGAAAAAATAGTACAAATGTAATATTGTACTGGGATAAGGTGCATAAATTAAGAAAAAGGCATATCCTTATCGTGCAACTGAAAGTAGCTAATGACTATTTTGTAATTGTACTATTTTTTCACA
This sequence comes from Cordylochernes scorpioides, assembly GCA_030710605.1. Taxonomy (NCBI): domain Eukaryota; kingdom Metazoa; phylum Arthropoda; class Arachnida; order Pseudoscorpiones; family Chernetidae; genus Cordylochernes; species Cordylochernes scorpioides. The sequence goes on from CP092864.1 coordinate 99,610,843, forward strand.
TTGTGTAGCGTTCTCACGCAATTCTGGCCTTAACTACCCGTTTCATGATTTTTCAGGATGCCTTAATGACCAATTTTTTTGGTCGTTGAGGTACAGCTTGCACCACGCTGATGAGGGCCAACAGCCCGAAACGCGTCCGTGGTTAGATTTTCTTGATTAATCAAGAATAGGTATTTGGCCAATTCTGGAATAATTAAAAATCAACGAGAATAGTTTATATTTATTCCGATAGATGGCGCAAGCCATTAGCAACTTTCAGTTGCACGATAAGGAGATGCCTTTTTCTTAATTTATTTTATTTGTTATTAATTAAATTTTGCTCTTTAAAAGAATCATAAATATTAATTTAAATAACAAATTATTGAAATTTTAATTGAATATATATAATTTATTATTATATAATATTAAAATCTGTTTTGTTTTCAACTCAAAAATAACGACAAGCTCTGTAATGCTATTTTCTCATTAACAGTTTTAATATATATATTTAAATTGAACATAACGATTTGTTTAATAGATTTGCAGCAGAAGTGACAGGTAAATTTGAAGTGATTAGTTTATTCTTCTCTATCGATTTGCTTTTATAAATCGTGTGCACTAGACTGTGTCAATATGCCGAGGCGTTGCCTTAATATTCCTGATATTTTCTGTTTTATTTGTGGGAAATTAACTTTCAAAGTTCAAATGGGGAAACTTTACACCGCTCATCAAAAAGTGCTATGAACTTTATTTTGGCTTTAAAGTCGGTGACCAAGATATGACTTGGGCTCCTCACCATTGTTGTGTAATTTGTGTTCGACATCTTACAGGGTGGATTAAAGGTGAACGTCATATGCCTTTTGCGGTTCCAATGATATGGAGGGAACCTAAAGACCATTCTTCAGACTGTTATTTTTGTTTGACAAAGACTACAGGTATTACATCCAAATCAAGACATACAGTTGAATATCCAGATTTGCCTTCTGCTATGAGACCGGTTCCTCATAGTGATATTTTACCTGTTCCACAGCCTCCTGAAAATGTAATATTTAGTGACGATGATTCAGATAGACGAGAGCAACAGTGGGATGACACAAATTTTGAAGCAGGTGCTTTATCTGAACCTCATTTATTAACCCAAGGAGATTTGAACTACCTCGTACGTGATTTAGATTTATACCAAAAACAGAGTGAACTTTTAGGCTCTAGGTTAAAAGGCTGGAATGTGCTGCATAAAGGCACAAAGGTATGCTTTTTCGCAAGCGTCAAGATGAATTTCAAGACTTCTATTCACAAGAGAATGATTTAGTATATTGCAATGATGTTAGTCTAATGGAAGCGCTTGGTCATGACCATGATACAGAAGGGTGGCGTTTATTCATTGATTCTTCAAAAATTAGTATGAAAGCTGTTCTCCTTCACAATGGAAATAAGTTCCCAACAGTGCCAATAGTACATGCATCTGACATGAAAGAGACTTACGAAAACATGAAACTGCTTTTGAAAAAGATAGAATATGAAAGATACGGTTGGAAAATATGCAGCGATTTGAAAGTCGTTGCTCTCTTGCGTGGATTACAGCTTGGATATACAAAAATTTGTTGTTTTCTGTGTGAGTGGGATAGCAGAGATAGGGAAAGGCATTACATTGAAAAAATCTGGCCAAACCGTAAAATCTTCACTCCAGGATATAAAAATATTGCAAATCTACCCCTGATCGATTCAGAAAATATTTACTTACCACCATTACATATTAAACTGGGATTAATGAAGTACTTTGTCAAGGCAATGGATCGAAATGCCAGTGGATTTGCCTACCTAAAACAAAAATTTTCTAGTTATAATAAAAGGAGATTCAACTTCAAAAGCTTTCATCAATCTTTCATGGGATTCTTTAGAAGCTGAATTACTCTTACAAAACACTAGTACATACCATTTTTCCTTCTCAATATTTGAAAGTTGTTTCTAGAAAATTCCAACCCGTATATCATGAATATAACCTTCATTTTTCAAAATCAGCTCAATATTTTGAAAAAAATTAATTTAAAGTTGCACCGCATAAGTTATAAAATATTGATTTTTTACAAAAAAGAAACTTATGCGGTGCAACTTTAAGTATTGCTTATAATCATACGCCGCAGTCCTTTATAAAATACTAGACGAATGGCCCGGGCCCTGCCCGGGTTTTACCCGAGTGCGAATATATTTTAAAAACGTTGTCTTGGGTGGTCGCTATAGACAGGGTGGTCTGTATAGACAGGTGTATGTATCACACAGCTGATAACAGGGTTGCCTTGAGTGGCCGCTATAGACAGGGTGGTCTGTATAGACAGGTGGATGTATCACACAGCTGATATCAGGGTTGTCTAGAGTGGTCGCTATAGACAGGGTGGTTTGTATAGACAGGTGTATGTATCACACTGCTGATAACAGGGTTGCCTAAGGTGTCCGCTATAGACAGGGTGGTCTGTATAGACAGGTGGATGTATCACACAGCTGATAACAGGGTTGTCTAGAGTGGCCGCTATATACAGGGTGGTCTGTAAAGACAGGTGGATGTATCTCACAGCTGATAACAGGGTTGTCTAGAGTGGTCGCTATAGGAAGGGTGGTCAGTGGTCGCTTTAGACAGGGTGGTCTGTATAGACAGGTGGATGTAACACACTGCTGATAACAGGGTTGTCTAGAATGGCCGCTATAGACAGGTGTATGTATCACACAGCTGATAACAGGGTTGTCTAGAGGGGGGCAGGGAGGACACGTGTTCGCCGGCAGCCAATGGGCGCGCATTCTATCAGTGAGCTTCAGAATAAGGCAATTATATAAGTAGATTTAATTTAATAAAGAAGCTGATGTCATCGCTGTCATAAATATATTTTGAAGATATTGACTTTGTAAGCATAAAATTTTATAATCATTTAGATGAAAGGCATACCATTGCAATTTTATATCAAGAAAATGGGGGCGTGTGGGTGATCCTGCAATATGGTGCCAGGAGAGACTAACAACAACAGAATCTGACTTACTATGACACTTACAGGCCATTATTTTTTTAGTTTATCCTCTTGGCATTCTTTCTTGTTCACGTTCTTGTCGTTCTTCCTTTTCTGGATGCCTGTTTGTCAAACGAGCCATATGTTTATTTCACTGACGGATCTGACTCTTCTATGGAGTTCATCCGCTCTCCTTTGTTTGATTCTTTTCTCTTTCTTCGGCGAACACTTTCCATCCTTCCACAATTCTAATGGACACTTTGGACTCTTCAACTTGAAACTTCTCGATATTTTACCAACTCAAATGCTCTGCTTGATAACTTATCTGGTGAGGTCTTCGACGTTTTTTCACTTAGCACCTGTTATATTTTATCAACACCGGTAATCACCAACTGGGCATGAAAAGAAGGGGGTCATGCTAAACTGAAAATTTATCTAAATTTACATCATTTAACGTGTTTATTCAAAGCATACATTAATAATATGTGACTGTTTAGAGTTTGAAGATCAAGCGAATCCACGATGCCTCTGTTCTGTAAAACTGTCCCGAATGCCCCAATCAAGGTAAGTAATATTACAGCAGTAAAATATTAATTTAATCAAGAAAATTTCGCTTATAATAACATACAGCCATATAAGGATTCTCCTGAGAGATCTAGAAAAGAAAATATATAGAAAAATAAGTTAACCGGGAATAAAATAAGTTCAATTATCGAAGAGGAATTATACAAACAGTAAAAAGAAAAAGTATATATAAAGGTGATCACAGTGCTAATACATAGTGATTACACTGGCCTATTGAGAGGTTAAGAACATAAGTTAAATCATTTCTAATGGTCCGGGAAGCCTGGAATATCAATTTGATATCTAAAGTAGCTTCAATTATAAATGAAAAATATTCTTTAAAATGTTTTAGTTAAAAACCTATTATTAACATATATATATATATATATATATGTGTGTGTGTAATATTGTTGCAAATGAGATCCTGCCGACGTATGGATGAACTGGCAGTCGTGTACGTGAGGCGAATGTTGATGTTCTTCCTACACGCAGACAACAAGATGCAGAGGAAGGGCTAGATGTTAGACCGAGAGTGATCGGGTACAGCCCACGGGACAGAAGTAGAGGCCATGCCACAAACTTGGATGCTTATCACCGAGACATGGAGAGACAGACTGAAGTGACCTGCCGAGAAACACCACCTAGAACCATCTGCTGACCCCCTGCCAAAACCTGTCCTGTTTACAGGGGGGTCGTCTATAAGAATGTCCCTCGGGACCCCACATGGGCTGGGCGTTGCCTTTTTCCTCCCCTCTGTCCCTGCCACCAGCTGACCGAACACTCTTTGGATCTTTATTTTGACGTCAACATTTTTAGTTTTACATACAAGTAGTGGGTTTAAATACAAATAGTTTATATACAAAATATGGGGTGGTAGTAAATAGAAATAGTGTACATTTTAATAGAAGGGTAGGATATAATAAGGTATCGGCTTCAACTATTTGGAAGATATGTGACATATACTAAAAGTGTCATACAGTTTAAAATATACGATATATATGAATAAATATATATATTATATTAATTAAAAATAATAATAATAATTTCTGTTGTTTTGGATCATATTGATTTGTATGCTATGGTGGGGCAGTCATGGTCGAACAATCTTGAAAGAATAATAATATTGAATATCATAGATTTCTTTATTTGAGCTGAGTAATATATAAGAATAACATAATTTGATAAAAGTAATGCCTGGATTAAGGCGTAAGAATAATTAAAACAAAATATTATTTACATAATTACAAAGTTTTGGGTCGGCCAACGAGGATAGAACAACAACGAGTTTTTATATGGGAAGAGTGACCTCTGGCGGTCGATTTAGCAGTATTTTTATCTATGAAATATATTTTTAAATAAAATAATACTTTAATATAACATAATTTTAAATAAAATATTTTAATATAACATTTCCCCCCTGTGAAAAGAATAATATGGGTTCATTCAGAGTGAAGTGATGAAAAATATAGTTTAAAAAAAAGATAAAATGATGATAGAAAGAAAATAACGTGAGAGGTGATATTCACTTATCATATTGGTTTTTTATATGGTAACCAATAGACAGGAAAATACATAATGGTATAAAGTGTGAATGATTACAAATATTGTTGGTGGAGAGTGAAAATGTGGCATAGAGTGAAAATGTGGCATAGAGTGAAAATGCAAAGAGAGAAAATAAAAGTGTTCCATAATCGTATTGGCTTACTGTGAACCAATAGATTGGAAATAGACAAGAAAAAAATAATACACATAATATTAAAAATGAGGAAGGCAAATAAAATGAATAATAATTACAACAAAATATATAAATCTATATATATAAAATTGAATGTCTGTCTGTCTGTCTGTTTGTCTGTACTCTATAGATTCAAAAACCATACATCCAATCGCCGTGAAATTTTGGGATATTATTAGGTATATCACCGGGAAGGTTTTTGAAAAATAATTTCCTGAATATCTTGAATATCCTTAGAGTTATTTGCAGATTTGTAGATTTAACTCGCAAGCAGCGCCCCCATTGTGACGATGATAAAAAGTTTTCTTATCACTAAGTTTGCTATCTTAAATATTATTTATCAAAAGTAAGAATATCTCAGGATGACACGGCAATGTGACACGGGAAAAAATGTTCACTAGATAAAACTATGATTTTCTAATGTAGAAAATTAGGAAAGACAAAATTCAGGATGACACGGTACACAGGGACCGGGAAAAATGTTCACTTTATCGAGAGATTCAAATTTACGAGTTTCAAATTATCAAAATATATATATATTTTTTTTTAATAAGTTTTTAGAGATTTGTTTTAACAAATGTTCGCTAGACAAACCTTTACTCGGGTAAAACTCCGGGCGAAGCCGAGTACGTTTTATTAGTTTATAGAGAATTGTTTTAACAAATGTTCGTTAGACAAACATTCACTCGGGTAAAACCCGGACGAAGCCGGGCACATCCGCTAGTGAAAAATATAAATGATAGCATTGAAAATAAACATTATAAAAATAATGGTATTGGTAAAGAATAGGTGGCAACATTAATATATTGGGTGATTATAGGGGGAAAAAAGGCAATTGTGAAAAAAGCAATAGATTGTGGATAAAGTTTATGTACAAAAGGCAAATGTGAAACCAAGGAATGGACATGTAAAGATAAATGAATTAATGACAAGAATAGAGAATGGTCACCCGAAGAAAAAATAATCAAGGTGGTTAAAAATAAGAGCTAAATTTACATGTGTTTACTACGCTAAATTTGCATATTTGTTAGGTGATATAAGAAATATGATGGAAATAATTGTGTTATCAAAACAAAATAAAAAAGGAAAGGTTGAAATTAGTTAAACAATGAAAAATAAAAGCTAATTATTCAAAATATATTGATAGTGTAAGAAAATGTAATTTATTATTGTTGTTGTTTTCTTGGCCGACCGCTTTACATTTGGAATTACAAAAATATGGTGAACAATGTTATAGATAGTTAATTCGTAATAAAGAGATTAAATATGTGAGAAATATATAATATAGAAACTAATTGAATAAAGAAAAATGAGGTTTATGAGGATTAAAGGTGTGGGGTAATTTAAAGGACAATGGTAAATTTGGTATCTAAAATGATTTAACAAAAAGGAATATATCTCTAAATATGTGAATGAAAACTATTGAAAAGTATGGGTGAGAATTAGAAAAGTGGACATTAGGTAAATTATGTAAAAGGTAAGATACAAAATACCTTGGAAGGGATGATTCCGGCTGGAGTTGGGCGGAAGGTGTGATGGCTGGATTTGGCTGTAGATGGAGATGACTTGTTGAAGCTATGGTTGTTTGTGGAGATGACTGTTTTCTTATGAAGAAGACTATGTTTTGCTTGTAGAGATGACTATGTTTGCTTGGATTAGGCTATTTTTGATTGAGTATGGCTATGTTCGCTTGAATTGGTCTATGTTTTATTGAGGATGACTAGGGTTGCTTTTTATGATGCTATGGTTGTTTCTAGGTGACTATATTTCGTTGGAGAAGGCTATTTTTGATTGGGGTAGGTTATGTTTGTTTGAATTGGGCTATGTCTTTTTAAAGTAGGTTATTTTTGGTTGAAATGAACTATTTTTGATTGAAATGAACTATTTTTGATTGGAAGAGCTATTTTTGATTGATAAAGCTATTTATGATTGGAATATTTGCATACCTGAGTTTGAAAAATTTTGCTTTTGGGATATTGTTCACACAAGTTTCAGATATCCTGTCGACTAATATTATATTAATTAAAAAAAAAAAGATTTGATTTCTGTTGTTTTGGATCATATTGATTTGTATGCTATGGTGGGGCAGACATGGTCGAACAATCTTGAAAGAATAATAATATTGAATATCATAGATTTCTTTATTTGAGCTGAGTAATATATATGAATAACATAATTTGATAAAAGTAATGCCTGGCTTAAATAAAATAATACTTTAATATTACATAATTTTAAATAAAATATTTTAATATAACATATATATTTTTTTACACAAATAAATTCACTTGCAAAAAAAAAAAAACGATAGATGGCAATTAAATTTAATTTACTAATATACAGGGTGATCCAAAAGTCCCGCACTATTTTAAAAATTAATAACTCCGCGAATATTTGCGCTAGAGCAATGCGGTAAACACCATTGTGTTCAGGATGCAATGGGATTTTTTATGGCAAATAATGAAAAATTCGAAATTGATTTTAGTTACAATTTTATTCGCCAGATGGCGCTCTACCAGAATCAGAGATTCAGCGGCCAAATTGTTTGATAAATTGAAAAATATAACTGATCGACACGTATTTTTCCTTTCTGAATACCAGGAAAGAACCCTAATAATATCAAATAACAAATTAATAAAACACCACTTCGCCAAAAGTATGAAGAATTGGTTAACGATTTTCAAATACAATCAGAGATATGTAAAATAGGTAAATGCAAATTAAAACATGTAGCAAAAAGAAAATTGATATTTTAGATACGGTTTGTTTCCGAGAGAAGATAATAAATTTCTAATATTTTTAATTCAACTCTCACTCAGTATCGTATGTTTATTTTAATTTGAAAAATATGTATCTATCTCTGATAATTTATTTTACTCTGGAATGCCGTTGTTGTTGTTGTCGTGTCCAATAAATAGCCTCAGATGTCTCCACGCATTTCTATCACAGCAGCAATGTCCACTATCTTGGGTGTGTAAAGCTGCTGCTCTGGGTCTATGTCAATATTCTGCAAGGCTGCGGGCATGAGAATATGTGGGTAGGTGTTAGCTCCACACAAGGACAGTTGTTGCATGTTCTATAGGTTTTTGTGCCATCTGGATGTATTTTCGTTCCTTTAAAGTGTTTTGTTCTAAGTCTTGTTATAGTTTTTGTCGGTTTTCTCTCAGAGTTTATTTCACATATTTGATCTTTTCTTATTTTTTGTTTAATTATCTTGTATTTTGCCAAAGCATCAGCGTCAAATACTGACATTTGTTCTTTATTTTGGCTCAGCTTTCTGGCTTCCTTTGCCAAATCAACTGCCATTTTATTACCCCCGATCTCAACACGGGCAGGAATCCATTGTAGAATGCAATTATTCTCCAATGATTCCAGTTGGGTAAGTAACGAGTGTATTTTCTGTGTGATTCTAGTATTGCCCTTCTGAATTGCTTCTAGAGCGGATATGAAGTCGCTGTATATTAAAATTCCTTCTGCTTGATGCAGGGATGGTTGGTTAAGGCATAAATCAAGAGCTTTTCAGATAGCTGTCAGTTCACAAGTGAAGTTTGACGAAATCTGTCCTGCTCCTTCTTTGATGTTGATGTTTGTTCCATCTTGCAGTATTATGTTAATTCCGGCCCCTCCATTACTCAGGGTAATGTCTGAAGATCCATCTGTATATGCTGTCAAAGGGCGTGGCCTAGCATTTTTAATCAAGAATTTGTACTATGAGGACATAGCCGTTAATATTACAAACACATTAGACTTCGAAGCCCAAGGTATCAAAGTCTACCTCAATCAAAACAAAGCCATCAACATATACAATATGTATCACCCTCCAAACAATACATTTATTGACGATGGAACAATGGCTCAATTTCTTACAGACAACACTATTATTGTAGGTGACCTTAATGCCAAACATCAACTATGGGGATGTTGTACGCCAAACCCAAGAGGCAAAATACTATCAAACATATTTGACGACAATGCCTTCATGTGCTTAAATGATGGGAATCCTACCCATCATTCCTACAAGCTATAATACTGCACAAGCCCTTGATATAAGTTTTTACTATCCTGACATTTTCCACAAATGCAAATAGCAAATATTAAAAAATGTTGGAAGTGATCATTTGCCTAATTTGATAGAAATTAGCACCAAGACCAAAACTAGCTCAATTAAGAAAATTTCTGGAACTTCAAAAAGGCTATAATGATATCTTTCGAAAACACCATCATTAAAGCAGCCAAAGTTTCAATACCAAGAGGTAATATTAAGAAATGGATTCCAAATTATACACACCAGGCAAAAAATGTTCAAACACTTATAACTAAAAGAAATGAACTACAAAAAGTGCGCCCAAAACCAAACAAATTGTAGAACTGAACTGAACATTGTGATTGCAAAAATAAAAAGATTATACGTAAATGTGAAAAGGGAAAAATGGAAACAAACTTGTGAAAACCTGAACCCAAGAAACCCAAATACAAAACTTTGGAATTTGGCAAAACAAATTGACAGAGTCCAGCCACAGACTGAAAACACAAATATGATTAAGAATACAGATAGTACACCAGCAACTAATGACAAAATTGCTGCCAATATTTTAGGTAATTCATATCAAATAAGTAGTAAAATCAAGGTTGAAAAAAGGCCCGAAAGAATATTCATGATTGTAAAAATGTCACCAGCACTCATAATATTTTCCATGAAAAAAATCAATATGAAAGAGCTAACTTATGCATTAGAAAACACTGACCTAAACAAGACTCCTGGGCCAGATGGATTCCATGGCCGAATGATATCAAATTGGGCAAAAATGGCAAAGAAAGACTTCTTAATATTTTCAATGACTCCTGGAAAACTGGAAAATTGCCTCAAGACTGTAAAAATGCAACAATAATTCCCAAAAAACTTGACAAATCTGCTGATGACCCAAAACACTACCGACCTATCTCCCTCACAAGTATTTGCTGCAAATTAATGGAAAAAATTATACTCAGACGACTCACCTACCACCTCGACACAAGAAATCTCTCACCAGAAGAACAATATGGATTTAGGAAAGACATGGGAAATAGACCAACTCTTATTTTTCACACAAAAGGTAAAAGATGCACAAAACAAAAAACCAACTAACCACACCCTAGCTGCTTTTTAGACCTTACACAAGCTTTTGATAAGGTATGGAAAAACAAGTTAATTACAAAATTATACAAACATTTCAAAATTGATGGAAAAGCTATCACTTGGATAAATGATTCCTTTAAATATATATAAATCAGGGTCAAATATAATGGCACTCTATCTAAAACCTTCAAATTGTACCAAGGATTACCACAAGGATCAATCCTTAGCCCAACTCTCTTCAACCTATTTATTGCAGGCATAGAAGAAATATTTTCACATAAAACCAATTATGACATTATTCTATGGAGCAGCAACACTAACTGAAAAAAAGCTGAAAGAGATTTGAACAAGACTCTTCTCCACCTAGAAAAATTTGCTAATAAACATAAATTAGTATTTAACCCCCAAAAATCTGAAACCTGTCTTTACTACCGATAAGAAACTATACAAAATAAGACCAAATATTATTCTGAAAGAACAACAATTGCAATATAATAAACATCCTAAATATCTCGGCTACACACTGGATCCAGAAATTAACTCCAGTAAGCATATTTAGGAGTTGTTAGAAAAGGAAGAGACCGACTAAAAATCTTGAAATATATTTCAGGAAGAGTGGGGAGCTGAAGCAACAATACTAAAATTACCTTACACATCTCTAATGAGACCTATCTTGGAATATGGATATCAAATCTATGGTACAGCATCTGAAACAAATCTAAAAACACTGGAAAGGATACAACTAAATGCAGCTAGAATTATTACAGGTCTTCGAAAAACCTGCCCTAATAATATTGTACCTTACGAGGCAGACATTATGCCCTTGAAGGATAGAATAAGCTACAATCTGCCAAAATATATAAACAAAATCAAGAGTTATGAAAAGAAACACAGAACTTTCAATTACATACTTAATTGGGAACCCAATTTAAGACTCAAAAAAGAAGGCCCTCTCCACCTGGCCAAAAGAAATGGATTTTTAAAATATAAAGTGGAAAAATATTATTTAGCTGAAAAATATATCCATGCGAACCACTAACAAAATGTTATTTTTAATGCCACTTTAAATGAACCCACCAACAGACAATACCAAAATTCAGAATACTTAAAACAATTATCATTAGAAATAATTAATAAAATTCCTAAAAATGCGATAACTATCTATACCGATGGTAGCAGAGACGAGTTGGGACACACTGGCAGTGGCTCTCTCATTAAAACCACAAATGGCTTTGAGAAAATACACAGAAGAAACCCAGAATTTTGCTCAGTCATCAGATCAGAACATATAGCCATCTATGAAGTCTTAAAATCCATCAGAAACATTAAACAAAACGATATACGGATTATTACTGATAGTAGAAGTGCCATACAACACTTGAGTCACACAGGGGATCTTAGAGACAAAGTAAGCAGGAACATAATTGGTTATCACCAAAAACTCTCAATACCTCAAAAATTCACCTTCAATGGATACCCTTACATGTTAGCATTGAAGGCAATGAAGCTGCTGATGCGCTAGCGAAAAAAAGGCACAAAAGAACCCTTGCTACAGAAAAATAAACTTACTTTTAAAGAAATAGAATCAGTAGCCAAAATAAACAAGAACTGGAGGATCCCACCTAAGCACAGTTGGTATACCCTAGAAGCAGATGGCCACCCAGACCTTTAGGTCCACAAGCCGGCATGCGAAGCATGCCCTTCGCTGCTATTCTGTTAAACGCATAAGCCAAGTAACGGTATCCAAGCTAGTGCATGGACATTATACCTGGAAACACCACCTCCCAGACAACGTGTCTGGAAGGATATTTATACCGGTGGCCTTTAATCATAGCAAAATAGGAAACTATCTACTGTGTCCAGCAGGGACCGCGGGGAGGCAGCCCCCAGTCGACTCTGTTCACTCACAGCTGAGAAAAAGCTCAGCTGCCACGTCGTGGGCTTTCTCAAGAAGCTTGCTGTGATTTCTCAGCAGCTCACTCTCGATCACGCCCCCCGCCCTCCTTTTCTCTTCCTGCACACCCACTACCCTTGGACAATCCAAGACGTAGTGGCGTGCATCCACATCCCTTTCTCCATAGACGCATTCAGGGTTTCTCTTAATTTTAAATCTGTGGAGACTTGGGGAAGAGCCCATGTCCCGAACTACCCTAATGAGTTTGTGGGACATTACCTTACAGAGGTACTTGTGTGTTGTTACCCCATTGAATACCTCTCTCTCCTTCACACTGTTCCTCCATCTGTCCAACCATAAGTCCTGGACGTGCCCCCTGATCCTCCTATAAACTTCTTTCTTGGTCACTGGGGTCCTCAGTGATCTACCTCTAAAGCATCCTGCCTTAGCGATCCTGTCTGCGAACTCATTACCTTCGATGAGGCTGTGTCTCCTAAACCAAGGGTGCTCCGGAGCCCGCGTCATCATCTCCAGCTCCTGAATTATTTGATGCGCGTGTTGCCCTTTCTCCAGATTGATGGCGACGAGGGCCGACATACAATCTGAATAGAGGCGGTCCGGGCTGAAGTTCTTCTCGGCACACACTCTGAGGGCTACCTTGATCGCAACCAGCGCGGCTGAAAAGACCAATTCGTCCACTCTGAGTGTTAAACTTTCTTGGAAGATCAGCTCTCCATTAGTGAATATCACTACCCCAGCTCCAGTATTGGTTCCAGACTTACTACAATCAGTGAAAACCTCTGTGCCAATCCCTGTCGGCCCTCCAGGACTCCAATTCCACTTTGGCAACCACTGCGGAGGCTTCCTTGGATCCCTCTTCGATTCCAGGGCCCCCGCTTCAAGTCCCAGGGCATCTTCCCTGTTCTCCCAGATCTTCTGTCTGTGGTCTCCTCCTCTAGTTTCAATCCCAGGGGAATAAGCCCAGCGAGGACCAAAAAGGCCTCACTGCTGGAAGTGCGATATCCCCCTGTGATTCTGAGTGCCGCTGTCCTCTACACTCTCTCTAGAGTTGTTGCCACCTTCTGATCCCTGTTTCGGCGCCACCAAGCCCCGGAAGCATATAGCAAGATTGACTCGACACAGGAGAGGCAGAGGTTTCTAAAAATAGTATCCTCCTTCTTCCCCCCCCTCCTGTTGAGAGCCAACCAGGACAGGCCTGCACAACGCCTCCCTGCCTCTCGCCACCATCTCCTCCGCCTGGTATTGCCAACCCATCTTGTCATCAATGACCACCCCCAGAATGGTCAATCTATTGACCAACGCTACCCTCCGTCCTTCCATCCGGATAGCCGGCTTGTGTTCCCATTTGATCCCTTTCCTTTTAGTTCTTATGTCCCTAGGCTTAAAGCTGAGGGATTTAGTTTTGGAGACATTGAACTTAAGGCCAGAGTCATGGGCCCAGATCGAGAGAATTTGGAGAAAAGCTCCAACACACTTCTCAGCCTTCGCTATCGAAGCAGCCTCAATGATGAGGAACTGGTCGTCAGCATAGAGAACAAGCCTGGCTCCCTCAGGGAGCTCCTCCTGAAAAACGGTGTTTACCAGGATATTCCACAGAATAGATCCGCAGCAAGAGCCCTGGGGGCAACCCCTAGCACAGTTTCTTTCCAACTTCCGCCCACCAAAACTGAGGCTAATCCGTCTATCCCTCAGGAAGTCACGAACCAAGCTGCACAAATTATCAGGACAACCCATGTCCATCAAATTTCTCATCAGCTTGTTCCAGCTCATGGAGTTGAACGCGCCATCAATGTCCAGGGCCACGAAAAGAACCCAAGCACCCTTATTTAAGCCCATCTCAACCCCCTCTAACACCTCGTTCAGAGCTGTGGTTGTGGACTTCCCTTCCCTAAAACCATGTTGGAAAGAGGTAAGGAGCTCATTACTATCTAGCCAATGCTTCGGTCGCTGAGCTAGTAGGCTATCCAGGACCATACCTAGACACAATAGTAAAGAAAGCGGAGATAATCATTAGGAGAATTACCCTTTCTACCAGACTTTTCGAGAAGCACTACTTGGGCAACCTTCCATGCCTCAGGAAATGTACCAGTGTCCAGGCACCTATTGAATAACCTGGAAAGAAGCGATGGGTGCATCCTCACCAGGGCTTTCACGACCGTGTTATCGATCCCTTCGGGACCAGGAGATTTCCTTTTCCCGAACTTGAAAGCCGTCAGTTTCACCTCATTCTCAGAAAAGGGTGGATCCACGAAACCACAAGTGGTCAGAGAGATCTCGTCCTCTGGTTCCTCGTTTCCGAAGTGCCGATCCAAGTTGTTTTTATTTTGTGTTCTGCTTTCGAGCGAGTAGGTCTAGACCACTTTCTCTCTGAATTTTCTCATTGTTGGTGGATGAAACAGCACCAGTGATTATTTTGGCCGCTTTTGCTTGAACACTGTCTAGTCTTACTTTTAGTGATGAGCTTGAGGGAGCCCAGACCGGTGTTGCATATTCCATTATCGGCCTTATTAAGGTGGTATATCTTGTTCTGAGAATTCTGAGTTTTGCTCCCCAATTTGTTCCACATAGCCTTCTCAGAATGTTTAGTTTTCTGATAGCTCTATTTGAGGTGCTAATTATGTGTTCTGAAAATTCCAATTCCTCATCAATAATAATTAAAATAATTTTGTGGACATCTTGTCAATACATGCACAGTCTGCACTTTTAAAAAAATATAATATGCATTATATACACTATGTAAAATGAATATGGCGCCTCTGCCAGCGCTGCAGAATTTGGTGGAGAATCGCCAGTGGGTCTCCAGCGACACCACGCATTTTGCGATCTACGATGATGCGTACTTCGCCGCTTAGGAGATGGTGATGGCGTGGTCCTCGAGACCAACTTGAAAGATCCAGGACTGCAGTATCACACCTAGGTATTATGGATTTCTAATTTTATCAATTATTTGTTTGTTTATGCTTATTTTGTGGTTATATTTATGCCTTTTTCCCTGTCAGTGGAGAAGACGCATAGGTTTGGTTTTATTGTGTTTATGGTCATTTGGAGTTCCATTGCCCACTTCTCCAGTCCTCTTATTGATGTGTTCAGTATTTTTTACGATTTTTCTATGCTGCTACTTGTGTTCCATATGGCTATATCATCTGCATAACAGGCAACCTTTGAGTCTTCAGTGAGGTAAGGATGGATGTCGTTAATATATAGCAGATAGAGTAGAGGAATGAGCACATATCCCTGGGGTACACCAGCCCATGTTCTTCCTTCCTTGGAAAAATCTCCATTGACCCGAACCTTTAACCTTCTTCCCCTTAAGAGGTCTGCAATCCAGATTAAGGCTTTTCCTCTTACTCCGATGTTGTGCAGCTTTTCACGTAAATTCTCCCTCCACACTCGATCAAAAGCTGATGTCATATCAAGGAATATAGCCGTGATCTTCTTTGGCGGTTTTTCCTGGAAAGAATCTAATATTGATTGACAGAAGTAGAACAGTTGATCAGTCGTACAGTGCTGGGATCTATAGGCAGTTTGGTAGAGGTTTATTTTATTATTGTCAGTGAGCCAGACTATGAGCCTAGAGTGGATGATTCGTTCTGGTATTTTACAAAGTATGCTGGGGAGAGCAATTGACCGATAGTTCTTGTATTCCTTGGCATCTTTGTTTGGTTTCAGTATTGGCACTAAAATTGATATCTTCCAATTCTTTGGTAGTTTACCAGTTTGCCATGAAATGTTCAGTATTCGTAGGAGTTGATTATTAGCTTTGTCTTCAAAGTGTTTAATCATTTGACCAAAGATTAGATTATCTCTTGGTGACCTCTTGGATTTTTTTATTGATAAGTTTAGCTCATTCCGTGTGAAGTCTCTCGAGAAAATATCTTGTTGATGGAAGTTTCTTGCTTGTTTAACTAACTGGTTTATATTATCTTTAGATTCCTGTCTTCATTCGTATAGTTGAGTATGGAAGTGCTTGAAAGATATTCACTAATTATGTCAGCCATCTGTTTGTTCTCGTTCTCGCTGTTCTATTCATATCGGTTAGAGTATTGGAGGATTGGTGTTGGTTTTGATTGTTCTCTAACACTCTAATCATATTCCAGTGTTGGCTGTCCTTTCTTGGATCCATTTTTTTTTGCAGAATTGTGCCATTTTTCTTGTTTGCATATCCAAATTTCTTGTTCTATTTTGTGACTAATTTCAATGAGTTCCTTTCTCTTTTCTTCTGTTTTATTTTTTTAAGAAGTTAATTGATATTGTCTCTCTCTCTCTCTGAATTCATTGCCTCGATGCTGTGGTCCTTCCAGTAAGTTATCCACAGGTCTTTATGTCTACCTCTAGGTATCGATGCTTTTGAAGCTTTTGAAATGTTCGAAGAGAATTTTTCCATGTTTTTGTCAAGCGTTCTGTAATTAAATTTTTCGTTGCACAGTTCTTCAAGCTTTTCTGTGAATTTTTTTCAAGTCGGCTTTCCTAAAGTTCCATGTTCTTTTATTCTCTAATGGACATTCTCAATTTTGAAGTTTGGGGTTGTTAAAATTGGTCTGTGGTCACTGATTGCACCTCTCAGGATTTTCCATTGTGTTGTGGGTGCGATGTTGTAATTTATCGCTGTGATGTCTATTGCAGATTCTGTGCCTGTGGACTTAGATAGATAGGTGTTCTTTTCGTTATTTAACGGTGTAAGGTCGAGGTCGGTTAGCATGTCCTCAACCTGCTGACTTTTGTTATCCTGGACAGGTGATCCCCAAATTGAACTTTTGGCGTTAAATTCGCCGAGTATGATTGTGATATCCGAAGACGCTTCACTTAATGTCTCTATTGTGTGTACCCATACAAAATGCAAAGATATCACGAGCTGAAATTTGGCGATTTTGAGATGCGTCAAGAATTCGCTGCATGGGTTTTCCGGAAAATTGATATTGATGAAAACTGACTGTCGAATGTTCTGTGGACAGATGATGCTCACTTTTCTCTAAACGGAGAATTTAACATTCAAAACAGCCACATTTGGGCAAAAGAAAACCCTAGGATTTTTACAGAAATGCCACTTTACCAGCCTAGAGTTACAGTTTTGTGTGGGTTCACTTCATTTTATTATTGGGCCATTTTTCTTTGAAAAATCAATGGAAGAACTTTTAAAACCGTTTTTGTAACTGGTGAACGTTATGTTCAACTTTTGAGAGAAAAGGGTATTCCCATATTGCAGGGCAAAAGCACTAAGCGAAATAACATTCATGAAAGATGGAGGACCTCCTCATATCTCCCGAGGTGCCAAACAATTGCTGAAGGATACGTTCGGTGAAAATCGTGTGATAAGTCGCCACTTTATATACCAGTGGCCTCCAAGATCACCAGACTTGACGCCTTGCGATTTTTGTGTATGGGGGTACATTAAATCGTGTTTATCGATGCTGGCCTACCACATTGGCCATGTTGAAGGCTTCTATCAGATGGCACGTTTTATCAATTTCAACAGATATGTTATTTAATGCTGTCCATCCTGTCATTTATCGTCTGAAGGCGGTGATTGAGAATGAAGGGTGCCACATTGAGCAAGGATTGTGACCTAATACAAGAGAGAAGGCAGTTACCTCATGTGTTATATAAGCTGCCATGTATTATATTATCTACAAATATTTTGCAGTTCTTTGTGCTGGGATATGGGGATAATAAATGCTGTTCTCACATCTTGACTCTTTTTTTTTGTGAACAGTAATATTTTGTTTGTCATTTGCTCACATATTATGTCGTGCAAACCAGAGTGTTATAACTTCTCGAATAACACTGGTACACACAATTTTTCCCCTTATGTTTAGTTTTAGATTTTCGCTTATTAGAAGAAATAGCATAAGGAATATTTTCTGGACACCAATAACTTTAGAATTTTTGTGAAAAAAAAACAATTCAAAATGATTTTACTACCACGTTTTTCAACGCAAAAGGTCGATTTAAAAATTATTTTCATTTGAGGGGACACATTTTTTAAAATTGTGTACAGTATAATAAACAATGATAACATTTGACAAGCCCATAGGATATCTACTTATATAATTGCCTTATTCTGTCTGAAGCTCACGGATAGAATGCGCGCCCATTGGCTGCCGGCGAACACGTGTCCTCCCTGCCCCCCTCTAAACAACCCTGTTATCAGCTGTGTGATACATACACCTGTCTATAGCGGCCATTCTAGGCAACCCTGTTATCAGCAGTGTGTTACATCCACCTGTCTATACAGACCACCCTGTCTATAGCGGACACTTTAGGCAACCCTGTAATCAGCAGTGTGTTACATCCACCTGTCTATACAGACCACCTTGTATATAGCGGCCATTCTAAAAAACCCTGTTATCAGCTGTGTGATACATACACCTGTCTATAGCGGCCACTCTAGACAACGCTGTTATCAGCTGTGTGATACATCCACCTGTCTATACAGACCACCCTGTCTATAGCGGTCACCTTAGGCAACCCTGTTATCATTAGTGTGTTACATTCACCTGTCTATACAAACCACCCTGTCTATAGCGGTCACCTTAGGCAACCCTGTTATCAGCAGTGTGATACATACACCTGTCTATACAGACCACCCTGTCTGTAATATAATTGCCTTATTCTGTCTGAAGCTCACGGATAGAATGCGCGCCCATTGGCTGCCTGGCGAACACGTGTCCTCCCTGCCCCCCTCTAAACAACCCTGTTATCAGCTGTGTGATACATACACCTGTCTATAGCGGCCATTCTAGACAACCCTATTATCAGCAGTGTGTTACATCCACCTGTCTATACAGACCACCCTGTCTATAGCGGACACTTTAGGCAACCCTGTAATCAGCAGTGTGTTACATCCACCTGTCTATACAGACCACCTTGTATATAGCGGCCATTCTAGAAAACCCTGTTATCAGCTGTGTGATACATACACCTGTCTATAGCGGCCACTCTAGACAACGCTGTTATCAGCTGTGTGATACATCCACCTGTCTATACAGACCACCCTGTCTATAGCGGTCACCTTAGGCAACCCTGTTATCATTAGTGTGTTACATTCACCTGTCTATACAAACCACCCTGTCTATAGCGGTCACCTTAGGCAACCCTGTTATCAGCAGTGTGATACATACACCTGTCTATACAGACCACCCTGTCTATAGCGGCCACTCTAGACAACCCTGTTATCGGCTGTGTGATACATACACCTGTCTATACTGACCACCCTGACTATAGCGGCCACTCTAGACAACCCTGTTATCGGCTGTGTTATACATACACCTGTCTATACAGACCACCCTGTCTATAGCGACCACCCAAGACAACGTTTTTAAAATATATTCGCACTCGGGTAAAACCCGGGGGTTGCCCGGGCCATTCGTCTAGTTTGGAATAAAGTACGACAAATATATTTTGTCACTCCCCTCTATATTTCATTTGTTGGATCATGACAAATATCCAGTTAAATAGTCAAGGGTCGCCAATCAGTCAAGAAACTACACATTCCTTATAGCACGAAATCCTATTAGTAGTGCCATCATAATTTTTGGTACTATATTAACATTTCAAAAATTCGTGTATTGATATCAGCAGTGTTTTTCAAACATTCAATCTATTTCACAAAACCCCATATAAAATATAAATATTTTTGCAACATGTTTTAATTTGCATAGACCTATTTTACATATCTCTGATTGTATTTGAAAATCGTTAA